>JAVJAQ010000723.1:893385-1493385 GCA_032362365.1 Zygogramma bicolorata
GGCTATTGACTGAGGTTCTTCCGCCCAACAATCTTTGATATGTCAACAAGTCTCAAAACGTATAAAATATATCTATTATTTTCCATTAACTTCTGTTCATTAATTTTCAAAAATTTAAATATTTGAATGCTTCACCGAGCATTTGAATTTTATTAAGTATTCGTAATTTATTGGTTACAACGACTTTTTGTTTTTCCATCCAATGAATTTTTTGTAACAGTCAATTATATTGAGAGAATTCCAAACCAACCACATTCAAGTGAACAGATTATATATCGCACGTAATTCATAAGCATTTTCGAGTCAGCATTATGTTTCTCTCGTAGCTACAAGACAGGCGCCTGAATGTTAACAGATGGTATTAAAATATGATATTAACATTCTTAATCTGCAAGATGGTATGGTAAATAGTTCTGATGGAATTTCTAATATTATTGAGCCTATATGGGTTTTCTTCATTGAATTATTCATATCTGTGTAGTATGAATTTACTACGACTCCAGAAATCAGGACACAATGAACTGATAAAATATCGGAAAGATCAGGATATTTTATGATCCCACCATTTTTCAAAATCTTGATTTCTTCATTCTTTTGCACACCAAGAAACGTTCCTTCAAAACTGAGTATATTTTTTGTGTAACTGGATGATTTCCTGAATAACAAAATTTACATTGAAATCTCTGTGAAATTATATAAACATAACCTGTAAATTAGTAAATTTGAAGGTCGATGACAATGACATATTTAGAAATTTGAATTTCGCGCTCTATATTCCGCGCATGCGCCCTCGATCATCGCTGCCTATTTCTATTCCAAGGATATTGTGATTTATACAAAAGTCGGCTTCACTTTGCTAACATTGTCTCTTATGGCGTATGGTCAATATTCGTAGTTAATATATATATGAGTGAAACGTATAACAAACGAGGTTCCACACAGATCTACGTTCTCTGGCGTGTTCTTCAATTGTCATGTTCCGATATTGCTGGTATTACTGGCCACAGTAAGCATTTTCGGAACGCTTTTTGCAGTGATAGTAATCTACTGCTGATGATATCGGAACGGATCGCCATCGGACATCCGTCAAAGGAACTGTCAGCGGTGACAGGTGTGGCGTACCCTATCTTATTTCACAATGAATTAAATATTGGAAGAAATATTAAGAGATAGCGATACGGAAATGGAAAATTCAGAGAGCTGAAGCTCTGATAATGAGTCTTCAGAGGATATAATGACTGAAATTATAATTCTCGTCAAAATTAGAGGTCGCATAGAGAAAATACCAAGAATAGAATGGTACATTCGAATTGTAGTAGGTTTTTACACCCCTGAGATTTTCAAACATTTCAGGTATGTGCGAATAAGGCTTGCAATCTCGAAAAATGGGGTTCCCGCAGATTTTATTGATCTGCTGGATTCAATTCAATTCAGCATTAACTTGTACGCAAATATTATCTTCCAGTACAACTCGAAAAATTTTTGATAATTTTGCATTTGCAACGATCTGACAACAAATTTAATCTGTTATCCGTTGACGTTTATTCGAACACAACCTAACCCAACTCAATTTGAGAATTACTGGGACTACAGGACCACTTCTGCAGCAGTAGCACCAGTAACTTTTTAGTCTCTAACAGGGTACCTCAAAAATTGGCGCGAAATAATTACCAGTGAATGTCAGTAAAATCGGAACGACGGAATTAGCTGGACAGTACTGTTCAGGAATATCGGAACATGACATATGTGTTTGTTGCAGGGGCGCACTCAACAATTTGAGAAAAACTGATTACTGAACGTCATTATTCTGTGGTGAATCGATATTTGTTCCGTAGTTTTCTGGGTTTGTAACCTACCACAATCTGAAAAAATAAGAATTGACATTGGAATCTATACAAGTGTAAAAGGGCAGATTTTCAATTCACCCCGAAAAGTTGCTGCGTCTATTGAAAAACAGTTCTTTCTGAATAGAACAAGTCCAATTAGTCAGCAACTCCTCGTATAACTCAAATTTTGCCTATCAAAAAAATAATAAGAACTAATATATATATATATATATATATATATATATATATATATATATATATATATATATATATATATATATATATATATATATATGATATATATGAACTAAATCCGCTTCCGTTCTCGAAACTTATACGGAAATTTCTGTACAAATCCAAATATCTCTTATATGCAAACTTGTTAATTGACATCTGTCAAATATTTCAAATTTGACATAACGTTTTGCCTTTAGGAGGGGTAGCCATCTGCGATTCATATCAAGCGAAATCATAGATATGCATTCTTCACCAGACAGCATGATGAAAGCAGATTCCTTCAATTTTCGTTTCCTGCCATTGCTCTCTTTCGTCATAATTTTATTGTCATTCCATTCTACTGTTTGATCTCCATCGGAAGTGAGAATGTGTTCTGGCCATTTTTTTGTGTTTTCCGTTGTGTTATTTGATTCGATATGTGTCAGTATTGACCTTAAAGTGTTTGTTGTTTTGAATGTTCTAACCTACACAAAATACACAACCTGTACAAACATTATACCTAATGACCCTCAATTGTGTGAAAAGATTAAACGGATCGGCAACAGGTATAATGTTAGAACAACATTCAAAACAACAAATACTTCAAGGTCAATACTGACACATACCAAACCAAATAACACAACGGAAAACACAAAAAATTGTATTCATCAAATTCCTTGTTCGTGCGGTCAAAAATATATCGGTTAAACGTCTCGACCATTGGAAGTGCGAAAGAGTGAACACAAGATGTACATCAGGAACAGACAGATAGGTGGTTCTAAATTATCAGAAAACATTCTTACTGCCGATGGAGACCACACAGCAGAATGGAATGACACTAAAATTATGACGAAAGAGAGCAATGGCAGGAAACGAAAATTAAAGGAATCTGCTTTGATATATATATCGGTTCTTATTATTTTTTTTATAGTCAAAATTTGAGTGATACGAGAAGTTGCTGACTAATTGGACTTGTTCTATCCAGACATAACTGTTTTTCAATAGCCTCAGCAACTTGGGGTAAATTGAAAATCTGCCCTTTTACACTTGTATAGATTCCAATGTTAATTCTCATTTTTTCAGATTGTGGTAGGTGACAAACCCAGAAAACTACGGAACCAAACTGATATTTTTGCACTGCGAAATATCATTTTTGCTCTGCGAAAATATCAGTATAGTGTTAGGGTAATAGATCTCTAGGGAAAGTTTCTACATACTTGTTGTATTCACTTTGACAGCCACCTCATCTAATGATTTGTCGAGTAGGATAGTTCAAATTTTCTGGTCCCACAAGGCGGGCCTAACAATTATTTCACTCATAAAATGTCAATACCCATACCGACCACCTCTTATAAGGTGAAGAAAATACATAGATCAACTATCTTCGCTCCTATCGTTACTTGGATACAAAGAATGTTTCAACGTGTCCCGCTGATATAAACACCTGCATACAAAATAATGATTTTTTTTCTCTGCATCGCTAGTATCGCCGCTTCTTATCATTTATCACAGCTCCAACATAAACGTACCCTAACGTGTCTACAAAAAATGATCTATTTACTATACTTCGTTCAACAATATTTCATAGAATATTCCACCCACATGATTAAAAGTGAATTCCTTTTATTATTCGCTACCTGCAACACGGGACGAGTACTGGAATATTTAATCAATATCCGCGTTGTCCATGGAATTGATACTAGCAAAATGCGAATACGAATATTTCACATACTTTCCAACGAATTATGGCTACGGCAACTATTCACAAAAATGTGAAAACGACAATGTCCTGATAGACAGTGTTGCCAACGAGCAGAAATTATTTCAGTTGCAAACAATATCCATATCCGCCGCCAAAATAATTCTACATCGAACTGATACTAGCAGAATGCGGGTACGAATGTTCACATGCTTTTGAATGAATTATGGTTACGGCAACTATTCACAAAGATGTGAAAACACCGACAATGTCCTGATAGACAGTGTTGCCAACGAGCAGGAATTATTCTTGTTGCAAACAATATCCACATCGTCCAACAAAGTCCAACTAAGGCCGCCTTCCATTTCCAAATATTCTTATCATTAGCCTAAATGTTCATGAAGGGTCGGCATCTTCTCAGCAGAAAAGGAAACTAATGAAAAATGAACATTCAATCAATGAAGGACTACTCAAACATTCACAAATGGAATGAAAAAAATTATAAAATTCACTTGGAAAAAAACCTTGAGATATAGAAGAAACAGAAAGTTCTTCGTAGGATTTCTTTCCAATTCAGTCGAACCTTCCGAATGGCCATTCTGAAAAGTGAAACCAAAGCTTAGTGATTACCTGTACCGTTGTGTAAAGTGAAAATAAAGCTTGCTGAATACCTGTATCCATTTCCTCAATTGAAACTCAGTTCAGAGAGATCAGTTCTGACTTGTGACAATCGATCTTGTCGAAACATAAACAGCAATTTTGAAGTTCGTGTTTATATGGAAAAATATTGTTGGTTGAGTTAAAGTATACAGTTCTTGAAAGAGCTATTGCAACCAAATATCAGAAATATCCCCCAAAATATATCACATGGTTTACCTATCATTGTGGAAGAGTATCGCTGACTGGATTCTCAAGTTTCTGTCAACTTCAGATCAATTGTTTACATTCCTACGTCTGTGGAATCTGGTTCCGCGAGCCGAAACTCGACACAAACGCACAAAACAACCCATTATAGTTCATATATATCAAATAAACTTTTAGTTTTTCTTCCACTTTTGCAAAACGAAAGTTGTCACAAGGAGAGTGTCCAAGGAAGATTTCTTAAACTCACTTAGCTTGATTTGTGAAGGGATAAAGAAAACAAACGAACATGGTATCTAGTGCAAAACTGACATTGAAACAAAATTGATTTCTTCTCTATATAAACGATAGATTTGAACCGTTGGCATAAAATTTCAAAACTTTTTGCAGAGATTATTCACACTCAACAAGCGTTCCGCTAATGAGGTTAGTATCTTCAGAAGTATTTATTGATTTTCTCAACCCGAAGATGCTAACCTGGTTAGCGAAACGCGCGTCGACTGCAGATAATATCAGATTTATGTTAGGTTAATTGATCTCTACAAAAAGTTTTGTTTTCTATACTCCAGAGTTCATATATGACATCAAAGAAATATATTTTTGGAGATATCTTCTGAACCTGATTATGGACATTGCTTCGATGAATGTTGAATTGTTTGGTACGATTTGCGAGAATTATTATATTATGAAAATCTGACCCAAAGCAATTTTTTTCTGCTATACACTCTCAATTTTTGTTAGAGACTTTTGTTTTCGTTTAATACCTCAATGACGATTGGAATACTGTTGGCAACCCTGCTCCCGTGCAAATCAACCCAGTGACGTCGTTATGTAGGTTCGTGTTTCTCGGTAATAAGTCGTCTAAGGCACACATTCCCCGAAAGCATACATTCGAAAATGCTACGCGTTAATAAATCTGCACGGCCGAAGTAAAAATATTCTTACCTAGAAATTATGGTAATGGTGATGTGGGAGTAACACGAACTGCGGCCGCTAATGGTTCTCCTTCGAGGAAAATCGTACGGATGTTTGGAGGAGGTAGGACGCTTATGAACAGGGGAGAGCAATGCAAAAATCATTTCGTTTTCGACGTCAGTCGAATGGACTAAAACTTAATCTGTGCTGAAACTCTTGTGAAACGATGTTCTCGGTATCCTGCACAAAAGTGACCTCGAGTACAAAAATATCCTATGTGTGTCGTTTTCGGAATTATGTGAAAAATTACATTCGATAAAAAAATATTCATATTTCAGACCTTGAAACTTTCACAAAAACAATGTCTAGGCAAGTGTGAAACATTCAAAAAGCTTCGGGTAACTGTTTACAACGCTTTCAAAAAATAAGTATACTTTTTCCGACCTCGAAGCTCTAATTCGAATAGGAGGTATAGGACAAAGAAAAATTTCTGGAAAAACCTTCAATGGAAATCTTGAAGCTATCGAGAAAAACCAAAGATCAGCTAGTCCACCACTTCCACGTCAAAACTAGATCAAAACAATTTTTTGCATTTAATTGAATGGTGTACGACTTGATTGTGAGAAAGCGAAAAACACAATTTGTGTTCGAGTTCTTCATGATTTCCTTTTGTTTTTTCCATAAGTTCTGTGAATGTTTCAAACACGGCCTGAAAAATATTCTCCAATGAGAGCGTATACTCAGAGAAAGATTTTCAAAACTTGCGAGTACGCTTGCTTTCTTACTCAAGATTATTGAGAATCTGGAACTTTTAGGTCCCATAACTAAGAAACTACAGCTAGGCCCGATATCACAAAGGAGAACGGAGTTTTACCTTCCAAAGGCGCCAAGGAATGTAATCCCGGACCGGGATCAGTGTTTCGGGATTTCGGGATCGAAATTTTTCGATCCCGGGATTGATCCCGGGATCCATTTTCCACTTGAAAAACTGTTAAAACTTCATATGATGAATTTGGTTTTAATCAAAACATAAATAAAATCAAATAATAATCCATATATGAATGAAAAATAAAACTTGAAACTTAATAAAATTGAATAAAAATTTCTGGTTTGCTAAAAAGGACAGTTAACAAAGAATCTAGATATTTTCTTGGTGTACTCTATATTCAGTCCTGGTTCTGGAAGTAACTCCTCAGGAATAAAAGCGTATCCAGAGAATCATCACTCAATCTGCTCCTTACTTTAGTGCACAATGTACCAGCGGCAGAAAATGCTCTTTCTGATTCGACACTAGTTGGTCGAATTTTCGATAGGAGATTGAATGCTGTCAAGAGATTCGCCCCCAAATTTCCTCCATTCTCATGAAGAATCATTTCTCTTTTAATCATATTGACTGAACTGATGCCAACGGGACAATCTTTTTCATTTCGCAGCTGGTTGTTTCTCTCCAATTCCTCCTCTAATCTTTCTTTCAATGATTCAGGAAAAATCGGAGAACCAATATACTTTTTTTAGATCCCGAAAATCGCGGAATTGACCTTTCAAAATCCCGAACGATTTTTTATTCCGGGATCCCGGATCCCGGGATTACATTCCCTAAAAGGCGCTCAAGAACAACAATCCGACAAAAATCGCATGTCAGAATCTACAATCTCTCAGATTCTTCTTCTTGAGCATCACATGGAGTTCAATATATGTTTTAGCTTTTCGCGAACTCGGACTCTAGAGGCAGTTAAAGTAGCCCCAGTGAACTGAAAGCAACACAAGCTTCGAGTGACTGATGCTCATCAACTGAACCGGGTTCACTTGAACTTTGCATGAACCTAGTTGGTATAACTGAACTTCATGATATTCTGTGTATGTGGAGATTTCTCCGAATCTCACAATTTTAGCCAATTAGACAGAGGTGTGTGCGGAGTTCTTCCATCAACTACATAACGAACGCGAACGGTTGAAACCGTTCACTTAGAGATAGTTGATAAAATAATTAGAAGATGTGAATTCAAGGAAAAACTTCGTAAATCTTCGACTTTTCAAAAATATGAGAGAAATGAAAAATTTATAGTAATCCCATACGAACCTCGATACACTAGAGGACTTCAACAGATATTCAATAAAGTGAATATGAAAGTTGTATATAAAACTTTTTACAAATTGAAACAACTTCTTGGTAACCCAAAAAATATGTTAAAAAAGTAAGAGAAGTCATGAATTCACGAAATCAGTTGTCAAAATTGCAACAACAAATACATTGGCCAGAGCCGACGAGCTATTGAAACACATGGAATATGGAAGGGAAGAAAAATCCAGTGTCGCTCAACACGCTCTAGACAATGACCACAAAATTGGTGAAAGCAATCTTGAACTGATCAAGCATGTGCATGACACAAGACTACGTGATGCAGGTGAGAGTCTAAAATAGCAAAATGTAAAAACAGCATGAATGGTGACAGGGAACCTTTCCCTTTCAGCCTGCTTTTCAATCTATTGTTGAGAAAGTAATCAGAATAATCAATAATAACAGATGAACGGATCAACAAACTTTGCAGGTAGCGACTGCACTAGTTCATTATCGAGAAATTAATTACAATAAGTAGCAGTAGTCTACAAGAGTCTGCAAGAATTCGAAGTAGATGTGAGACGACAGATTCAGCTGGCTTATCCCAAAGCCTGGAGATTTCAAGGAGCAGCTAGCGGACAAATTTCAAGAGGAGTAGCGATGCCTTGGTACGTCGCTAGAAGTGAAGACGACCTTCAACACCCCGAGGTCGGAAGTGAAGGTAGTATCTATAAAAGAACCCGAGCAACGACTACAAGTTCTTTCGAGAAGGTTCTTGATGAGATTAAGTCCTTGATAAGTGGAATGAGTTCTCAGAATAATAGGGCATGTTATAGATCTGAAAAACCCCGACATCTCATGAAAGACTGCAGAATGAGAATGCCGCACTGGGTTTGCTATGGATGTAGAAAACCGGAATATCCCATAAGAGACTACAGGGAGAGAATGCCACAGATGACATGTTATAGATGTGGAAAGTTGGGTCATCTCATGAAAGATTGCAGGGTGAGAATGCCACCAAGATCCAACTCACCTACTACGATTCCGCCAAGTTCTCAATCACCTACGAGGACAAGGTTACCGAGGTCATCCGTGTTGACAGGTTGAGATGAATAACCGATAATCTGACCATACCTGGAAAATTGAATCAAACAGACGTTTTATGCACCATAGACACCGGTGCTGCAGTTTCCTTGGTACGCAGTGAAATCCTTCGGCCTGAAAGCGTGAGGCGTATTTCCTCCAACTCCGTTATCGAAAACTGCGAAAATCTGTGCATTATCGGAGAAAGTAGTTCGTGTTACATTAAATAATAACACTGAATGCAGCGTCCAGCTAAGAAATAAATCCCCCAGCAATTCGCTTTTTATCCTGGTAAAGACAAGACATGCCATCACTTTGAGAGCCGCCAAGAGTTGTATCAGATCTTGACATCTTTCAGTAAACGAACCGAGTAATATCGTAACAATATGTATGTAATCTTTAGTAGTGGGTGAGTGGTTGAAAGGAATTCACATGTTCAGCAGGATGAGTTTAAATATATGTTTCCTGTTTGAGGTGTAATTTGGATGTGATGATATGATAACCGGAAAAACAAGATCCAAGCTTATATCTTCGTTCCCTCGGAATTTATATTATAGAACGTGCATAAAAGCGAAACATTCCCATAGAGCACTTTCTTCCAAATGACTTCTTAGCCTGGGGTAATTTTGTCTTTCTGCTATCATGATAATATTTTGCCACTGTACTCATTTGTCGTGCGTGTATGTAGCATGATTCTACAAAACTGTCATATTTGACAGGAACATCAGATAACTGGTAATAATAATAATGGAGTTTCATTGGGGATCAATATCTGGAGTTGTTTTTGAAGTGGTTTGAGGTAGGCTCTTCTGATTCTCAGTTATCATATTGTTATTGTTCTTACCATATTAGATGATAGATTCTCTTGGAAGATAGTAGAACGCCCTTAAATGGCATCTTCCCATGGAATGTTCTAGTTGATGAAATTTGTGAATACTCCTCGAATATGAAAATTATCATCAGAATTGATCAATTAATAAACCAGATATTCAATAAGATTTCATATTTATATTATACGAGAACAAACTTTTTTTGTACATTGAGCCAATTGAGAATATTGTAACGAAATGTGCTGGCGCCGGCCCTGCCGCCTATCGATGAAGATTTATCTGGATGATTCTCCACTATATGATCGCCTATATAAGCGGGAGCCGCTCACGCTGACGGCAGAATTTTCAGTACAGCGAGTTGAAATACCGAGCATTGGAAAGTTATCGGAGCGATTTAAGTGATTGTGTTGTATTGTATTGTGAAAGAGAGTTATAATAAAAGAAGTTTAGTGTTGTTTGGTGTTTTAATCGACGAACCCAAGGTATATCGTAACAATATCAATGAGTCTTGATCAGAAATATCTTTCGCTTCCATACCTGTCATATAATCAAAAATACGTAGTATTAGACGATTTCTGAAGAAGTTGAAGGAGTGATCGCATCTTGAATCCAGATATTTTCTCAATTATTTTGGAAACGTGAAATGTGAGATATAATAAAAACCATGATTGTATAATTTTCACCAAGTTCATATTTTTTAACAGGTTTCAATAGTAATATGAGAGGGAACCAGCCACGACCGATAAGAATATCCGTGTCAATGATCATAATAGTTTCTGAATCAACTCTTATAGAACTTTTCCTTCGAGAATTTGCACAGACTCAATAAACTCCCAACCCAAAACTCTCCATTCCGTTCTGTTTCATGAGCAAACTTTTCAGGCCGCCTTCCCTCTCTGATACTGCAAAAAGTATCCGGTCACCTCTGGCTTGTTTTTACTCCAAGCATCGTTTATTACGTTGGCCAGCCTGTCCGAACAACACAAACAAAAAAGCGAAGTAGAAGCTCGAGATCGCGTTTATGACAGCACTCCAGAGGAGAACATGCTTCATTGCGGACTTGACGCGTTAAAACGAGGAAAAATTGTGATTAATGAGCGTGATTGTCCTTTTCAGGAAATCAGTCGGTTTTGAACAGATATATTAGGATTATAGGGAGAGGAATGGGGGGTTAGTCAAGTAGGTTTCTTTCGAATTTGAAAAATGATTCTTATACACAAATACATTTCATTTGTGATATAATTTTTGATGTAAGGAATGATAATAGGTGTCATCAGTGGCACTTGGCAGGAATTTTGAATATAAAACATTTCGAATATCCTGTTCCTTATGGAACACGATTCTGAACTCTGACGCAGAGTTTGCCGTGAAGGCACAACGAGAAACGAGAACAGTTTTCAATCGACCCCAAAAGAAATCAGAACTTCAATGTACAAAATGATTTCATTCACAAATCAAATGATATACCAGAAAATTTTATATTCGTGAGTCCTGCTTAGTGTCACTGATGAGACCAATGGCGGGTCGAGGCAGGTTCATCACGGCTTTGCTATACGATGAACCCTTGTTAAAGATCTCTCGATAGTTGGTGTGTTTGGAATTTGAGCCTTTGGCCATCCAGTAGAAGGCATTTTACTTGCGATATTTCTCAGTATGTGCCCGAAAATTTCAAATCTAGAGAAAGTATACTGGCCACTCTGAATCCAGTTTGCTTAATCGCCTTCGAAATTCAAATTAATGTTATTTTGTGAGGGATTTTTTTTGAGAACATGTTGTGAAATTGTATGATAAAAATATACTTTGCTCCAAAGTGTTTGGAACATGTTTTTTTTCAATTGAATTGCATTGTATTTTATAGTATTCTGATAAAGTTATATAAAAGTAGTGAAGTGTTGTTTGAAAATTTAATAAACGAACCCAAGGGAATATCGTAACATTGGTGTCAGAAGTAGAAATATTGGTGAGAATTGATAGTTATTTATGATATAAGTGTTGAAAGTACATTTTTAAGGCACGCATGTGAAGGTTTGCAGAATGAGCGAAGCGAATTCTGCAATTCACATGAGTGCCTTAAAAGGTACTTTTAACACGTATATCATACAATATTTTTTCTACAAACGTTCGAATAAAGTAATTATACAGTTTGAATTGAATTTCAAAAACCTGTATTAATACATCCAAAGGATATAATTTTAAATTGCATCGTTTATTACGGACCTTAGCAACCATTGTTGATTTAATTGTTTACGAATGTTTTGATGCATCTATCTGTCAGACGTTTGTTAGTTTTATTTAAAACGCAGTTAAGGTTGTAGATTTTTCTTAAAATGGAAGAAAGTGATGAAAATGATCCATTTGAAGACATAGAGGCGGCGGCCAATAGAGCAACCCTCGATTTGTTGCCGAGAAAATCCAGGGTTCAATACGATATAGCCTATAATAAGTTTCAGAAATGGTGTGAAGCGAAAGGCGTTTCTGGAAAATATACTGAAAATGTATTTCTGGCCTATTCTGAGGAGAAAGCAAAGGTATGGAAGGCATCATCTCTGTGGTCAAATTATTCGATGATCAAATCTATGCTACGTATAAATAGCGACGTAGATATCAGCAAATATTTTAAGCTTATCGCGTATTTGAAGCGTCGAGCAGAAGGTCACCGGCCAAAGAAATAAAAAATCTTGACTAGAGTCCAAATTGACCAGTTTTTGAAGATTGCATTAGACGATGAGTATCTTCTAATCAAAGTAGTGATTGTGGGAATATTTGGTGCTTGCCGCAGGAAGGAGCTTTGTCAATTGACTGTTGAAGATGTGGAAGATATGGGTACTTCATTAACCCAGATAAAGCCAAAACTTGAAAAAAAAAGTGATTTCATATTTTGCCACTGTACTTTTGAAAGCCATCGTGAAATAGACGCCTCTAGCACAACTAGGGCTACTTGTTGATAGATGGAATTACTTGTACAGTGATCTATTTTCAGTTGCATATATTTGTGGCGACTGTCGTTCATTTGCCGCCATCGGTGTCTTGTCAAGGGGTGATATTAGAAGTTTGTGCCGAAATGCCGAAAAATATGAAAACTTCCAGGTAAGTTATAGCTTCAAATACTTTGACAATAAAATGACAGCTTATAAAATTCAATGAACAAACAATGGCTATCTCTTCAACAACAATTATCATCCAGATGTAAGTTATGGGTTCTTAGCTAGGTTCATGTTTGACTGTGTGTTATTTCGAAAGGACAGTGGCAAAATGCACTGCTAAAATTGTGTGTTTTCAAAACATGATTACTTTTATAGTAGCCCATGAAAATAAAACACAATTTTTAATTTTCTTATGGTTTTTCTCTTAGCGATTTTTGGAGAAGACCTTTGACTCTCAACGAACTTTTGGAAGAGGCTGAGAACTTGGATATTGATGATGAAGTAATACCAAATGAAATAATCATTTTTCCACCTGACAACAATGACATAACAGATGAAGACAGTGGAGCTGAATGTAATGTGGACATAAGTAACCTACCAGGAGGACAGCTTAGAGCTGACGCTGAGGTGAATTTTGACAATATTGACTCGGATAGTACATACGATAGTGATGACGATCTTCCATTGTCCCGTTTTGTGAAGAGAAAGAAAATGTTCAAGCCAATGAAAGAAAAAAATGAATTTGTGTGGACCAGAAATGACATCACCTCTGATTCACCTGTTTGGGATGCTGTTTGTGGACCACAACAACAACATTTGCCTGTGGACACATTCTTTTTATTTTTTGATGATGAAGTGATGAACTTGCTCGTCACTTACACTAATTTCTACGCCAGTGGTCAAAATCGTGTTGCTGATGTAACAACTGATGAAATGTGTTGTTTTATTGGGGTATTATTACTCAGTGGTTACAATTGCCGTCCATTCGAGGCAAAAAGTGGTATTTTCCTCTTTTCAGTCACTTTGTTGATATGGCTGAACAAAACTCCTGGCGTCTTCACAAATTTCAAGGTGGAAAATTGGATCATCTTAGTTTCAGACGATCCATTGCAGTAGGAATACTAGAATCCTTCAAAAAGAAATCAGAAGGAAGGACTAGTAGACTTCCGGCAGAAGCCCATTCTTTCTCCAGGTACGATGGAGTAGATCACCTGGTTGCGTACCAAGATAAGCAAACTCGCTGTACTTTCTGTCATAAAAAAGCATTTTTTTTGTAAAAAATGCACAGCAGCCCTACATCCCAAGGATTGTTTTCAGAATTATCATACTAAAAACTAGTTTGTTGAGTTTTCTATTATGAGAAATCTCAATTTTTGTTTTGAGAGTTATATTTTTATTTCAAGTTTAAGACCTGAATAAATTCGCTTATGGACATATCTATACTGTTTCGTTTTGAATACCGAATAAAAAATCTACCAGATGATAGTCACCCATTTTGCCATTGGCCTTTTAAAAGGACACCCAATTTCTCTCGAGTGACATATAGGAGGGTAAACTTGATAATTTCCCATTAATTTTTTATGCCTAAGAGTGTACTTTTCGAGCTCCCACTTAATTTTTGTAGAAAAAAAAAATTCTGGCAAAACAGCACTTTAGGCTTTTAAAAGGGCAGTGGCATTATCTGGGTTTTATTAAAATACCAGATTCCAAAACCAATGTTTCACGAAGTTTTACTATTATTGAAAAAATATATTTGGATCTTTATCGAAAATATGTGGCTCTTCGACCAGCAAATGTCGGACACAGGCGATTTTTCTTGAAATACGTGAAAGGTAAATGTACCAGAAATCCGGTTGGAATTGATTCGTTTGGAAAAATTCCTGCTGCTATAGCAAGATTTCTGGAACTTCCAAATCAAACACATTATACGGGACACTGTTTTCGCCGGTCTTCAGCGACCTTACTTGCCGATGCTGGCGCAAATTTGACGACAATCAAGCGTCATGGGGGGTGGAGATCTTCTACCGTTGCTGAGGGGTACATCGAGGATTCTTTGGAAAATAAGAATTTGATTGCCCAAAAACTGCTGACGGTGCAGCGAACATTACCAACAACATCAATCCAACAACAAACTTCCTCTACTTCGACTGGAAATTCAATTATTTGTACGCATCATTCTTCCTTAGCCATGGAAAATGGTAAAACAGCAGTGCAAGAAATTAATTTGTCAAATTGCACAATTAATATTAATGTTAATAAATAAAATCTAAATATTTTGACGTTTGCTTTCAAAATCTGACAATTCACTTTTGACAGCAGTGCCATAAACATTTTAAGGCACTCAGTGCCATAAAGTGATTTCAAGGCACTCAGTGCCTCAAAGTGACATTTATAAGGCTTCTATGGAGTGCGGGAAACTGAAAAGAGAGATCGGAAAGAAGCACTTCACAAAATTCTCGAAAATGAAAAGATGGAACGAGAAGAAGCTCATCAGAAAATTCTAGAACATATGAAAGAGAGGGAAGATCGACAGAGAATTCTAGAAAAGCAAAAGAGTGAATTGGAACAAATAGAATACCAACGGAAAGCAGACTTCGAGAAGGCGGCCTTCAACACGTCGATGCCGAAAGTGGGTGCAGTTCCAATAGAAGAACCTGAAGAACGAGGTGGCACAGCGACTAGTCCAGTCAAGAAGGATCTGGAGGAAATCAAATTAATGATAAGTGGAACACCCGGACAAGATCCAGCTCACCTGCAAGGGTGCCATCTCGTACGCAATCACCTGTGAGGACAAGGTATATCGGGGCGCATGCAGGGTCATTCAGGTTAACAGGCTGAGAAAAACAACTGATAGCCTAACCATTGCAGGAAATCTGAATGCGATAGACGTTATAGGCACCATAGACACCGGAGCTGCAGTTTCCTTGGTAGGCAGCGACATCCTTAGGCCTGAAAGCGTGAAGCCGCCTATTTCTTCCAACGTTGTGCTCCGGCCAGTCACTGGTGAAAACGCATCCATTTGAGGAGAGACTGAAATCACATTGATTCTTGGGCGACTCACCATCATCGAAACAGTTTTCATCGCAGATATAGAAGATTAATTTATACTCGGAATGGAATTGATCGGTGACTATTAACACCATTCTGGGAAGGATGCTTTACGATAGTCAGGATAATTAATGACGTGGTTTACAGGATTCAACGTAGCCCTAGAGCAAAAATGTGTTAAACAACTAAATTATTCATTCAACTTAATCATTCATTTCAGATGACGTATGGGGAACCCCAATCATATGAAATATCATTAACAATATTGTGATTATATTTGATAAATAAAGAACTGATCATCTTCGAATCAATATTGGCTTGAGTGTCATATTTCTCGTCAATACTGTAAACTTATACCAAGATATCCCGTATCCCGTTTTCATAAATCCAAGAGAAATTTCAATCTCGAAATTAAATAAATCTCCTAGTTTTCAATTTCGCGAATGACACCTCTTGAGATATCATTCGACCATATCTGAGACTGGAAAATAACTTATCAGTCGTAAATAGCGAGACACCCTATGTGCGCGTTGGTAAAACGGGGGAGTAATATGCAGAACGGCCTTTTGTCACAACCATTGCCATAAATTCGGATTTGTCGGATATGCCGCCACTTATCAGTAGTGCCTTCTTTTTAACAGTCAGTCAACCGGAAAAGAGATGAGGTTTGATGGGGAATATTCTCACGGGGCGATAGTGCACGAGACTATGGAAATAATTGAATATTGTTATTCAAACTACGAATCGTAATTACGTCGTATTTGGTATATTGTAATATACTGGGGATAGTGTTTAATATATTCGTCAACAATTGCTTTCTGGTCAACTGTGGAATGGAGCTGTTTTTGATTATACATCAATGACAAGCATGGTCATAAAAGACATTAATTATATCATATGAGCCTGAAGGAAAATTCAGGCAAAGTGAGGTTAATGTTTATACCTAAAAAAGGGTCTAAGAAAGTTCGTTACCATCTCGAAGAGATAGTATTTGAAAATCAGAATGAAGGCATATTTATTTTTTGCATCCGGAACGTTGATATAAATAAGTATCAGAATAGCTGATGTTTCCATCCTCCGCCAGCAACGCTTTACATGAACAATTAATGTTTGCCTTGTGTGTGTGTTCAGATAGGTTTCCGCTCTCAGTTGTATGTTGTTGTTGAGTTCGGGTTGAACTGCGTCTGGAGTTTTGTTCTCGACGTTTCGGCTCCGATTTTGTAACCATTTTTCAAGAGGTAAATGTGACTTCACGCTGAGGTCTCAATATGTCTACTCCTCAGGTGTTGTCACAGGGGGCAAGGGTTTGTGACTTGACGCCGGGGCCTCAATCTGCCTACTCCCCAGGTCTCGTCACGAGTTCTTTCTAAGGTCTCAATCTGCCTACTCCTTAGATCAAACTGAGGTATCGAGGGATGTTGGGTGGTATTTATAGCAGCGAGTGCTGCTAAAGCAAACTGAAATCCTTTGTATCAAGCAAGTACTTGCTTAGGAGTAAGTATCGATTCCGAATTTTTGTTTGCACCTGCGCAATATGTACTCAATCTACTTTTTGACCTTGATACCACTGTTGATTTGATTCGAAGTCTGACTAAATTCTATTTCATACGGGTTGTTTCCGTTTTAATGTGACATAAGTTCACGAGCCACCAAGAAGCGTTCGACTTTTACTGAAATAAAAATAGTTATCAGACTGTTCCGCATTATTTTACTGCGCAACTAGTTCTGCTCAGAACCATAGCCGCCCTAAAACTATGCTTGAAATGAAAAGTGAACAAACTTCTTGCCTTTGCCGATACCCCAGTATTCGGTTTTTTTACAAGAGGCGGAAATAGTTTTTGCTATATTTCACGGACAGACGGAATTTATAAAAAAGGACAATCGGGACAGTCCTGCCTCTTGACCGAAAGTTAGTGTGATAACCCAATGTTTATTTGTCAGATCGATTATAAATTGTTCGAACTTCATATCTGGATGTAGAGGAGAAAACCTTCCAGCCAATCAGATAATTCTCAAGTCGCGTGATGAAAAACCATCTGCTGGAAAATCTTAATTCCTAGCTCAACTTATCTTCATGAGAGTAAATATGTATTCTCAATTAAAAACAACAAACAAAAATTTCCGCAGATTCTTCAAAAATAATAAAAAGTGGGTATCACACCTTATAAAGTATAATATTTTTTTGTGTTGTTTTCGGATTTCTATGGTAGTGAAATCAATATTTCCCAACTACAACGGGCTTACGCTTCGTAGGCAAGGGTTCGTGGGTTCAGATGGAAATAAGATATATGAAAATCTCTATCCCTTTTTTAACGAAAAAATTTTGGAAATGGGCGCCAGACCACAGACAGTCGAGGAAAATTTTAAGAACAAAAAGGTTATTTATTTAGACAATATGAGTATATCAGAAGCAGTATCTAATAATGTTTTGATGATCTTAGATCAAAATCAGTGATTTTTAATTCAAAATATTTAGATAAGTGATACCTGAAAAGAGAAAATTGAAAGAAGTGAGCCTCAGAGTAATTATATACTATTTATTAATACTTTGAGCTAAACCCTGAATTATAAATTCAGAATTTCAATTTACGAAGACACATAGGAAAATACAAATAACCCATTGGGGATTCAAGAGAATATCATAACAATTTTAAGGTACTTACATAAGGTTGGGCTGGAAACTACATAAGAAAAATTGGTTAGTAACCTTTTATATAAAACTTAATACTTGACAGTGGAGATATAAGTGGAAATTTCACAACTGTCAATAATGTTACACTGAACAAAAAAGATGGCCAATCTCTGTAAAGAATAGGACAGTTTAAAATAGGGATGAAAATTTCAAAGTACACCATTACTAAGACCTTGAGAAAATACTACAATGGAATTATCACACAATATTAGTACTGTACACAGTTAATCTTATAATGATACATAACACTTAAAAATAATTTTGTAGAAAATTTTCAAAAGGGGATTTCAAGTTTAAGGAATGAATTTATCAAAAGAGGGTTGTAGTTTTCTCTTTCACTCACAGGGCCGATACTGATAAAAATAACAATGAAAAGTACTTATCTTGATGCTCACAAAAACGTCATCTATGGCACTCAGCTCACAAAAAGATGAGGGCTAGGTTGACCTTGGAAGAATCTAATTTCTCTCAGCAAAGCCGGGACGCATCGAATACAGAAATTTCAATATTGAAAAGGTAAGGAAATCCTTCATGCAGGAATCAAAATTTTCCGGGTTATATTCCATTAATTGGGCTCCACCATATTCCGAAATCGTGGTTATCCATCAATCCATTATCATGTCCATTTTCGGTATAGGTAGTAGTGAAATCAGTAAATCAGCCTGCCCATACGGGGAACACTAATATCTTCACATGGAAGAAATCGGTGGTCAATTAAGAAATGCAAAAATTGATCATAATGGCTGCCGTGGCCACGCTAGGGCCGTCGCGTTCGATCCATTCTGATCAGCGATAATCTTTACTCGATCCAAAGGCACGTCCAGATCGGACTTTGAAGGTAATGAAGAACCTAAAAGGTCTCTCAGTTAAGTAGAGAATCAGGTTTCCCATTTAACTTACCCTAATCAAAGGGTCCTTCACTGTATTGCGAGCCGAGTGACAACGATCTCGCGTTCAATGACGAGCAGACTCTACTGAGCTCTTTAGGGCGATAGTGGCGAGAAAATTGAATTTTTCCCGGCCATGCGCCTGAGATTAATTCAGAAGTGATGGTGCCGCGGTAGTGGCTAAATGAATACTATTTCTATTAATCCCTCGTCATTATTCCCTAATATAATTTTGGCATTATACTGCAGAAACCATAGGCATAATACTCACATTATGTATTAGTCGTAAATAAAGTAGTATTATTTCACTCGTCCTCTTTCTATCTGTTCCTGTTCAACTAATTATAATGCATAAAGATTCTTATCATAACTTTTTTTCGACTTATTTCGAAATCAGTTACCTAATCGAAGTGATGTGTGCCTCTGTATCATCAGCCTTAAAAGTGGAGCTAGCATCGGTATTTTATCTGCGAGATTTTCACAAATCTGGCGTAATGATGCGATGGGATATCAGTAACGTTTGACGAGGTCATGCCGACATGAGCATCATCACAAAAGCAATCTTCCGCTCGCACACATAAACATCAAAACGGCGAGAAAGTACATTACGTACACGGAGTGTTGGTTACGAGCCGAAGCTTTACGATCTCTATGCAAATGGCCGTTTGACATCGATTTCGGGAGATATGGCGATATTACGGCCGACGTAACAATACACTGTCGCTGATGTACGTTTCTAGGCTCTCTGGATGCGAGAATTACTGCTAGGTGGTTGGCGGTCCATGCCGTGAGGGTCTGGATACGGGGGATCCGAGAGAAATCAATATATTCATAACATTGAAAAATGGGTTGGAAAAATGACTCTCCTTGACCTCAAGAAACGGCGCCTTGTAAACGTCTCTTTGTGAACTTTTGAAAAGCAAAAAACTTCATTTATTCTCAGGGTTAGGATTGTGGTGCTTCGCCACCTCTCTCATTATCGCCCAGTACATAGATGATGAAGATTTATGATGAAACAAAAAATAGTTGTTTACGAATTTGTCAATTTTGAATTTGATATTACTGTCAAGAAATAAAGTATCAAAAAACGTAATTGTTAATCAGTAGTAGATATAAACTACAATTGGTGACCCCGAAAAAACACACGCAGTCTACAAAGTATGGTTAAAATTCTGCAACAGCTCAACAGAGAACAAATTTCGAAAATCCTACGACATTTTGGAATCGACGCCAATGGAACGGTATCAGGTATGAAAATAAAGTTGGAAGCAGAAATCACCAAGAGGTACCCTTAGTTAGCAAATCCAAGTGACTTCGACTTCACAAGTTTACTGGAACAATTACAAAATGATGATTGCTCAACTAGTGCTTCAGTTAATCGTGATTGCATTGCATCAAGAGTGGACAATATTGAATTTTTGTGTATCCAACTCATGCAACAGTTGAAAAATGCCAATGAAAAGTTAGAACACTTCATTCAAGAAAAAAAGGATAAATCTGCAACAAATACCGAAGTATTTATGCCGATTTTCAATGAAAATATTACGCAGAATAAGGAATTCGAATCAACTGCAAACTTAGATCAAGACAAACAAATCAATCGAGCGAAATCACTTTTTCTTCCCGCTTTCTGGAAAAATGAGCCGGAACTATGGTTCAATGCCATCGAGACGCTTTTTAACATCAATGGCATAACATCAGAATCTATTAAATTTGGAAAAATCCTTTCACTGCTGGACTGTAACATTGCGAAAGAAAACTCAAATTTATTCAAAATCGGAGACTGTGAAAATTCATATGGTATTTTGAAAAATCAGTTGATAAAAACGTATCAAATATCGGACGACGAGAAAATGCTGAGATTATCTGGAGAATGTCAATTGGGTGACAAAAAACCAAGCCGTTTATATAGAGAAATGACAGACTTAGCCTCTGGGCAAATGACCAGAAGTTTCATCATTCTTGCATGGTTGAAAAAATTGCCAACATATGTTCAACAATCGCTCAGAGCCTTTCAAGAAAAATTGTCTGATGAAGAAATAATTGATATGGCTGACGGGATGATAAGAGCTACATACAATCCAGAATCGTGTGCTATCAAAAAATTTACCGCGACAAACTCTTTAGAGAATAAAATTGATCAGCTAATTTATAAATTGGATGAAAAATATGTCTCAAGATCAAGGCCCAGAGTACGCAATTGGTCTAGATCAAATTACAGATCCAAAACGCGGTCAAGTTCAAGTTCACGTAACATAATTTGTTACTACCACCAGAAGTTCAATGATAAAGCCAGAAAATGCGTTTCGCCTTGTAATTATGAAGATAAAAACAATTCGGAAATGGGTTCAAAATTGCTTTCCCTGTCAAAAATCAAAAATAAATAAACATGTAGTTAGTTCTGTTGGTAAATACAAGGTGCCAGAAACAAGGTTTGAACATATAAATATTGACATTGTTGGACCTTTGCCACCATCAAATGGTTTCTCTTATTGTTTAACATGTATAGACCGGTTTTCCAGATGGCATTTCCAATGGAAGATGTACGTGCTGAAGCAGTTGCAAGAACATTTTACAATGGATGGAGATACGGAGTACCCTCTAGAATAACCACAGACCAAGGAAGGCAGTCTGAGAGTAACTTATTCAACGAATTTTCGAAAATATTGGGTTTTCATCACTTACGAACCACACACCATATCACCCAAGTTCAAATGGAATGATCGAAAGGTTCCACAGAACCATGAAGGCGGCTCTCAAATGCCATTCCGGAAAGAGGACAGAGAATCTGCCAACAATTCAATTCGGTATACGCGTAACACCAAAGGAAGATTTGGGTGTTATCAGTAGTGCTGAGTTGTTATATGGAATGACACTAAAAATCCCTGGAGAGATGGTTGTTGAAGATACAAGAGTCAACCCCAATCATGAGGAATTCTTACTTGGCCTCAAGAAGATAATGAGAGAAGTAAAAACATCAGAAGGTTCAGATCACAGCACTAGAAAAATTTTCATACATAAGGAGCTGCCGACTGCTACGCACGTATTTGTGAGAACAGACTCAGTCAAAAAACCTTTACAACAACCTTATACCGGACCATACAAAGTTTTAAAAAGAAATGAAAAATATTTCACCATATCAATCAACAACAAGCAAAAAAACATATCCATAGAGCGACTCAAGCCGGCATTCATGGAAAGCCAAGAAACACAAGACATCAACAATAAGGTCAACATTGGTACACGAAATATTATTTCTGATTGTGAAGATGAATCTGACAAAGTGACTACAGGATGTTCTTATACCACCCGCTCTGGAAGAAAAGTTAAATTTCGTATATAGGACATCTAATATCAATTAGAGGGGGGCAGTAGTGTGGTGCTTCGCCACCTCTCTCATTATCGCCCATTACATGGATGATGAAGATTTATGATGAAACAAAAAATAGTTGTTTACGAATTTGTCAATTTTGAATTTGATATTACTGCCAAGAAATAAAGTATCAAAAAACGTAATTGTTAATCAGTAGTAGATATAAACTACAGGATCAACAGATTTCTTGAAAAGCCCCTTCAACGAATATAATTCACGATTTTATAAAGGCATGTGTTTGAGGATTGAAAATCTCGAAATATTTTCGGACTTCAACGTTTCAGATATTCATTTATTTCGAAATTTATTTATTTTGAAAACCTTGATTTTATAATCATTGCGATTTTCATCATTACAGATTATAGTGTAAGTCTCAATTCCATCGATATAGTTGACTCCATTTGTCAGCCATTAGAAACTATTCCGAGCCATTTTTCATTGAAATATTTTCTGGTATGAACTCGGTCGTAAAACACCGGTAAGATTGGAACTTTACAAATCATTCGCAAGCATCTACATATTGATCCTAACCCAATATTTACCTCTGAAGCATTGTCTTTTGAAAGATTTGGCAGAGGTGCCACAAAGGCAGAACATTTCCTCGGCAAGTGTCACGTTCTTTGAACGAATGCCCTCCGGCTTGAGGACATTGACCAAATTGGCAAGTTTTAGTACATCGAATAGATCAGGATTATGTCAAGAACTCTCATGGGCCGTAGCGTAGGGAATTTCCTAACGAACCTCCTAAAATCTACTAACTGCTAACCCTCGTATACTGAAATCATAAACTTCGGAAGGAAGTTATTTAGATTTCACGAGGAATTCAATAGCAATCTAGCAGGGGTTAGTTTTCGACCAGAGCGATAGCATACTTTATTGCGAATAAATTTCGTTTTACTACTGAAATCCGCGATAAAAATTCCTATTCGATATTCTCGCCTAATATAAAAATTTATTGCCCCCGTCTATAGCGTTATTTTTTTAATAGGTCATTAAATTCGTGTATCCGCGTTCGAACGAAAAAAGGCATTGGAACGTGCCTTCAGATTAATTCATTCCGTATTATTCAGTTTTACGAGTACAGTCGATTCCCTGATCCGAACCCTCCGGGGGACAATGAAACTCAAAGAAAGATCTGGAGAGAAATTCTCGTCAGCCTAAAACAGAAACATTTCATCAGGGGTAATAGAGTGAGATGTACTTGGAAATTATGAAAATGTTGTTCCCACTTGGATTCTTCAGAAAGTATTAGTATAATCAAAACTATATAAACACACCATCGGCGTTGCTCCCTTTCCTTTCCCACGAAGTAACAACGGATCATTTTTGGTAAATCGCCAGTGTGAATTTTTTATTTTGACCAAGGGTGGATTTATGGGAATCTTCAAGATCCAAGATTTATGACTTATCATTTAAGACTTAGAACATAGGAATACCATAGGAACTGTTATAAAAACATTTATGACTCAACATTTCACATTCAAGATTGAAGATGTTCAACTTCAAACCTAAGAATTCTTTGATAAATGATATTGATGTGCGCAAGAAATATACGCATGTACCTATTTCGTTTTCAAATGTTGATGAAAATTGAGAGGTTATGTTATGCGATAACATATTCTTAAACAATGGGAATCATTACCTTCTGAAGTATATTCATGATATCTACGTTTGGTATCTATTCTCTTATGGAAAGATGACGAAATCTGAGGTTCAAAATAAGCCTTTTTATCGCACAAGTCAATGTACAGTCATGTCAGTATCGACAGATGGCAACTTGACTCTTTTTTTCAACTGAACCACCTTTCCGACCCCTTCTCATTCTTCAATTTGAAACGTCATCCTATTAACTCATCGGAATTTTAGAAGTGTTCAGACCCACACTCACGTGTACTCACCGTCGTAGTTATAACAAATAAGCTAACCCTGACAAGCTGTCTCAGTACCGAAAGACATGAAAGATATAAGAACTAAGTTTCAGCCTCAAAAATCTCCAACATCTTCGGTAACTTCGACCCAACACGAATTTCCAGAAATTAAACGTTACCGACTTATCAAGCATTTTATCAAACACGTCATCTAACTCCTTTCGTTGTCGGTCTCTCTCGCTCAGACTCAATTCATTTTTATTGCCTGAAATTTTAATATTGACCAAAAAATCTGCAGACACTAACCAGAACATTCGCTCAAAATGGTTTTTCTGATCATAGGATTCCTTGGTGGTAGAATGCCTTCGCTGATTTCTAATGTAAAGAATATACCGCGCGTCGGGAATCAGCAGAATTCTCAGCTATTCAAATGAGTCTACTCGAGGAACCTGGTACTCGGACCACATGGCCATTTTCCAAACGGGTGTGGGGAATGGTTATGAGGAAAAATCGTCAGCGCGCCTTCGGAATGGCAAATTCTACCAAAAACTTTTGATCCATCCTCTTTGGTTGAAGGGGAAAGTGAAAAGTGAAATTTTCAGCGAAAGCTTTAGCAAATAACCAAAATGAATGAGAACCGTTTGGACCTTCAACAGGTCTCGAACGAATTCTATGATTATGTGCTTCTTCAGCAGCTTCAAATGTTCCACTACACTTACTCCTTGCGTTGACACACTCAGTACTCGTTTCTGAACCTGGATTCTGGCACCAGCGATAGAATGCCGCATGTTTAGATTTGACAGCTGTAGACAATCTTTCATTGAACCAGGGTTTCTCAGACTGAAAAAAGGAACAAACCCAACAGATTGGAGATTTAATATATGGGATCCCATTTTTCAAAACGTATTTCGGATATGGGGTTCATGTTTAGTATGAATTTACTATTCTATAAACATTTATACTGAATATAGTATTCCATTCAAGAATTTCCGCATTCTGCTCACTGTTTATTGTTTCAAATGCTCATTTTTTACAAACAATCCATGCGATGTGGGATTGGAATATTATCTTTGCGTCTCAAAATGATATCATGATTTCACGAGTCATTATGAGAGAGATGCAAAGAATGTAATCGTCTTCTGTTACTCATGTCGAGCCAGCGAACAATAAAACATGAGACATTCGATCAAACCTCCGTATTCCGAATTATCCAGTATTTTTGAATTCATCGTCCACAGTTTTTTGTTTCGTATTTGTATCACCATATCTTCTTTCCAAAGTTTCACGCGATTTCATTTCCATTAGTTGGATGGACGACTAAATTGTCATTGGTCTGAAACAGTTCTTTATTGAGAAGGCAGACAAGCCTAAATGGAACTAATCGAACAGAAGATATCAGTAAGATTATATTCATAATGTCAGCTTCATAATGTCATTGTCAATAACAGTTGCAAACATTACCTTCGATGCAAAATTCTCCTTCCGATTGTTGGTATAAAATTCGACAATGGCTGGCTGCTTCAGGGTAATACTTCCTCTGATTCATCATCATCATCACAGTGGTATTTCAATATAATACTAATATTCCAGCGGGTAATCCTATTATTGCTTATTTGTACCAATCCTTGTGAAACATAACTGAAAATTATGAGATATGATTGGTGTGTCAAAAACATTCATCAATACCGAGCTATTATTTTTAATAGAAAATGACAATACTGGTGGAGTTTGAGAACTTGATGTAGTTCGTCTATCTGCAATGCCAACTTAAAACATAGAATAGTATACAAGCCTTTGCGAAAGTAACATTTCTATCTCGAGAAAATTCTTTATCTCTGCCTAGACCTCAGTATAAAGAATATTCTCCTTTGGAGTAAACTATCATCAAACACCCCGTGCTTTTTGAATTTTCCAGGTGGACGGCTGCTCTTCGTCACGAGATGAAATTTGGTACTATCACATCACAAGACATGTCAGATGTCGAGTCCTTTGGAAATTACATTAGTTCAAATTAAATCACACGAACACACTTTCTGCATATTATTTTCAAACAGTATTCCATCTTCTCTATTACATTTTTCATAAATTCTGTTCGCCCTTCTCAAAGATATTATGAATTCTGACGATTTATGCATTCTAAATAAGAAATTGCAACGTTACTTTGCCTTTCACATGCACATCAAATCATATAAATTAGTTGATTGTTCGACTCATGTGAGGCAATTATTTGGACCAGGAGAGTTTAAACGAAAGTACCTCTCAAGTAATCATTGTTTGTTGTTGATTTCAGTGGAAAAGCATCATAATTTAATTGATAGGTTGAACTGAGTGAATTTCCACTTCATTTTGGTAATATTAATGCACAGGAAGGAGACGGTATCATGGGTTCCTTCGATGATTTGAGTTGAAGGCTGCCAAATATACAGATTATTTTTCAAATTGAGTGGACGTACCGAATATTTTCACAAGAAGAAGCTCTAAGAAACAAGTATTCTGATTTTCAGTCGAAAAGCTGCACACTACAATATACATTTATATCAAAATCAATTTAACAATGTTTGCAAAACAAAAAATACGTGTTCACCCTCGGTCTAATTAGCTGCCTACGAAAAATGTACATACAAAAAATCAACTTCATCACTCCACTATGCTTTAAAATCCTGGGCTTCCATATCTTCAAGGACAATTGACTGAATCGACCCGATATGGCTGCTGCAACGTCTTTTGTTATAATAATATCCATGCATCGCGAAGAAAGCTCTTCAAACTACTCATCTCCAACGAGAGGATCGAATTCTCCGGTATTATATATCTGAAAAGCTCTATAATCCCGACGACCCATTTATGAGATCCTCAACATAATGGAATGTCAAGCATCCATCCGTATTCTAGGATGAAAATTTTGAATGGCGTGCAAGAAATCCTTCAAATACAGGCGCACACCCACTTAAAGTAAGTAAACAAGAATGGCGGAGCCGTAAGGGAACTGATGGGTGTATAAAGGCAGGAGCGTGGTTTTCGAGGAAGTTGTTTTACTTTATGAATTTTCTGGGAACCTGCATGTGTGATATTTTTTCTGTTATATGATACTGACACGAATTTCAATCGCTCGAAGAATTGGAATCATGGAAACATGTCCATGAATAATAATTGAAAATCACGTAGACGAATTACCCACCTCTTTAACTCGGGATAGAAATGCTAAAGTCGATAGTAAGCCTAAAATCGAGTTCTAGTCTCCCCCTCTCGTGGCGGAGATCAGGAGCAGCCCAGGAAAACAGTCTATAGAAGCAATGGCGACCAAGCACGAGAAAAAAGAAAAACTATTATTTTCGTAGTTTTTTCTAGAAACAGAGCCTGAATGAATATCGTCAAGTATCTGCTAGGATCACCATTATCGGCAATCTCGCACATATGTAGACAAAAATGAAGTTTTCTCTTCATCTTTTCAACATGTGGCACACTTCTCATCCATAAAAAGGAATAACCCGCCGATAAAAAAAATTAACATTAGGAAATAATTTTTTAGTTATGTCAGATATTAACCCCCCCCCCCCAACTCCTGTCTATTAACGCCAACTAGATTTTTGTTATGTCGGTAAATGTTTACGATATGTATCAATTTATAGTTCTTCTTTCTAGTTTTTCAGCTTGGAAAATCGTTAAGCAATTATTATTATTTGGAAGATTATCACATCGTCTGAAAACAGACAGAACTTCCAACAGAATTGTAATTTTTTTATTTGCCACTTCCACTGGATCACGTTTCATCGACTTTGAAGTTAGTAGAAATGTATAAGAGAAATGGAACTCCTAGAATCCTTTCCCCTAATTGGTTGGGAATATCTGATGTTAACACTAGAATTTATTCATATTATTTCTAACTGAACGTTTGTACTATACGAATAAACCTGCCTCCGAGAGAATCGTTAGGGCGCTCCGTCTCGTTCCCGAAATATCTTTCACGCTCCCAACACATATTCATTAAAAAAAAACGGCTCGTTGTGAATGATATGTTACTACAAATTGGAAACACACAACATGCCATACTATTTTCGTTGCAACCGATGTGTCGCTGGCGTCATGTACTTTTCACTTTGATATGAAAGAGTGTCTTGTTGGATTTTGTAAGCAGTCACAGTTGTGTGTTTGATGATGATAATGGTCCTAATGATTCTCTCTGCCACTGCCACCCATTAAGGTGGCTTAGCATTTCTTCAACTGATTTCTTTATGCACATTTTGGCCAATGAGGATAGGATGGATAGGTTAGTATATTTGCGATCATTTAGGGTCGTACTTGCATATTCTGCTACAAATTATTTTTCACTTATAATTACACGAGAGTTTTTTTTTGTCGAAGTGAACTTGACATTTCGATGAGAATTTTCTTGCTTGTCAAATCAACGAAACACTGGAAGGCAACTAAACTCGAATCATAAATGTCAAGTGATCTTGGACAAAAAAAAGCTCAAGCGTAATTCGGTACAATTCAATGAATACAGTTTAGTTTATTCAATTCAACGGAAAAGTACAATTGTTAAAAACACAATTCTTATATTTCATTTTCACATATCAGATATACTCTTTTGACAACGCAAGTGAAAATTTGACAAAGACGCCGTCAAAGATTCGTTTACAATTCAGGATTGCCATGCTTTCGAAAGTTGGGTTCCATTTTGTCGCTGAAAAACTTAGGGCAAAGTTTTTTCGCTGTCATAATGACAAGATCACGGCGGCTTGTGGAATATTATTTTATACATGAGTTGAATTGTCGGAGTGAAATCTGGCGATGAAAATGATCATTACTTGATATATTATTGCTCGACAACAGAATCAAAAGGTTTTTTTCAAACCAACATTCATCGGAACACCAAAATATGTCTAGAAGTACCCGGCCATGCGTACATATAGCGTTCGTTTTTCAGAAATGATGACAATGGAAGAAAGAATTGCTATGCTAGAGACACAGTGAAAGCGGTAGATAGTTTCAAAAAGTCGCTTATTCCGCACGGCACATCTCATCATTTCCTAAACGCACCGCTGTTTGTCGAAATGAAAAACTATTTAAAAGTTGACGTTGATATTGATATACTCCTCATTTGACAATTCCTGATGCAGCAACAAGAAGAAGTAACGACCTTGGGTTTTCGTCAATAGCTTTGTGAAAAATGAAATATTTTGAAGAATATTTATCAATATATCAGGTTACTGTTACATATCGCATCATTTAAAAAAAATCCAGAAGCGGCCACCATCAATTCAGAACACATGTATATTCCAAATGAGCCATCACCTAACAGCTGTCAGATAAAATGGTTAAGGCTTTCGCGGTCGAATTTATTAGTATAACTACTTTTCTTCGGGCTTGAAGGCCGTCGTTCTCTGGAATTTCTTCCTGGCGTTTCGCTAGCGCGAGTGTCCAGCTTCTTCAGAGGCTTACTCATTTCTGATGACTAAACGTTTCGAATTCTCAAGGCGTATTTATATTGATGCAGGTAGTCTGGAGTGTTAATGACTTCTGTCGGGTTCGTGGAATAATCATCATTATTAGTTGCCGCACTACCTGCCTTGATTTCATTAGTTATTCTTGATTTCCTCAGAATGGGATTCCAAATTATGTTAAGACTCAACGCTTCTTCCTTTCTGTTAAAATTGTCCGCATGTTTTTGGATCTCTATTGCCTCCCGTACCAGTCGGCTATGGTAACCCTGGTTGGGGGCAATCAGTTTTGCATTTTCGAACAGAATCCTGTGGTCACCCTCACTCAGTGCATGTTCCGCCACCGCCGATTTGTCGGTTTGCCCCAGCCTGCGGTTTCTTTCATGCTCTCTGAGCCTTGTTCCCATGGATCTTTTCGTGGTACCGATGTAAACCTTCCCACAGGTGCACGGTATGCGGTAAACCCCTGCGGCTGACAGTGGGTCTCTTTTGTCTCTAGCCGACCTGAGGCTTTGTTGGATCTTCTTGGTCGGCTTGAAAACCGTTTTTATGTTATATTCCCCCAAGAGTTTCCCAATTCTGTCAGTGACCCTCGGGATATATAGCAGATATGCATTCGCAACTACCTGAGAGTCCTCCCTGTTATGAACCGTGGGACTCTTCTGTTTCAGGGCCCTGTTGATCTCAGATACACTGTATCCATTTGACCTCAAGGTCACTTGAAGATGTTCCAGTTCCTGCTCTAGATGTTCTGCTTCACAAATTCTTCGAGCACGTTCAGTTAGGGTAGATATGACTCCTCTCTTTTGACTGGGATGGTGGTTCGATAGTGCGTGTTGGTACCTATCCGTAGGCGTTGGTTTTCGGTATACTTTGTGGGTCAGTCTAGCACCACATCGTTCAATCAGAACATCTAAGAATGCTATCTGCTGGTTCTGTTCGGTTTCCATGGTGAATTTGATGCTGGGGTGTTGAGCGTTCAGGTGGTCCAGAAAAAGGTTCAGAGCGTCCCTTCCATGTTTCCAGACGACGAAGGTGTCATCCACGTAACGTAGCCACAAGGTCGGCTTCGAATCAAAGGCGTCGATTGCCTTGTCTTCAAAACGTTAGCGTCAGAATCTTTTGCTCCTATAAGCTGTCAGATACGTAATGAACGGTTTAAAATAGTGGGAGTTCAAATAGTATATTACGTATCGAGGAGGATCAAAACTTACCACACACAAGCGATAAATTGTGAGCAAGAGGCGTCCCCCCCCCCCAGAGGCGCCCGCCATATTGAAAAACTGGAAAAAAATCCGCAAATTTTTCAGATTTTTGCTTATATTCCCATTTAGGTGCATTTTTGAGCTAAAAAAGGGTTCAATACAATGTTGTAGAAAATTACATTTTCTATGAATAACAACTCAGTTTTCGTTTCTAGGACAGATAGTTACGGAGGTATGCACTTTTTAACAAAATGAGAAAAATCGAGTTTTCCGAAAATTTGTCAGACCTCTAACTTTAGAACGCTCTAATTCAGTTATGTATCATTTTATAAAGACAAGTATCAGTATAAAATTTATAGTGGATTCAATTGCCTACAAAACGCATGTTTATTTTTTTCGAACCAACTGGACGGAGTGGGGGGAAAAATTAGAGTTAAAACAACGGAATACCGTTCCGTAGTTTTTCGGGTTTGTAACCTACCACAATCTGAAGAAATGAGAATTAATATTTTGGGGCTATGGTAACACCACACTGTATTAAAAAAGCTGTAGTTATTCTCCAGTTTGAACAAGAATGTGGAGTTTATCCCACTTGAGTTTCTTACATGTTACAGCATAAGGCTCATGAGGTAGGTACCATTTCCCTTGAATATTTAGTGGTGAGAAGGGTCGTTGAATTACAATACAAGGTACATTTTTCAGAGATACATTTATTTAAACAAACAACAAACAAAGTGAGAACAAAGGGCAATAATAATCAAACCAATTGAAGGTTCAAGAAAACAAACTTGAAAAACAAATATACATATACTTCGCTCATTCTTTAGGGGGAGTTAGTGAAGTCAGGTTCTTTATTTTATGTCACTTCATTCAGTGGAATTACTAGATCCTGTTATCACATTCTTGGCAAGCACATGCATTACAAAGGATGGAACACTTTAGGGCCGCCCTTCTACAACCACACGCCCCCATACAGCCAGTTGTGCATCTGCATAGATGGTCCTGAGATTTCCTATACCAACCCCACTCGATAGGGTCTTTGAAAATCATCATCCATTCCATTACCTGGTGGTATGTTCTCAGAAAGTGGAAATGTACTGCGTCAGTAGTCGAAGGTAGTTTAGCCAGATTGAGCTTAGTGGCATTTCAATTTGCTATAGCGTCCAATGACTGTCCTCTTCTGCCACCATACCATGCTACAGTAATCAAAGGTCTTGCCTGAAAAATTGATAGAATTTAATCTTTCCAAACCCAAGAATGTTTGAAGTGGTGTTGCAGCCCAATATTGCCAGCAAGAGCAAAATACAGCCTTTAGTTATTTTTAGGAGGAGGCATAGTAGATTGCGTCTGGATGTTTTCTTCTAAAATTTTCTCGAGCGCGTCAGGTTTTCTGAGGGGATGTTAAGTGAACCTAAAAAAAAAGCTCTTATATAAAAATCTGACAGTTTGGATGTAACGCGAACTCGCGGCCATTAATAGAATTTGGAAAAAAAATAGTCATTTCGAAATACACAAGCGCGTCAGATTAGGATATATATGGTTCATCTTTACGCCCTAGACGTTGCAGTCTCATAATCTGACGATTATCTGGAGGGATTCGCTTAGTCTGCCAATTTGCATTTTGTTTCTAATTTTTTCGAATCATTGAACTTAATCAATTGAAAATATCAGGAAAAGCATGCTAATAAAAAAAGTGTATGCTTTTTTCAGTAGAATACTTGTATTTATAAGAGAATAATTATAAGAAATCGAATTTTTAAAATTTCATAACGTTGGATATTCGTTGTAAACAATATCATGTCACCAACGAGTCTGTGTGATCAACTGTCATGGCATCATGGCAACAGAAACCAGAGTGGGGACGGAGTGAGAGAGCAATAGAGAGAGAAAGGGTGAGAGAGAAATAGAAACGTTGAGAGGGGAATACAGGCATCACGTAGCTGAACGCATTAAACTTTATCGACGAATTCTTATTATTTCGGCTTGTGGAAATCGTCAGATTATATATTTTTTGCAATTTTTGAATTACGCCCATCAAAATAAAAATAAAATCAGCCACGCTCGAGAATGTCGAGATGACGTTCTTTTTACAACTTCAGTGGAATATACACGTTTCAGGATGTAACTAACTCACACTACCATAATATGACGTACTCGAGAATTTCAGATGATCAATTTTTTTTTACTAATCTGATCCTTTATCCTTGAAGGGCGGCCATATATATTGGGCTCATATATGGTGGAAGTACTTAACCGGGTACAAGGTATCCCCCTGTATATTCATCTGCCGCGCTTTAGTAAATCCCGGAATCCTCGCTTGGGCTCCCCTATTATTCTTGCTGTTTTTTTAAAAAGACATTGTTGACCGTAGGTGTTGTGTGTTGTAGGTAATTAAATTTTCTACAAATACATATAAAAGTTAGAGATTTGACAAATTTTCAACTTGTCAATCAGAAAAATTGATTTGAAATGTCAGGTTGGATTAATATATTTTTTTAAATTATGGTGTGAAATTTTCTCACCGAATACCACGTAAGCCCAAAATATTCCTAATAATTTTCTTTCGGGCACGATTATTTTCAAAAAATTATCAAAATATTCGTAGCCTCTAGAAAATTTCCGGAAATAATTTAAGCTCTTGTGATATTATAAGTGGAAATTTGACAAAATTAATGTTTTTCTTCAGTTTTCCAATATGACGGAGAGCATAGAGACAGGCATCAAAAATTCCGAACTACAGGACCGTTTGTAAGATAACCCCCCTCTTTTTATCTTTATTCGTTGAATTATTAGGAGCATGAATAATTTCCGAAATTTTTTCAAGTTTCAAATTTTTTCAGGAAATGCGCAAAATACGGGTAGGCAAATTCTAACATATAGTTTACTAGCGACGACAAAAATGAATTCATTCTCTATTCCAGGATTGAAAACATTCAGTGTCTCGAAAAAATATTAAAATCCGTCACTGCCACCCGGTCTATTGATGCAGTTTTATTGCTGAACTTTTGCTGGAATAGCTCGTTTTCAGAAATATATCATTATAGAAGTTGACATTTCGAGGCAGAGAAATTTCTGCTCATCAATTCTGCAGCTAGGTAGGAAAATTTCCACTTGAATCAATTGTTGCCATAGCAATATCTGAATGCGAGCATTTCATTTTCTAAAGTTCACAGGCATGAAAGGTTCACACAGTCATACTGATGTCTCGTGAGCAAAATGAAAAAAATCACATTGAAAAAAAGCACTTTCGTATTTTTTCACGGCGTTAGGCTAGTACAGCATTATGATAATTTGTGCGTCTCCAACAAAAATCGCCACACCCGGATGGAGTATTCACCTCAACTCCACTGAACTATGCCAATGAAGAGTTCTTACTCCCAGGTTCTCAAAGCCAGCAGGTAGAACTTTTTCTACCACTAGTAGTATTCTCAGTTTCCGGCCCATTATATTTTAATCAAACCTTCTCATAATCGACATAATTACTGTCGAAGACATAAAAGGCAGAGATAATAGACGCGAAAGTTATCTGAAAGCGGATTATAAATTTTCTGAGACCTTTTTTACACCCCATTTGTGATTAAATTTAATTATTGCCCCGAGAAACGCCTGTACTAAAACATCCAAAATTGCGTTTTTGCCTCCGGGCTCCCAGAGTTCGAGCCAAATCGCCTGGACGATATTCTTGTGATGAACGAAGCAGAGGGAAACGATAGATATGCCTTTATCGCAATTTTCACTGGATTCGAACACCGCTGGGGGGTGTAAGAATACGAAATTCATTTCTGGATTCGAATGAATCGAGTGACGGTTATCGAATATATTGATGAAATGTTTTTAATACAACTGCCATTCAAAAAAGGTTCGATAACTCGAACCAGACTTGCTATGAAAGGAATCGACAGCTAAAGAGAATCAGGAAATGGAACTATGGAAGACAATATCAGCTGTAAAGTGTGATTGTAGGAAACTGGAAGAGAGGTTTACCAAACGCGATTGCAGAAGAAGTTAACATAAGGAAACATTCATTATTAAATATATACAAATCAATAAAAAAATAAAATAAATTGTCATTAATATCAATATTGAACGAGCAATTTGCTGCATTCTGCAAATAAACTGCAGGGGCTGAAATGTTTTCCAATGAAGCCATATCCCAGTTTTCCACTGCTTTGTCAGTACCTTGGCTGGAAGAGGTAATAAAATTGGTTTTGACATTGTGACAAATGAAAAATGTCAGATCTTCATTATTATTTGGCATTCCTTTGAAGAGGCTTATACTACGGCCATTAGAAAATTATTGAAACACTTTCCTTTTTACTAAAAATTATAGCAGAATTCTAAGGAATTCCATCATTATTCAGTCATTCTGTGACCTACAACCATACAAATATGCATAAATTAAATCTTCAATTGTCAGTATACTCCCCAAAAACTCAAAAGATTTTCTTTTCCGCACTAGTTCGGAAGTAGTATATTATGCAACGATCATGTAATGATGAATATTAATACACGAGCATTAACCGGGATACGAAACGAGCCGAAGGAGAGTTTCGTATGGTTGATGCGAGTGTATTGATAACCAATACATGAGAGTTGCATGCGCTATTTTATCTACACCCGATAATTAGTAAGAACTATAAATATAGCTATTTGGCAAACTATTTCTTCCTTTTTGTGAATGATATACAATACACATATGAACAGAGAGTGTTTGCATAACATTTGTTGTTACCTCTATAGAAATTTTGTATACTTTTTTGCATTGCTTTGGAGAAGCAAAAGCTCAAAATCTTTTTCTCAATTTTTTTTCAAAACATATATGTAAAGTAAAGGCACAGTGGTTGTTTCGGAAAAATCTCAAAAAATCAGCAATGTAAATTTCTCCATGAAATGCTAACCACTAAACAAATTTGGCTGATGAAAATAGGTTCACCTACAAGTACTTGACACAAATATTAGATTCGACTATTCTGAAAGATCTTTGTGAAATGACGATACAAAGCAAGAAAAATAGAAGAATGGAAATACCTTCTTTTCTCATTGATTCATTATTACACATCCGGTACATTTTAAGGGCAAAAATTTACATTTTCGAATGATTGTAAATAAAATAGAATTTCACTCTTATCAATCCATTCACACGTTCCAGTCTGTTTTAATATTCTATCGTCCTTCAAAAGCCATTTGGAACCAAACATCCATTACAAAGGGTCTTTTTAGTTCTGGCATAAGGGCATATTTAACGATTTAACGTTTTCGAAGTGCCATACACTGAAATCGCCGCATATCGGTAGAATCTTCCAACAAAGGGAGCTATTAGAGAGGCCGGATTCGGTCTTTTTTATTTCTGAGAAGGTCCTTGAAATTTGGATTGTTGGCTATAGTGTGTAATAGAATAGGAAAAAGGAAAGTGGATTTTGAAAGTCGTTGGGAAATTCAGCTCAGAATGGGATGAATTTTATCTGCGTAGCCTGAATGCATCTTCCTTGTCTTTATGATCCATAAAAAATCCAGAGCGATATAAAAATATTCCAAAACATTTTCAGCTCGCTCTGGAAGAAAATCACATGAAGAAAAAAAATTTCTTCATCCTATTGGCAAATGAACCATCGATTGCATCTGATTGTTGGGCAACAAGAACCATCCAATGATGTGCAGAATTGAAAGAGCAATATCAGCACTGATACTGATTATTAAAATGAAAATGTCGACTCGGTGTATCTTTTGACCACAATCAAACGAACGAACCACTCAAGCCTTTATCAATTTTCGAAATTCTACATGAGGCACACTTGCAAAATCTATTTTGAGCATTCGAATACCACTATCTTTAGGAGAAAGCTAACTCAATTCACGATGAAAAAAGCTGTAAACCAACAATCTATTCGAAGAATCACTCCAGATCTCGCACCAGATCACCAACAAAAAACTAGGGAGACACACAACTAGAAAATAGCAGGATTCATGGATTAGCTCTCATGATATTTCCAGAATCGTTACTTTAAGATTGGAAACTGTTTTGTAACACATGTACACATTTTATTTCATTCATCCAGGATTTATAGTAAGTATTCCAAATGTGAGTGATGTATGTATTTTTGACTGAAGTATTTTACTGCAACTATGTTTTGTAATCACAACAATGTTTACAATTAATTTTTTAAAACGCCCAGTTTACATTTGTATTATGTTCGTTGGAATTATTTTTTTTGATATACCTGCCTGAATCAACGATATTTCTCAGTGGCGGATTAATTCCTTTGTGGAAATCTTCGTTTATTTATCAATGTATCTATTTAATGAAAACATTTGTAATAAATAATGTAAAACGATGAATAAACTATTACTTTTACTACTACTCAAGACGAAGAGCTACTAATGAACCACAAATGGCCAGCTTGGAAATGAAAAAGTACTGCACACAGTCTGAAACTTTGGATTCACTGTTTGAAAGACTTTAATTCATTTGGATTCATCTTTTTATTAAGTAATGAACACTTCACATATTTGCAAGTCACTGGTAATGAAACACTTTTAAACCTCTTCAGTCCCAGATTATTATGAAGGTAAAAAAAAAATAATAACGAAGGTTTCGTGATCAGAGGTCATCTTAGGATCATCAGAGCGCAGGGGTTGAACATTATTTTTACTAACAAAATAGTTGAGGCTTTCGCGGCCGAGGTTTTCAGTATCACTACTTTTATTCGGGTTTGAAGGCCGTCGTTTTTTGGAATTTCTTCCTGACGTTTCGCTGGCTCGAGTGGCTAGCTTCTTCAGAGGTTCATTCATCTTAGAATTCACTCCGATCATCGGAGTGAATTCCAAGATGAATGAACCTCTGAAGAAGCTAGCCACTCGAGCCAGCGAAACGTCAGGAAGAAATTCCAAAAAACGACGGCCTTCAAACCCGAATAAAAGTAGTGATATTATTTTTACTATTATATATTTTAGGAAGTGTCCCGCTTGGTGGACATCAGGACTCAAGAGTAATACAATTGTTTCAGTGAACACTTTTTTTATTTGAATTATAATTTTACAAATGTATAGGTACGAATTCATTTTCTGTGAAAGGAAAGAAAACATTTTCTCTCTTTGAGAAAACAAAGATGTAAATTACACTTGTCACAAAAAAGATGAGTTTTTTTCGTGCAATTTTCAAATTTACATCGGTTTGCTTCTTTTTTCGAATCATAATTGGGCATATGATCCCAGCGATCATGACGAACCTCTATAAATAGTCGCTTTCTTTCACTACAATAATGTGTAGGGGTACTGGTGATAGACGAACTTGGAGATGCATCTGACGGACGTCCTCTCTTTCGTATGACGGGAATATTCATCTTCATGAGAGAATATGCCAATTGGAGACGAAAGTGGAGCAAGTCTAATGCTTTTCCCTTAGGGTTTTCTTTATTCTCATCGGTATAGTGTTGGCGGTATTCTAACCAGCTATTCACTATAGCTAGATCCACACCATGAAAAAACATTCTTGATGTCCACTTCCTTGATCTGACATATATTCTGTAGAGTGCTATCAGATGATCTAGCTTATCCACACCTCCCATACTTCTGTTGTACATTTTCACCACCTGTGGTCTCTTTACATGAACATATTTTTTATTTGTTTTATCCCATCGTTTCACTTCATCTTCTTCGCCTTCACCAATAAAATTCGAAGCAAGAACAACGGATCTGTTGTCAGACCATTTGCATTTCTGAACCTTCACTAACTATTCCTTCTGAAAAACCTCTCGGTTTTTTCTTTGCTTGCTGGTCAGTGATTAGTGGAGGTTTATTGAACCTGTTCACTCTTACGGTTCCAGCAGCATTTATCTTTTTATATTTCAAAATTTCCAAAAGATTATAAGTGGTAAAATAATTGTCGAAATACAAATGTCTATGCTCTGGAATTCTCTGGGACAAATGCAGAACAGACGTAGCCCCAAGACCAAATTTATTCAAGAGGAATTCATCGAATTCATTGGTACTGCCTTGATACACGATAAAGTCATACATAAGACCACTTCTACCACATCACTGTCAATTACTTCTGAGGATTCGGTTGCATGCTCTTCCTCTGTCAATTGTTTATTCTGTAGCGTTTCATCTTCGAACGATAATTTATCAGCTCCTACTCTGAATGTCTTCGGAGCAAACGGCAGAAGTATATCTTCGTCACTATCATTATCGGAGAAAAAGTCTATATCTGATGTTTCCCCAAGATTTCTCAACATTTTCTCGCACTCTTCATCCAATTCATCATCATTCAAAAATCCCAACAGTTCCTCAGCGTCTTTTGGATTTTCAGGATCATATTTGTCTACAAAAAAGATAAATGTTCAAGACCCAATGTCCACTGCCACGAACACATACATTTTTTCACATGCATCTTTCAAGGCCCAATGTCCTTTGCACTGGACATGCTTTTTTGGTAGGTTATGTACAACTTGTTTCTCAATAATTGCAAAGTGTATTCATTCAATCACATTCAATGAATTATATTCAACATTTATTTGAAGTATAATCATGAACTTATGCGAATTATAGCGATCACAATGTAATAAACTTACCCTTGTAACGACACGATGAGGTAGCCATGATTCACTTGTTATGCTAAATGGTATATTTCGTTTGAATTCGAAGAGATCGCTTGTAGTTCGCAGGATACTGCAGCACGAGATCCTAGTGAACTCGTGAAGCGCTTGAATGATTCACACATTACACAAAAGATGGAGTTTTATTCATGGCAAAATCAATGTCCTTACCAGTGGACATGGGGACTGAAGGGGTTAATCGCGAAAAACTAACAAAAATGGATAACTCAGCTGAAATTGGAAAAAACCTACAAATCGACGAGATAGCATCACTTGGCTTTTCCAAAATTGTCCTTTATAGGAACATACTGAACTGAAAGTGAATATTGAGAATCAATGTATTTTCTCGGTTGAAAATAAAAAAAACCTACAAATCATGATAATGCACCTCCAGTATATAAGAAATGTTTTGCAAAATTTGCACCTTTCATTACACATGCAGATCAACGTAAATATGACTTTGCAAATACATTTTTTTTAATATCATTTTCCGACTGAGTATACGCTGAATGGAAACTGAATGTCAGTCTGTTTTTTGCGTACTTTGCGCTTTGAGCCTTTCTGGAACATGAATTATTTTTGTGGTAAATATTGTTTTTAATATTTTTTGAGGAGGTAGAAATGTCCTGAATTCCATTTTTTTATTTTCACTTTCCTGGAAATGAAAAAGAAAACGCCGTTGTCACCTTTCAACACTACTAACCAAAAAATTATTATCTCGACAGAAATTTCAAAAAGGTTTGAAATAGGAGACAAACTAGCTTCCGAGACGTCGCGTCGCCAAGGGAAAGTATTTGGATTTTTAATTCATTTTAAATCTAATCTCCAAATTCTTAAATAAGTCGATACGTAACTGACGAAATAAACAGTCAATTTTGCTTTATTATATTGCAGTTACGTATCAGGGCAAATATACCAATTTTCTCTAAAATTATAAGAGCTCAAAGCTTTTTTCTCATTTCCAGGGGAGAGAAAATTAAAAAAATGGATTTAGGGGCATAGATTATTTCTGTAATTTTTCACAAATTATGAATTGTCTGAATCTGGAATTGATATCGTGTAGAGGATATTCTCAGAGTCAGCGCTATTTCCGAGGTTGTGTGGGTAAGTATTTTGTCTCCTTAACCACTGTATAATCATTAATCACCTTCGTCCGTCCTTATGTAATAGATTGATGGGGGAACAGTTTTTACCTCAATGGCTACAAGAAATAAACAATATTTTTCACACGAATACAAAGTCGCAATCATGATCAATTTGCTTTACTATAATAAAATGGCATAAGTATGCCCAGTTACAAAAAACTTTGATATTTGAATTCAACAAAACCTGGAGAGCAAGGTATATTATTATATGAATTTCACATGATGATACTTGGAAAATTACAAAAGATACATTTCTTTGTTATTCAACCCATACCTACAAAAAATACGGGTACAAGCCAAAGAGATTCTGCTATAGATAAACCCAAAGCACATTCATAACCAGGGGCCTGATTTTCAAACCGGGGAACTCTCATACCAAGAGAGAAGAATTTTCTCTTGATGGGAGCGTTCACCCGGTTTGAAAATCAGGCCCCAGAGGTGTTTCTGTATGGGAAATCAGCACTAAAAAGGACGCGAAGACGCAGATAACTTCGTCCAGGAATTTATCTAGTGTTTGCAATTCAAATATAAAAACGTTTTAGAACAAGAGTAGAATGCGTGGCGCCCTCTAGCGATCGAAGTAATAGGCGCGCAGTACTACCGTGAAGGTGAGGGCAACTAACTTCTTGGGTTTCCAAAAACAGGGCGAACTAGGCAACCATGGATGCATGTCATATTTTCATTTAGGGTGGGAAAATAAATCTGCTAGGTACAAACGTTATGTACATATAATCTAAATCAAAACGATCAATAGTTCAACTGAATTGAGTGAAATTGTTTCGTGAGAGCAATGAACAACTAAAAAATGGGAAAAAATCGACCACACACGAGTCGAGCAATTCTTGGACTGGCGCTAGCAAATGAGATCGCGCGCCAACGCGGGGAGAACCGGAATCCCGAGAGATCATATAGACTTTTTTACTTGTATACGTGTTCAATATAGAGGATTGGAGTACCTGTTTTTTTTTTGTGAAAATTTGGAAAATAGTGTTGTTTGTGTGCAATAATGATTTTGGAGATTTCTAACCATAAACGTTTGAAAGTTTTTGACTTCAACTCATTTTGAAAAAACTGTCATTTGTGATGGCTCACAGCTGAAGCTTGCATTAATGGAATATTTATTCAGTTTTTTTGCCGTGTGGTCAATATGATTCCCCCAGTTCAATCTTGGGTCAATATGAATACCTAATAATTTAACGCTTTTTTGTGAATCTAGATTCATGAAAAATACTTCTTTGGGTTTTTCGGTGTTGAGTTTAAGATTGTTCGCCGAGCACCAGTCCCAAGCTTTTGCTGTCGTTTCATCATTCGTATGTCAAAGAAACAGTGCATTTTGAATACATGATGAATACCAGTATACTCAGAAGATGTTTTGAAGTTAAAGAACTGGGTGTTACATATAGCAATCACTTGTCATTTGCTGCTCACATAAAGAATATAATATGTAAATCGGCCAATCGCATGCTAGGATTTTTAATAGGACAAAGTACGAACTTTACCAACTTGTATACTGTATAACTTTTATATTACAACTTAATAAGATCCAAACTGGAATATGCTTCTTCAATATGGTATAGTGAATATCAAACAACTCTAAATGAACTCGAGAAAGTGCAAAACAAATTCCTAAGGTATTTATATTTTAAAAAATATCATACAAGGCCAGACATCACTATTATCAGAAGTACACAACTGAGAAGTTAATTTAAAATTATATCATTGAATAATATGCGTAAAATTAGCTTGCTTTTATTTCTTTATGATATAGTCAACAGTAATGTAAATGCACCGGATTTACTGGCTTTAATAAGATTTAATGTTCCTCCCCGTAGAGCTCGTACATCAGCAATGTTCAATATTCCATTTTTGTCTTCAACAACAAGAACTTCTCTTGTGGCCATGTTAAAACTAGCCAATGAATTCAGTATGTTAATTGATCTGAATTTGACACTATCCAGATCTTCATTTAGGAAAAGCATTCTTGATTACCTCTTGATCTCTTCAGTGTAGTAGAAGTATTGTATGTATTTATATGATTATAGTATATAATGTGTGATCAGATCATGCATGAATGTTATTCATTGTTATTTACTGTATATATTTTATCCATGTAATTAAACCAGTAGGTTTGTATGGATAAGAGATTAATAAATAAATAAATGATGTAGCTCACTTATATCATGGCTGACATTCAATATTGTGGTATCATCGGCATATAAAGCCACCGCGTGAGCATTCAGATACTTCGGTAGGTCATTGACGAAAATGATAAAAAATATTGGTCGCAATATGGAGCCCTGGGGCACCATTCTCTATGGGTCGTATGCCTGATTTCTCACCAGAAGGTAGAACAACTTGTTGCTGACGATGGTCTAGGTATGAGGCAAACAGCTTCAGTGTGTCACCCCTGATTCCGTAGAATTCCAATTTATTCAAAAGGAAATTTATTTTCGTCAATTGCTTTAATGACTTTTTCCAAAATGTTTATCAAGGCCTTTATTGTTGATTTATGATTACGGTAACCGAACTGTTCTTTAGCGAATAGCTGGTTTTCCTCGAAATACGAAACAACCCTGGCTCTCAGCAAACACTCAAAAACCTTCAAGAAAACCGGAAGTATTGAAATTGGTCTGAAGGAATGAATGTCCTCGTTCTCGCGAGTTTTGGGAATTCGTATTACTTTTGCGGTTTTCATTTTTTCTGGAAATATGCTCTGTTCTAAGCACTTGTTGAAAATATAGCATAGTATTGGAGTCAGTTCATCACATAGGACTAGATATCAAAATTCTTCATCGAACTCATGATGAAATGAAAACTCAGAAATCTAAATTGTTCTAAAATTGTTCGTTTTCGTTAACCAGCTGACGAACGTCAACCCTCAGAAGTCGAAACTTGTGCGAGCAATGGATCAACCTAATCAATATCAAACCACAAACCAAACAATTGTGCTCCTAAAAAGAAAATGAACTCCAATATGACGTGTTTTTGAAGGAATTAAAAAACTCCACATACAAAGCACCACCACAGCAAATCCATATTTCTTACTTTGAAGTATTGGCAGAGATAATCAATAGAGTTGACATGAAAATAATTTTCAGATCGGGTAAGATCATTAGCAGCTGCATTGAAAATCGTTGAATGATCGTTGAATGATCCTCTGTTCTGTTTATGAATCATGTAATAATTGTGGCATCTTGTAGATCTCAAGTCGTTGAATTAGGTGTTTTCTCTTCGAAAATGTGTGTTTCTTTCGAACCATTCAGGTATCATCATAGATGCAGCTAATGCAATCCATCTTGGCACGGAAGTAATGACATATATGCCCAGCAATCTCTGTGAAGCACAGTAGAAACACAGTAGCACAGCATAAACTAACTTAATTCGACATGACCAACAACTTTCGAGTTAAAGACGGAAATTTATCATTCTGTTTCCAGCTTTCACCTCATTATATTACATACATTTCGGTATTTCAATTTCACGCCATCGCTTTCAGCGTCTTTTTCACCTGCTGAATCCCTTTTCTATGTTCTAGGCTCCGCATACAGTTTTGGAATCATTCTCAGCAACTCAATCCATTCTGCTAACTTCCTTTCACAGAGAAAAAACTCATTCGATTGGACTAAACGACTCGCTATTTTTCTAATCAGCTTCAATTCCTAACAAACGAGAGTTCCAAACCACCATTCCTCTGTAACAAAACAAACGTAACAGTTCATTTTCGCCGGTCCGTCGGTGATTAAAATCAACAAGTGCGAATTCCCGTACAGTTCCTAAGCACATTACGATAATGAAAAATAAATATGCACGTGCAGCTCGCTGTGCGTTCATCGTGTTCTCTTTTTCGGGAGTGAAATTAAACGAGCCCGCTTGATAATAAAACATTACTAAATTAACCGAAAACGTTCCCTCCTTGTCCAACTCTAGGGGTAGATATCGCATCTGTGAGAGCGATTTTATTTTTAGCAACCCTTTCGGCTTTTAATTTCCACTTGAAAGATTTATTCTAGCGCGAGAACGGCTAGAATATTTATGTGCGTGGTCGTTGTTGCGAACGTGTAATTTCGAGTATTTTTTCTGGGTTTTTTTCTGTATTTCCGCCCAACCAAAAGTTATACGGGGGTGCCAAGTTTATATTCCAATGCCCTCTATTCATTTCCATTCTTTCAATCATTTCAAGTTACATGCAGCAAAATGTGCCTTTTTAGTGGAAGTACATAATATATAAATATGATTGGATTTGATGCAGGTATTCATCGAAAAGTAAAAACAAACAGTGAATAGCAGAATTGTAGAAAAATGCAGAAGATGCAAATAATGTTCAATCAGGTAGAGCTTCGTAAATATCACGATTGAAATCTTCAGGAAAAATGAGCTGTTCTGCCACTAATAGATGAATTGGAATGATTTGAATTCGGAGGGGGGGGGCATAGGGGCCCCAGAAATAATGCCATGTCTAGAGAATTTGAATAAAGATTTATGCATCCCAAGAGTGAATAAATTCATGGATAATCATTCATTCCTCCACAGAATACTTCCGAATGATGTATATTCCTTTACTTGAGAGTATCTTTTCCAATATTGAGTGTGTTTCCAGCAAAAAATATGGCTTTATTCAATATCGTTACGGAATCTCCAAGAGCCGGCCCTGCCACTCGTAAACGCATAATAATATGAGGGGTTTGAGTGAGAACGTCATTTTACCAGGAACTCTTGATTCGCGTGGAGAATTAGACCTCTCTGTGAGAATCTCCATAAGCGTACGCAAGTATGAAAGGGAGACACTTCATCGCAGATAGTTGGTTATTCGGAGTTTCTAGTGGAGAGCTTTGGTATTTCTAAGTGCAGAAGTCGAAGTGTAGAGTTTAATCGGAAAGTAGAGATTTTATCAGGGGGGGAGTTTTTATCAGAGAGTTTATCAGTTTCTAGCTTAGTGGAGCTTAGTGAAGAGTCAGAGTTTTCTAATAGAGAGAGTTTCATTACAGAGAGTTTCATTACAGAGCGTTGGATAGTTTAGCTGAGCAATTTAAGTGATTGTATTGTATTGTGTTGTGATAAAGAGTTGTAATAAAAGAAGTTTAGTATTTTTTGGAGTTTTAATAATCCAACCCAAGGAAATATCGTAACAATATGCAAATATGTGTTCCTGCCATATTAATTCATTCAAATGAAGATGGCATTCCGCCGTATAAATTTTGATTCCAAAACACAGCAAATAATCGGAAATTCCGAACAAAGGACCGAAGGCTCTCAAACAAAGAGATGAATGAATACTGTGTACTCTTCCAGTCAGTGTTGCGTCTGCAGAGAGGAGTTTTTCAGGACTGAGAAGACTGGGGTAATCTGAGAGCTACTATGAGTGAAGAACGGTTACGTGGCCTTGCACTAATGCACGTCTACAAGAACATTGTTAATGACGAAGGCAATATTATAGAATGTTTCGCTAGAAGTGGATTGAGACGAAACATAGAGTTTGTCATGTACAAATCAAGGTTTTATTAATAATTTCATTCGAGTTATTTTTTTCTATTTTCAATATATAAAATATCCCGTTCTACGTTGTGTGTCTGTATTGAAATTGATGGCCATTAAGTACTCGTTCAAAATCCCACCCCCCTGAAATGAGATATATATATATATATATATATATATATATATATATATATATATATACAGTTCGATCTAAGGAGTAGGCAGATTGAGACCTTAGAAAGAACTCGTGACGAGACCTGGGGAGTAGGCAGATTGAGGCCCCGGCGTCAAGTCACAAACCCTTGCCCCCTGTGAAGGAAAGGAAAAGTCACCACATCTTCCATCTTCAATCACGTATTGGAGACAGGACATACCATCAATTTCAAAAACACAAAAACATTAGCAAGCGATGAAAACTTCTACTCTCGAACAATCAGAGAGGCTATCGAAATTGAGAAACGACCGAGTAGCATGAACAAGAGAGACGACTCCCAAAGATTACCAAGAACGTGGAAATCCATTATATTACTAAACAAAGCCAAGCCGATTACACCAGAGGAACAATATCGGACCTTACCACGATATTAGCCAGACTCGATGACAAATGCAGTCGGACCAACGAAGAAAGTGGGAGGGGCCCAGATCAAAGATACCATCAATGAACACCCCTATATATTGAGAAGTAAAACTCGAATTAATTAGTCGAGTTCGGAGATCGAAACTCTAGACATCACCTAGAAGATGGCAAATGAGACTTTGCCGAAACGTTGTGAGAATTATCCTTCAGGGGATCAAAACCACAGAACACGGAATGAAACCCGAAAGAACAACGCATCATATATATATATATATATATATATATATATATATATATATATATATATATATATATGTTGAGGTCACTTCGAGGAACCAAATAGTATATACAGTATATACCAGTACATACTTTCATCACCATACTGGTCATTTTGAGGAACTATCTCCATGGTTCAATTTCCAAATTTGAGAAGAACTATTTGAAAAGTTATCACTGAAATACTCTTGTCATTATTTGAATAATGGAACACTTTATTTTTGTCTATTACATGGGTGGTAACACAATATCATAAAGTGCTCAGGGTATCCAATTTTTGGGTGCTATTGAAAAATAATTTGAATCAATTATGATGCCTGAATACATCAACTGAAAATTAATTATTTTCACTGGAAACGACCTCAACAACCGATTGCACCGACTCTTTGTTATGAGACCATCAACAAAGCGACCTTCAAGTTAGGTAATGCCTCATTAATGGCTGTTTAATGGATGTTTAAGATATGGTGCAATCGGTGATGTACGTTAACTGACCTTTAATGACCCATTAGCCTAATGCTCCCATAAGAAAAGTCGGATCGTAGATAGATAGAGAAAAGTTGTTTTTATACATTTAGAAAGTAGGGAAATGTTGTAACTTCGCGTTTCGTGAACCGGAATTATCGTTCTGTGTTAACGATAACAACGAAACTCGTTATTCCAATCCGTCGTTAATAACGTCGGCCGTTATCGTTATTTTTCGTTTTGCCCCCCCTCTTTTTCCTTACTGCGCAGTCGCACAAATAACGATAACGAATCAGGTGACATAAAAATCCCTATTGACTAACTTCATCCCTATAAACAATGCTAGTAGATTTCAGTAGATTCGACCTTGACCATATGATGTAGTAGATTCGAGAGAAAAAAAGAGGTCATGCTGCACCTACTTGTCGAAAATAAAAGACGTTTCATTCAATTGGGATTTCAAGATAAGCAATACGCCCTCTGGTAAAAAGTATCAAACAATGTCAAAGTGTTGTCAAAGTGGTGCTTGTTATTTGAAGTCTTGGTCAACGTGGCGCTGCGATATTATTTTGAAATTTTGAAATATGATTAAACATTCACATAAAAGTGAAAAAATTTTACATTTTGGTACTTCCAAACAACATCAAAGTCCTAACCTGAAATGGAAATAGTTGTCAAAGTGGTGCTCATTAGCTGGAATTTTCTTTTATGTGGCGCCGCGATCCCAATTTGAAATCCCAATACAGAAGAACTTCAGGAATACGTACAATGATTATTCAATATTGCCACAGAGTCTATGATAACTGCAATCGTCTTTCTAATAATGATTTTGATAATCTGAATGAGTTAGTGAAGTTCACAAAAAAATGTATTTTTCCCCGAGCACCAGTCATAAGTCCGATTATACTGTGATATGGTTAATTTCATAATTATTTCTAGAATAAATAATAACATTTCACACTGCCGATAATTAACTTAGGCTATGGCTATTTGTGAGCTGAAATATCTCTGAAGTGATTGATTTTTCTTCTCAGCTACATTGCTTGTCTCGGTTAGTTTCCTCAGTGGTAACGCTGTTGCTGAAACAACTGCTTAATCAAATTTGTTATTTTGTTGTATCCTCCTTCGGGTTTTTTCACACAACGACTGAAAATTAGTTAATAACCTTTGAAAAAGTGCAAACATCTTACATATTAATAATGGAAATGTTACCCACATGTACGTAATAACTTGAGTAGACACTCTTAACACACATAGTATAATAAATCTTTTTTAATATCCGGATCTCTGACCCCTAAGAACCCTGCTATTCACCAATTTTGAATAGAATCTCATCATAAATCACCAAACTATAAATTTTAATAACCAAATCATGAAAACCTACCAAATTTCAATGAATTCTTTCATTTCGTTCAAAATCTGCATACCTATATATTACCTGTAACTGGAATATTAATCAAATAATAAAAAATCACGCACATGACTATCAATACAAGAGAAAAATATAAAAATGAGAGTATTTCTATAATTATTAAAATCTGTTACATTTTCCAAACCACATCTGTTACATTTCCCAAACAAAATCTGGAGGGCTAGTTTTGAAATTAATTCGTATACGAATTTGTCTCGTGTGCAGACACCACATACTCGTTCAACTTCTCGAGGAACTCATTCGCTCTGGTGGTGTCTGTACCCTGCGAACGGCTATAATTGCACACCTGTGATCTGTCATTGGGGTCCCAAATGATGGTGTCTTCTTGCAGAGTTTCCAGGAAAAACAATTTACTCCTGTGTCCGCCGCATATTGCTTATCATGTTACGTGCCAACGTGCCATTCAAAATAATAAATCACGTACACATTATATCTCTACGAGTACCGAAGTCGACCGAGGAGTGTAGAGAGGTACTTCATGAACGCAAGTCGAGCAACTTTGAGGCCTTCGACTCGGGAGAAAAACCGACAACAATTGGAAGTCGCTGGAGGCGAGGTAAAGTTTGACGAGAGACGAGGTAAGCCGAAGTGCCTCTCTACTCTCTACACTATCGTATTCGCCAACATCGTTCAACTTCGTAAGTAGTGTAAAGGAAATTCAACACATCTAGTCCATATCGCTATACGTCACTCTATTCGAATAAAAATAAATCCGCACGACTCAAGACTTGCACTCCGGAATACGGATTTATCCAAATAGTGGCAGCTCGAAAATTCAGAATTAGGCATTCCAGATACTTGTCAAATAAATCGAAATGCCCCCAGAAACTTTCTCTTGTTTTCCTCAGAGTGTGGTTTCCATGGTAGAGCTGGTATTTGCCCCCCAGACATCACGTGATCTGGAATGCCTAAACGATAGCCCTGTTTTGGTTTGCTGTTCGGACTGTTCGGAACAGTCTGAGAATAGTCGTCCAGTTGGTGACTCAACATAGCCTCGCGTAAATATTCTCCCTCTACAACTGACTCACTGATTTTGGACGATCCTGAATAGTAAATACTAAAAACCCGAGCAAGCCTAGTCTATTCGTCTATTCACGGAAGAAGGAGTGCGCGTATACAATGTTGACAGTTGTTTTCGTGCCTCGCGTTTCGATTGGCTGGCTGTGATATCGAAGAACGTACAGAGTTGTATTCGGCTGAGACAGTCTAGTACTAGTACTGAATTTACTGAATATAATTAATACTGATAAAACTTCTCGTTTGGAGTGCATGAATTTAAAATATTGTTCTCCAGCCTAAATAAGCGAAGAAGTCGATCTAAAAATTTTTCTTTGAAAATAAATGCGGAAATCGATAGATTGACTATTTTTAAGCAACTTTTATTCCGTGAAGATTTTTCTGAAAGGAACTACTTTTCCACTTATTTCGCGAATAACTGAAAAAATATGCATTCAATCGAAAAACCTGTAGGGAGCAAAATTATAGCTTTCGAAAAAACAAAGGTAGTCGTATATTCATGATGTATGCAGACCCAATAGGTACAGCGGAATTATTGCTTGTTGAAAGTTGATTGGTATTTTCAAACTCCAAAATGAAAAGTTTCCACGTACAATAACCAAAATCCAATGTATTTTTCAGGAAAAACTCATTGAACCATTTTTAAGTCTTTCAAAAAACCCTAATTTTTTCCATTGAAGTTCCTAGCATCAAAACTGAGCGAGAATAATGTCGATTCCTACTTTTTCGTTGTAAAAAATAGTGAAAATCTCACCCTCTCTTCCACCCCTTTTGAAAAAAATCGTTGCCACTTCACAATTCACTTTATGATTTTGTTCTCATAATACATTATCTGATTGTGTGACCGGTTGGGAGTACCAATTATTGAAAATAAAACGAGCTTGAAGAGAAAAAAACGTTTTCTTCAAAATGAATCAAAAACAATCAGTGACACGTAGAATTTTAGGATGAAAATGGAGTAAGATATGGCAAGTTAAAGCTGGAAGGGCTCAAAAGAGATCCTTTGCGCGAACACACGCAAGCTTCAACTGTTCATATTTTACTCCATTTTCATCGTACAGAAAAAAACGCCAAAGTTTTCGGGAAAAAAACTACAATTTTGTACTCTACAATATTTTGCGTGTCATTAATAGTTTTTGAATTATTTTGAATGAAAGGCGATTTTTCACTCAATAACGAAAATTATTTTCTCTCTTCAAACTCAAATTTTTTCCAAAGATAAGTATCCCAGCCAATACAGTTACAACGCAGGTACGTTCCTGCGATATCACGACGAGGTATGTGACGTCCCAATACTTGTCGCAGGGAACTTGCATTCACGTCCCTCACATGTCGCGATGTCACACTCAGGCGACATCGCCTAAGCTTCGTGACCAAATTGCGATAAATTTTGCAATGTAATTGCGACAAGATGTGCGATGCCACTGCGATTCATTTCGCGATGTATCTGTGACGAACTTTTTGCGATATAATGAGATGTTTGGCTTGTGTTGTAACAGTAATGTCTTTTTTGCCACAACATAACACATTCGGGAGATGAATCTGAATCCAAATAAAACATTGTTGTTTGAACCTTGCTGCTTCTTCCTCAAGGATTGTTTGGAAGAGAAACAGCTCTGATATCACAAGGAAAATTCATGGGATTCAACTGAAATCTTATTGTATGATACTATTTTTCATGGATCTTCTGGTTTTCATATTTTTGAGAAAGCTTCTCAGGCTTGATGATGCCGGGGGTTTCTTTAGCGACTGTCATTCCAATGAGTATTAAAGAAGCAACACTGGAGAGACTTATCGAAAAATAAATGTACAAATCTTCCTCTCCTACTGAAACAAAATGTTAAACTGATCTCCACTCAAGAGTATTTTTATAATACAAGAATATTATTCTTTGACATTCAGGGCTATTCACTAAGCAGAATTGTTATGGATAGCGACTAAAAATTGTCGTTATGTTCAAGGTCATTTGTTAAGCGCGAAATTGGTATTCACTTTTCAAGTTAAGTTGCTACTATAATGACCAGCTGCTGTGAGTATAGTGGTTCACAGGCAACTGCTTTAGATATCTTGTTAAGGAAAAACAGCTTATCACCGTCATTATGGCAAGTTATTATCAGAGTTGCCAAGACGGTTAGCAACTGCGATAACCACTTTACTTAGTGAATAGCCCTGAATATCAGTTCTTGTTTATAGTTGACATACGTCATTATGTATATCCATCTACCCATATACTTATCCATCAGAACATTTTTTATCAACAAACATCGTATTATCAATATTTATTTGTTCATTTTACGGGATCACCCCCATTTGAAATTGACATTACATTTGATAGATATTACGGGAATAACCTCTATTGGACATCATAAGAGCGATACCCAAGCAGCAAGGGTTAGTCGAATAGACGTCGTTGCTAAGTAATTTGAAGACGTTGACGTCGATCGACCTCAAAACGATATCGATTAGACGTCAATTTGTAGACGTCTTTTCGACCTCATAATAAAGAGGTTGATTAGACGTCGGTTTTAGGTTGGTAGGTTCCCAATAATTGATCGACTACGAATTAACGTCGAAAAGACGTTATAAAAGTGACTTGATCGTAACGTGAGATATTATTATGAGATATAATATTATGTGTACCTATTTGTACCAAGTTTAGTTTGATACAAAGCAAAACAGTACTATATTTTGATCAATTACATATAGAATTAATAGCAGTATTATCAATAAAAAGTGTAATGAATAAGTCGAATGACGAAATTATTTTTGTCAAAAAATATGCAGTACCTAGTTGTATGTAAAATCCGCAAATATTTGATTTGCAAGAGGTTTACTCGTCGATTTTCAAAAAATATTTCATAAAATAAATTCAAAATTCGCGCGAAACGTTGTAGTATCCAAGGTGTCCAAATCTCCAATACCTACTGTTTTTTAACCAATCACAATTTCGAATACTATTTTGTGATTGGTTATAAAAGAAGTCAGCCCCATATTGACAATTGACATTTGATGTCAAATTGAAATTCTCAATTCTCACAGATTCTGCATTATTCTGCATCTGCAAAAATTAATTCATCACAAAATGGCCTCTTCTACGTTGCTTGGGGTGCTGCTAAGCCTACAATGAAATTTTTATTCCTCTGCATCTTCGGCTTCCTTTACCAGTTCACGAACTACGACCTTACTCGCGTTATTGCTAGCGGTTGTGTGGTGAATAATTTTGGAATCTTTCCCATAGATTACAGAAACAAGTTGTCTTTCATTTTCGCTTATTTGTCGATAGCGGATAGAAGCGCAGTTAGTAGAGGTGAGTACAAATTTATGAAATGAAATATTATGGTAAAGTGATATATAATACTTTTTCTTAGTACTTGAATATCAACTGCTACTGTGGAGGAAAAGTGAAAACTAGTAATGATTAGACAATAAAAAATAATTTCATTGCTTTATTACTTCCACTATATTGTAGGTTATGTCGGATAAAAGAAAACTGACACATTTTTGTCTCCAAAACAATAGAATTTACCCGCAATTTTTTTAAATTGCCCTATATTTCTTGTTTTGTACACGTTTTTATACCTATGATAGCAAGGTGAAAAAAAGTAGTAAAGAAAAACTGAAATAATTTTTTTTAGATACTTTCATAATGTATTCTGTAATAGAATTCAATCAAGAAGCAGATGGTGGTGGACTATCTATAGTTAATACAGCTTGGTTAACTCCTAGAAAAACTGAAGTGTGTTGGCCACCCATAAAAGATAACTCTCAGTTTAATAAAGTTCTAAGGAAACTTGAACCGGAAATAACTGAGAACTGGAAATTATATGGGGTGCAGAAAATTTTCTACTCAACAGGTAATACTTATAATATAGCTTATTAAAACTAAAAGTTATTTTAACCCATATGAGGTACCCCATTCTAAATTTTTGCTGTAAATTTTTAGATGATTTTGAAAAAGCTACAAAAAAAATAAAAATAGCAGAAATCACATCTGATCTGCAAACTGATCTTGATGAGGATCATGATAACAGACCTAAAAGAAGAATACTAAAAAGAAAATTTAGTTCTGACGAGAGTGATAGTGACGAACCATTATTTAGGAAACTAGGCAAAAAGTCAAAGCAAAGTTTACCGAGGCCTCCACCTGTAAAAATTAACAATCCAACAAATGCAAGAGGTATATCCTTCAAAGATTCATAGTAATAGTATTATATTTGTCCGCTTGTAAAATTTCCAAAGATATACCTATTATTTATATAATTAAATAATTGAGGGAGTAATAAATAAAATTGTAGGATTGTCTCAGGAATTGGAATCTGGGACAGATGAGTCCAACATAGGGGGATGTTACAGCTCCAAATTACTGAATAACACATCAACGCCAAGGAGTAATAAATTATTTTGTCAGATATCTACATCAAAAGCATCATCTTCTGGATCTAAAGAAGCAACTGCAGTGCAAACACCAACTCTGAATGAGTCTGCTAACATTGACAACATCCTTCAGGATAAGAATGGTAAGTTGTTTCATTTAACGTACTTCTTTATTACTGATTTACAAAAAAAACTTTGTTGGTTAAAAGCATAGATGTTGTTGAAAAGAGGAACATTCTCAATTAGAAATTGAAATACATGATTAGCCGGGGAAGTAGTTGTTTTCTGTTAGATATTACAAAAATAACTTCATTTTATCGTTCATGATTCCACAACTGAAATTATGAACATCCCGTTCATATTTCCAAATAAAAATCATAGATGTTGTAGTTCTACATTTAGTGAAAATTTACTTATCATATACTTCATCATGGTTTCAAACTTCCAATAGTGTAAAAAATCACTTTTTATACAGGTCTTATTACTGATACTATTAAACATTCAAATTGTGTTTTCCCAAAACTAACATTTTTTATGGACCTATATGCTTGCTTTAAACTAACCTTGTACATAATGTTGGCACAAAACCGAGTCTCATATCAATGAATAATTTCAAAAAACATTAATGGAAAAGCTACTGAGTTGCAATCAGTTTGTTGTAAATATGCATTATTGTTTCTAGGATTGAAGGTTCTACTCAACAATATTCTCATAATTAAGGAACAGAACAGAAAAATTCTTGACATTTTACAAAAATCGAACATTCCAATTAAAAATACAGATTTGCCTGAAGATCTAAAATTAAAATTACCAGTAGACTCCTTAGAAGACCTGGAAGAACTAGAGGTGTACTTGACACAAGAAGAGAACTTCAACAATTTTGTAAGTGTTATATTGATATCTTGAAATTGTGCAAGTAAAATTTGTTTTTTGCTGATTTTTTTGTTTAACGGAAATTCATTGCCCTATTACACTTTCTATGTATAAGCCAAAAGAAATTGGTTAAACCTAAGGGTAAAAATATTCATGTTTTTTTTATTCTTTTTTTTTTTCAGAAGTCATACTGCGCTTCGATTTCAAATTCTAAAGAGGTTACTCAAAAGAATAACCGAATTTTAAGATCCCTATTGACAGATGGTATTGCGAAATTTTTTAATTATTTTGGCAACAACCGACAGAAGAAAGAATCCAATAAGAGACCTTTTAATCAACTGCGCCTAAACAAAGTGGTACTAGGTAAGATTTGTGTTTTTAATATTTGTTGGTGTTTCTTTTTTATTAAAATTGTATGTGCCAAGATTTTACACACACTCACAGATTGTGAAGTTGAATCAGAAAAAGTGTGTGTGTATATATACTGTATTTTTTGTCATACACTGAACTTCATTTTTATTATAGATGCAGTAAAACAAGGAGCCAACTTTACAACTCAGGAAGTGGAGAATGCTATCAAGCGTTGGCTGAAACATGCTCCCAATCGCAGTAAGAAAAATTAATAATTCAGGATTGTTTAGTTATCATATGTTAAATTAATATGCCAAAGTTTTACAAAGAAACTGTAGGTGAACGCCAGATGTTTAGGAGGGTGGCTAAGGAGCTTAAAAATACAATTGAAAGTCTTAAAAGTGACATTCTTAATAGTAATATAAATCAGACTTCCTCTTCACTTGTTAGAGAAACAGTGATAGAGAGTAATACCATTAATATAATTTCTAGTACTGATATCAGCAACTCTAGTGTTAGTTCTGAAAATTTAAGTAATATTAGTGAAACTGAAAATGCCAAAAGCATAGAATCTAACCCTGAAGTGAAGTTAGAGTTAATAAGTCATTTAAGGAATACAAGTGACTCCAATAAATTTGAAAAAAACTCGTATGACTTAAACAGTGAACTAAAAAAATGGGCAATTCGTAATAAAGTAACTCATAGTACTCTAACGGATCTACTTCATGTGTTAGTTCCAGTTCATCCAGAACTACCCATGAGTTCCAAAACTCTTTTGAACACCCCAACTACTATTACCTTAAAAAAAAAACTAACTTCAGGCAATTATGTTCATTTTGGATTGGAAAATTATCTTAAATTCTACATTTCTAAAACTGATGTAATAGTTTCAAATGATATTCTAATATCTTTTAATATTGATGGTTTACCTCTATTCAAGAGTTCTTCAGTACAGTTTTGGCCTATCTTGGGTTTAATTGTAAACAGCAGTATGAAAGTGAAACCATTCGCTATAGGTGTTTTCTGTGGAAATTCTAAACCTAGCCCACTAGCCGATTATTTGAATGACTTTATTAATGATCTAAAGTTCCTAATGAAGAAAGGTTTAACCTTTAAAGATAAAAAATATAGGATAGATGTACATAGTTTTATTTGTGATGCCCCGGCTCGGGCTTTTATAAAATGTATAAAATCACACAACGGTTATTCAGGGTGTGATAGATGTACTGAAGAAGGAGACTACTTTAAACACCGGATGATTTTTGATAATATCTCGGCGCCGAGGAGGTCGGATCAATCATTTTTGTTAAAATCTGATCAGAATCATCACACCGGAGTTTCACCTTTGGAAGACTTAAATATTGGAATGGTTTCAAAATTCCCAATCGACTCTATGCATTGTTTATACTTGGGTGTTATGAAAAAACTTCTCCTCACATGGACAGGTGGTGACTTGCGAGTTCGATTATGTGGTAGGGATGTTACAAAAATATCAGGAAACTTAATTTTTTATGGAAAATTTGTTGTCTCTGAGTTCAATAGAAAGCCTCGAAGTCTTTCAGAGGTCGCTCGCTTTAAAGCAACAGAATTTAGAACTCTTTTAGTTTATTTAGGAGTCCTAGTTTTAAAAGATATTGATAAGGCTATGTACGAGCACTTTCTTTTATTGCATTCTTCTGTTACTATCCTGTTATCTAAAAGGCACTTGGCAAATTTTGGTTGTGATGTTCCTAAAAAATTACTAGACTGCTTTATATCTCATTCCAAAGACCTATATGGATTAGAGTTTTTAGTTTATAATGTTCATGTGCTGTGTCATTTGAGTGAGGAAGCTCGATTATTTGGTCCTTTGGACAAGATTTCTGCTTTTCCTTTCGAAAACTACTTAAATGAAATAAAAAAGTCTGTGAAATCGCCTAATAAACCTTTAGAACAATTGTTTTGTCGTCTGACAGAAGCTAATAATGTATCTCTTATTAATGATAGCGTCACAAAGAAATATGAAATGCAACATTTCAATGGGCCACTATTAGATGTAGGATCTTGTAATTCTATTAAACAATATAATAAGGTGAAACATGGTAATTTTGGGTATACTGTAGCAGCTTATTCCATAGTCAATTGTTATTGTCTAAATAATCAGAAGCGTGTAATAAAAATTAATAACATAGTTGTTGATGCTGATGATGACATTTTTTTAATAGGTCAAAAGTTTACATCTTATGAATCTTTCTATACTTACCCTTTTGAATCCAAATCTGTTGATATTTGCATCGTAAGTAAACTGCTACCAAATATGGAACTTTTTAATCTCGATAGTATAATTACAAAATGTATGTTATTCCCTCTTGACCGGCTTGACCTGCCCCACAACAGTAATAAATGGTTATCATTTCCTTTATTATAAGGTAAAAATGTAAGTATTAATATGAGAAAAAACAGACAGAGAATTTCACGAAAATAATTTTATTATTCTAAGATTAATGTAACATATTTCGAATTTCAACTTCTTCGGAGAAGAATTTGTAATTCGAAACATGTACATTGATCTGAAATTGATACAATTATTTTTGTGAAAATCTACCAAAGTTTGGTTTTCTTCTAGTAATCATTATGGTTTTTCAACAAGAAAATGCTGAAACAATCAAAAGAAGTATTTTAGCAGCTATATCTTAGCCAACCTTCCTACCATCTGTGTTACCCAGATAAATATATTCGTTTTGTATTCATGTATAATAAAATAACAGTTTTGACTAGCCAACCTTCCTTCCATCTGTGTTGTCCAGATAATTATATTTGTTTTGTATTTGTGTATAATAAAATAAAAGTTTTGACAAGGTCATTTTAATTTCTTTATTCAATGCTCAGAAATTTCATTATAGGTTTGTTCAAGCAGCAGTTTGCATCCGTTGCCAACTGCATGTGCGTCATCCAGTTGGCAACAATTGCAAAATGCTGCTCGAACAAACTGTATACCTTTTTAATTTTGAACGTATACAGTACGTCTATTCAACATTATCACAGAGGTACATTTCGTCGTCGATTGAACGTCACAGTTCGACGTCTTTTCGACTATGACATTGTGTCATCCAATGCACGTCGAATCGACCGTTGCTTCGACGTATTTCTACGTCGAGTGATGACATACATTCGACGTACATTCGACTAACCCTTGCTGCTTGGGTATCTACTGGACGTCACAAATGTCACATCATTCCGATATCGCAGTAGTCCACATTCCAAATGTGTACATCGCAGAGACCTAACAAATGTAATGTCTCAATGTTACTTGATAGTGACATCGCAGGGATGTCATGTAACGGATGTGTTGGCTGGGACTTTCAACTAGCCAAGCACTCGACGTATTGAAAGAACAAAACTAAGGTTAATTGTAAAGTGGCAACAATTTTTTTCAAATGGGCTGGAAGAGAGGATGAGATTTTCACTATTTTCTTTCAACGAAAAACAATTAATATACAGTTGCCTGTAAGATTTTCACATATACGGGTTTACTAAACCGCGAGTTTTAGTTAACCCTAATAAGTGTAAATTTTCCAGGCAAGTGTATATCAATTGTTTTAATATGGAATTTCATCAAGAAACGACCACTTCCATTCAGTTTTCCAACGAAAAAGTAGGAATCGACATTATTCTCTTCATACCTCGCTTTGTTTTGATTATACGAATTTCTACATAGAATAAAAATGAAGGTTTTTCAAAGGACTTCAAAAGAGGTTTCATATGAGTTTTCCCCGAGAAAAGGCATTGTTTTTTTGTTATTTTACGCAGAAACTTTCCATTTTGGCCTACGCATACCAATCAACTTTCATAAATACACGATTACCTTTGTTTTTTTTTGAAAGCTCTACAATTTCGCTCTTCATAGGTTTTTTGATTGAAATCATATTTTTCCAGATATATATATTCGCGAAAAATAATCTGAAAACATTTTTTTTTACTGAAAACCTACAATTTCACTCGCGAATCAGTCGAAAAGTATTGCCTTTCAGAAAAAATTACTAATAATTAGTCAATTCATTCATTTCCACACTTATTTTCGAAGAAAATTTTTCGCCCCGAAGAAGGGGAAAATGTAACCCTCGGCACAGGGTAGATTTTGATATATAGGGTAGGTAGAACCTAAATCCAAATGTTCATGCAAATCTCTGCTGTATGAGATAAATCCACAGTTCACACATTTTTTTACCGTATAGAGTAGTACAAATTCGATGAAAAGGCCAAATACATCTTTTCATTAGTTGCAAACCCTGCCCTGACCTACTAGACACTTCACGTTCATTTGTTTTGGAAAACCGCTCCAACTTTTTACTGACTCGTGCATATCTTTATCCTTTGAAAGTTGAAGTGATAAAAAAAGACAGATATAAAAACTACACCAGTTCAGCTTGGAAGAATTCGGTATAAAACAAAGCTTAATTTGGCGCGTTTTTTCACGAGCCGCGAAAACGTAAGAATCACCTGTTACCTATAGACGCTAGACGCCACCTGATCTAGGAGTCCTGAGGTGGGTGATTATTCGATTGAATCGATTATTGGCTAATTATGTATTCCGTTGTGAATTATGTGGGCACTGATTATAAGGAAACTATTCCTACCAGCAAAATTACCCGAAGGAATGGTATGGTAGGGAGTGCTAAATGGAAAGGTGCATATTTCCAGGTCAAAATTGTTTACTCGAACGGTAAGTACCTAGATATTACACATTTGAGAATATCAATATGATTTCAAACACAACTCATTTCATATATCTTGTTCTTCGTTACGTATTCGAAAGGTTTGCTGATATTTATTTTTTTTTCAGATGATGAAAATATCTGCAGAGCTCTGTCGAATAATGTGATGGGGAAATTACCAGAAATTGGTAAGTTGTACAATAACTTACACAGTGTGGATGATACCAATCTCTAATGGAATAACGTTTTTTCTTATGTTATGAGTTGCTAAAAATTCATCAAAATGTTGGAAATGATAATATACATGATAATCCCTGAAGATCAATCTGCCTATTTTATCAACTAGCTCTGAAACAGCTGATTATAATATCATCATCATATGATCTCAGTAATACAAGGCGACTGCCTGATCAATTTATCAATATCATTTTTGACATTATTTCACTAATTTGTCAAAAACAGTTAGACTGATCCCTAATTTAGAATACCCTAATTTTCATATATATTGTCCATCGAGGTATTTAAACTGTATGTTAAATGAAAGCAAATTTGGCAAAAATAAATTGAATTGATTCAAATTTGAACGATACGAGTGGGAAATAAGCATTCCATGTGAGTTATACATCATACTTTTTCTACAGTTGTAATAGATAATAGCGAAATGATTTAACAAGTAACAGTAACTTCAAATTTAATGTCATTCAAAATTTTCAACATATTGAGCAAAATTTAATCAGTTCGAAACATATGTTCCATAGATAGATATTAATTTGTTCATTTCAGAAGAGTTGGTGTCTGAGAAATATGTCACTGAGTACAAATGAATAACTAAACACAAATAATAAAATTCAGGCAATTGAATATGGGGATACCTAATACGAATAATAATAATAATATGTCTGAAAATGCAATTGTTTCATAAAGTGTATCTTTCTCGAAAACAGTTCTTGAATGTATAGGATAACTATTTATTTTTGAACTGAGTACTGTGATCATGGGTAATTCTATAGTTGTGAAAATACTCCTTATGTTTGATTGAAAATGTGATTTACTCCATAATGAAAACTGCGATAACTCTACACGACTCATTATATGAAGCCAAATATTATTCATAACTTTTTTCTGGCACATAAAAACTAATCAATCCTGAGCAACTTTCCCATATTGAAATGCCAAATTTGCCAAATCTCAATCTTCCAAAAATTTGCATAATAGTAGCACTGTTATATTCAAGTTTTTGTTCGGTACCTACTAGAATTGCATAAGTAATTGGTAACAATTATGTTCATAGCTTCTTCACCTGAGTATACCCCCAATGAATTCAGAACATTAAAGTCGAATTATTGCTTGTGTTAACATTTCAGAAATCCAAAGACATTCGTTTCCTCTTTGTTCTGATGGAAAAGATAGTCCTGATATAACTGGATTATTGGACGATCCGCTTGCTGATCCAAATTATGATCCACTATTAGAGAGGAAAGACGACAGTCATGCTAGTCCAACATTCACTGGTAAAATAAAAATTATTCTTTATTGGAAATTCAATACATCACTTCATTCTGACTTTCTCTCTTAACCAAACTTCATGTTTCAGAGATAAAAATGCAAGTTTCCCGTTCACCAACCGCAGAAAGAGATTATCGCAGGTATCATCTAGCTGGATGTGGTGATGATTCAAGTGAAAATATGAATACTGATCTAACAGAAGTGGATATTTTCCCAACAGTACCTGGTAAAATTTCATTTTATGTTCAATATAGGAGTATAAAATCATCCATATAAATTATTTCGAATATTTTGTTCTGTGTATGTCACTAATTCATGAAAAATGAGAATAGTGAAATTATCGTTTGAGAAATAGAAAAATACTTGCTTTCAATTATGGACTTGAAAGTAAAAAATAGGATTTAATGTTCTCTCAAATGTAAGAAGTTGTGGCATGCTCTTTATAAGTTGTCTTGAGCTTTTGAACGCTAGGAATTGTAAAGTAAGAATAAGTAATATAAGCTCCACATTTTTTTCCATTCGAGTGATTTCACTGAATATTAGTTTTTTACATTTGAGACCATGATGAAACTCAAGCCTATTTTTCAAACTATAATACCTACTTTACGCACAGATAACAGAAACAATTACAACTTGAAACTTGGTTTCACCAATTATTCAGCCTAGTTCATTTATTTCTTTATCTGAATTTTCTGAGTATTATTTCATATTCAATATATAATTTTTTAACAACATTCATTTCTTTGATCAAAAAACATTTGATTTATTTTTTGACCATTTCTTTGGATTTGATTACCTTATCCCGAACCCTCACCATTCAAAACTGATTCAGTCTGAAACAGGTGTACCTATTAATTATGATTATCAATGTTGAAATATTGCTTGTGTTAAACAACAGATCATCTCACATTTCAGATGCTCATTGTACAGATAGAACTGATAGTCCTGACATAACTGGATTGTCGGATGAAACGATTGCTGATCCACTATTAGAAAGAAAAGATGACAGTCATGCTAGTCCAACATTTACTGGTAAAATAAAAATTATTTTTCATTGAAAATTGAGTTCATGGCTTCATTCTGACTTAGTCAATCAGTTAACTGAACTACATGTTTCAGAGATAGAACTGCAAGTTTCACATTCACCAACCACAGAAATGGATCATCACAGGTATCGTCTAGCTGGATGTGGTGATGATTCAAGTGTAAATATGAATACTGAACTAACAGAGGAAGTGGATGATGTCCGAACAGTGTCTGGTAAAACTTCATTTTATGTTCAATACAGTATTTCAGCAATTTAGTTCTGTGTATGACACTGGTTCATGAAAATTGAGAATAATAAAATATTCGTTTGGAAAAATAAAAAATTACTTACTTCAAAGTTGGACTGAAAAGTAAAAAATGGGGTTGAATGTAATCACTCAAATGTAAAAATAGCGTGGCATGCTCCATATCAGTTGTCTTGAGCTCTCGAACGCTAAGAATTGTAGAGTATGAATGAGTAATATAAAAATTTAGAGCTCCACACTTTTTTCCATTCGAATAATTTGACTAAATATTAGTTTTTCACAATTGAGACCATGATGAAACTCAAGCGTGTCTTTTAAACTATAACTCAATACTTAAGGCACAGATTACAGAAACAAGTTTAGATAGGCACGGCATACTTGTATAAACCAAAACCTATTTGTCACATTTATGCAGCGGTTGTTTACCCCAACTGGAAAATGTAGAATACTGTTTCATCGACGAGGTGATGACAGACTTTGCATATTTTTTCAGTCGATACTAACCAACCAATAAAAAAAATTTAATGAAAGTGGTCGTTATTTGATGAAAATCCATATTGGAACAATTAATATACTGTTGCGTATAAGATTTCCACATATAAGGATTTACTAAACTGCGACACTATAGCTTCTTCAAGCAGGAACTTTTATACTATAATATTTCTTCAAAATTCGATTCCCAAAAAAATATTTATAGTGGGGTGGTTTTATTCACTCGATTCAAGTATACAAAAACACTGGGTTATTCTTGGAATAAACGACGGGAAAGCGGCCGTTACATTTCTAAATTTATTTCTGTGTTCTGTGCTTTACAGTTTATTACAAAAATTGGGCATGATATTGAATAATTATTCAATTTTTTTTTCAATCATACATTGAGTCAGTCATTTCATTGAATTTTGACATTTCGTTTTTTCTCTAATAAGTATTTCATAATGCATTATCACAAGAATTATGAACATTTGTTTACAAATTCAATACTAAATACTATCTACCATCTCTCAAAAAGTTTTCAAAAAATGAAATATTGACTTTATATTTTATTCGCATGTTGGTAAATGTTTACGTGTCAGACATTGACACAGCAGAACTAATTTAGTTTGAAACATATCTACCTCTGAGTTTTGAACATCAATGTTGATATATTGCTTGTGATAACCAGCTCATTTCACATTTCAGAGCCTCATCATTATTCAGATGGAAAAAATAGTCCTGACATAACTGGATTTTCAGATGATTCCATCGCTGATCCAAATTATAATCCACTATTAGATATGGAAGACGACTGTCGAGCTAACCCAGCATTTACTGGTGAAATATACAAGGTGGCCCAGCGAAAACGAAACGAGGCCGTTATTTCAATTTATCATTCGCAGAACAGAAAATGCTCAGACCGCTCGATTTTTATTGCAAGGGGGACATCTTTTGCACATAATCTCAACTCTGTCAATTGAATTTCGTAAATTTAAATTTACTGCCAAAACTTGACGCTTCTCACCCTGAACTGACTATGGTATACTGGGGTATTACAACCAAATTGTGACATTTTGAAATATTGAATATTTGAAACTTCATGATCGAAATAAATTAATTTGTATGCATCCATGGCAATAACATAATAAAGTGGAAAAAAAACACATGGGACCTCTTCAGTGTAATTTTGTTTTGATTGGTTGTGCTCGATCAGATGACTTCAAATTAACTAATTTCATTGGATTTCTGGACTGAGAGGAATTTCTGATTATGGTCCTAGTAAGTACTTACATTAAAAAAAAAAGATGATCCGGTAACTCGATAGTTCAACTTTTTTGGAGCGAGCTCTTGGACCATAAGGTTCATTAATAAATTTGTGAAAAAGAAACTGAGAATACTTTCATTATTTTATAATTTGCAAGCGTAAAATCGTATACTACCCGTCGTTTGGAACAATATATGAGAATTTTAGATGCGTTTTTCTGATGTATCAAAAAACTGACTTTGAATTATTTCTCATTATAGATGAACAGGATAAAATTTCACCAAACAAAAAGGAGTCATTCTTAGATGAAACATGTACTATTACACAATAATAAATACTGATGAACGTGAAACAGGCTTAACTTTAAAAAAATTATTGCATGACCTTCAAAATGTGGTATCACTGCACCCTATTCCCATTAAAGTTTTGAGGATAGGACCCAATCCCTCCGAGAGCCTTGAAGAAACAAAGTTGAGAATATGTGTGAAAGATGTCCCCCTTTAGTTTTCGCTGGACCAACCTCTATGTATATATTTTGAAATCAAATACATTGTTTCATTCTGAATTCATACATTTGTCAACGACATTTGATATTTCAGAGATGGAAATGCATGTTTCTCGTTTACCAATTACAGATAGGGATTATCAGTCTCATCTAACTGGACGTACCGACGATTCAATTGAAAATATTAATACTTATCCAGCACAAGTAGATGATATCCAAACGGTACCTGGTAAATTTTCATTTTATTAAATACAGGTTTACAAAATCATCAATAAAAATTATTTTTGCTTTTCTGTGTACTACACTTATTTATATCAAAATTGAGGGAAAAAATAAAACAATAAATCTCGGTTAGAAATACAGGGTTTATTCAATTAGGCATTCCAGATACTTCTTACCATCTTGTTAAATGACGTTTTGAACCAATACGGAGGCATCTGCCCCCCACAAAGTTCCATTTTTTTTTCACTAAGAGTGTGGTTTCCGTGGTAAATCTGATGCAGACATCACGTGATCTTGAATGCTTAATTGGGCTGTTTCTAGGCATCTTAATTAATAGGCATCTGAAGTTGTGACATTTCATGTCTATTATAATATCACTTAAAAATTTGATATATCCTCAGTTTAATTGAAAAGATATCGAGAAAAAAATGTCGTTAACCTTCTCTCTTTTCTTCAGATCAAGAAAATACCCTTCTCAGGAAAATACAGACGTATTGCCCTCCGGAGAATTCAAGAAGTTTGAAAATAAATAGAATATCAGAATCTAAAACAAAGGTTAAAAAATATTTCTGTCTTTATTGCAAGAAGTTGTTCTCTAAATTGGTTCTACACCTAGAGAGGAAACATCCTGGAGAACCAGATGTCCAAAAATTTTCAATGTTACCAAAAGGTTGTGAAGAAAGGAGAAAAATAATAGATGTTCTTAGGAAGAACGGAACATTTCAATTCAATACTGATGAAAATTTCAACACAGGAGATATGATCGTTTCTAGAAGGCCCATGAAAAATGTGTTAAAAAATGATCGGGATTATAAAACTTGCCCTTCTTGCAAAGGAATGTATTCAAAGAATTCCATTCGGAAACATTACCCAAAATGTGTGCCCAATTGGAGAAAAGGTGACAGATTTGTAACAGTCATGTCGAAAAGAGTACGTTCTGATATCCACAAGAATGCAAGCTCTGTATTACGCGATTTTGTTTTTCCGGTACTTAGGGAAGATGAAGTAACACGAATATTAAAGTACGATCAGTTGGTGATTGCATATGGCAACTCCTTATGTGTAAAATATAGACTGCCTCACCTGCATAAAATGATTCGTTCAAAGTTGCGATTAATTGGCCGGTTTCTTATTCAAATGAAAATAGTTGATCCTCAAATTATCGACTTTGCTTCCATATATTATCCAAATAAATTTGATAAGGTGATAGAAGCTGTCAATAAAACAGCGAAATTAAATGATTCTCTACAAGAGTACAAATCTCCTGCAACAGCATCGGATTTGGGTACCACATTAAAAAAGTGTGGGAAATTGCTTGTTACAATATGTATTAAGGAAAGGGATAACACACGGAAAAATTTGGTAGAAGATTTTTTGAAAATTCTTGATGAAGATTTCCCTGCAATTATTAACAAAACAGTAATGGAAAATCAGCTTGTATATAAACGAAACAAACCGATTAAATTACCAACTGTTGATGATGTAAACTTATTCAACGAGTATTTGAACCTCAAATGTGAAAAATATTATAATGAACTCTTGGATCATTTCGATTTGGCAACGTGGAAAGAATTGGCGTCCTACACGTTGATTTCTTTACAAACTTTCAACAGGAGACGTGCAGGTGAACTAGAAAGAGCTACCATAGAAGACTATAAAAATCGTCACACATCAATTGAAAATGATGATCCTGCATTTTATCAGTCTTTGCCTGAAGATTATCGAGTGAATGCTGAAAGATATTCCAGATTTGAAATAAGAGGGAAGAAGGCTCGAGGTGTGCCAGTTTTGCTTTCAAAGAGATTATTGGCATGTGTTGAGTTAATCCTAAAAAATAGGGAAAAAGCTGGTGTACTACCTTCCAATCCATACATATTTGGAATTCCCGGTGAATCATTTGTACCTGTGCATCTCAAAGCTTGTGATTTGATGAGGAAGTTTGCTGAAGAGTCTGGAATTAAAAATCATCATCTTATAAGGGGAACTCAGTTGCGAAAACAGTTGGCCACCCAGTCATCAGTACTAAACTTGGATGAAAATGAAGTGAGCGATCTAGCAAACTTTCTTGGACATGCTGATAAGATACACAGAGATCATTACAGAATGCCGGTAGCTAGCAGGGAAATTGGAAGAGTTTCCAGACTATTGGAAATGGGATTCCAAAGTAATGCACCCTCAGTTGCCTGCAACGAAAATATCGAATACACTGGTAAGTTTTCTTGCTTCTCTGATTCCTCTTTCTTTCTCACCAAAAACTTTTTTCTTCAGAACAAAGTGTAACTACCTCTGAACAAATGGAATGTAGTTTGGAAGGACATAAGAACAGTCATGTTGGTACTCCAACCCATCCTAAAAAAGATTCTTGGAGTGAATTGAATTCGTCCACAACTGTTTATGGAAAGAAACGATGTGGTAAGATGAATGACATATTGCATAGGATTGGTATTATTTTGGTATCTATGCAGAAATATAATTGAGCATATTTGAGGATAACTATGTTAATGTCATAATTGAATAACTCTGAAGATTTGTCTGGATTTTCCTCATGCTAGAAAATATTTATATTGAATTATCTTTCAATTGCCACTTATTTTTGCTCATTTCATCATTATTGTACATACATAAGAGTTTGCTTGAATGTGGTTAACAATGTTCCTTGCTGAATGGTAGGGGTTCAGACTTCCATTGTTTATATTTTTCAACTCTGTTGAAATAACTGAGAAGGAAATGATAAAAAAAATATAAATTACAAATCAAATAATGTAATTAAATCCAGACGAAAGGGTGAAATGGATTTTTGGTCCAAAATATAGGTTTAATTGATCAAAGAATTGGATGTTGTCAAAAAATTGAGATCAATCGTATTTCTTTGAAAAATTCTACAAAATTATAATTAATGGTATAACCACGGAAAATGCAAGAATGAGAAATGAAAAGAAAAAAAAAATTTAAAAAAAATTCTGCCGAGGTCAGGAATTGAACCTGGACGTAACTTTCCACTGCCGGCGCCTTTGACCACTCAGACATGAGAGTCCATATAATTTAATTGAAAATAAAAACATATGTGTTCCATTTGTCAAATGAAAAATATAATCCTCTCGATTGAATTTTTTTCTTGTCTAAGACATCTGTGGATGGTCGCTGATAATTCTTCTATATCACTGCTATAAGACATTTTCATACGATTATCGAAAATTGACTAAATTCTTCAAAAATTCGATACCTACTGATTTCGACTTGACAAACGTCAAAATGCAAAGCATGCACCTCATTCTTGATTGAAGAATAATGGGTTTCTATTGGTTGAAAATCAGTATCGTAATGAAAAATCTATATCGTAATGGATTTCATTATAAAACGGGTTGTGGGCATATAAGTGTATCATTAGAGTACGGGTGTAGATAAAGGAATAAATTAGATAATATTGTGATAAGAAAATTGAAATATGAAATATTAGTCAATGTAAATAAAAATAAATTGTATAAATGTATATTGAAACCAAGTTTCAAGTTGAGTGTACTCCCGACGTTTCGATTGCTGGTATCTGCAATCGTCTTCGGGTGATGACTGACAAGATTTCAAGGTATGTTCGGTTTTTGACAACATTCTCTTTTTGATTGTATGGTCGAGTTCATTCGTTAAGGTAATGGCTATCCATATATATACATTTTCCATGGCAAAGTTTAGTGTTTGAGATATTTGATGTTGAATATTATGGATGTTTGGTCAGGTTAGTAATTTGATGTTTTTTGGAAATCTTCAATATCAGTGATATACCTAGAGGGTGTTATATGTAAAATCAAATTTAGTATCATGAATTATAATTATACATTTTTGATTTCATTTGTTTATTCTGATATCACCAAAAGATAATACAGAAAAAATAATAACCATTTGAATACTGTCTTCCTAATTTCAATAAGGGTAGGTAGAGATCAAAATGTACATGTTTGTTCAGCTATTATCGTCAACGCACATCACACAATTATTGTTCTCATTCATCTTCAATCTACAGTATCGCCATATGGTCATGTTGAAAGAAGGTCCTGGTCTACTCCTGAAAAAGAAAGTGCTCTACACTTGTTTCGTTGTAACATTGAAACTGGCGATCTGCCTTCATTACCAGAATGTGTCATGGCAATTAAATCATATCCAAATCTGCAGAATAGATCGCCTGCACAACTGAAAGCATGGGTTCATAATGAAATTAAGAGAAAATCTAACAAAGGAAGTAAAAATCAACGAGGTATTGAATATATGTATATATAAATATGCAGTGTCATCCCTAAAGTATGTATGCACCATATATCATATGGGAAACTTGGTGTTTTTCGAAAAAAGTTATTTTGTTAGAAAGTTGTGCTTTCTCTGAAACCAAACATGCACCAAATATAGTAAAACACACAAAATATACGAGAAGCCTTTGAAAATTTGGTATTGAGACGTGAAGTAACCCTCTATTTTGAAAAATCTTACAATTTTTTTTTAATGTTTGGCATCAAAAAATAGATCTTAGTAAAGTTTTATTTCTTTGATATAATTAAAAAAATTGAGTCCCATTTGGTTCATACTTTGGGGATAACACTATTTGACTATCAGGGGCTTATGATTTTTTTTTTAGTTTTCTGGAACAGTGCAGAGAAGGAGATCATGAATCAGGAATTCAAACAATATTTGGATGATGGAATTTTACCTAGCCTCGTCAAATGTGCTGATGTCAGAAATAAGCATCCAATCCTACAGCATCGAAATACTGCTACTATAAAAGCATGGATCTACAATGCAATGAGAAAAAGAAAAATTTGCAATTAGAATGGTATCACATAATTTCTTGGGAACATTCATTGTCATTTTCTCAAGGAGCAATTTGTAGAAGAACCATTATCTATTTGATTGACAAAAAAAATTTAAAAACAATGTTTTTATCACTTCCCACCACTAGTTCTAGATTGTATCATTACAAATTACAAGCTGTTAACAGGAAAGGTATATTGTGTTTTTCTTAATTCCATAAACTACTATAGTTATTAAATATATATTATTCGAATTATGTCTTGGAACAATTCATCTGCAACTTCCGTCGTTTGGGGAAGTAGTCCCTTGAAACAATCATTTCTATTTGAGAAATGGCAATTATAATAAAAAAAAATTGGGAAAGTTTTTCAATATTGGCTGTCTTTATGGCTATACTAGGTTTTCATTGAAATGAAATAAAGGTGATACAGAAGGTAACTAAAATTGTATCCTTAAAAAAATTGATTTTTCTTGTCAAAATAGGGACGTGATTATGTCAATGTAATTTTTGCTCTTTATATTGTACAACTGATCACCTAACTGCAATAGTTGTTTGAAAGAAATATTATCTCTTCAATTCACATTTATTTATTTCATTCAATTCTGCCCTAACTGATATTTTCAATTGAAAAGATAAGGTGAAGACAAAGAGAATTTGATTAAAATACATAACGAAAAAATACTTTTTCCCAGTGTTTATAAAAAATTTAGTGACATTCCAAATATGTATTCAAGCAACTGTATGTTGCCATCTCTTGGAGAAGTGAGCTGATTTTTCTCGTTTTCTAATTATATTATTATAAATAATGAAATTGATAGAAATTAATAACAGCCTATCCAATGCCAAACCAAAGGAGTGCCGTTGAATGACAGTTTCGTCCCTCGTTGCTAGTCAAATTGTTATGTTAAGTTTTCTTTTGAGTAAGAAGTATACTTGTCACTTTAAACTGAAATTATATATTTTAATGATATAAATATACAACTCAACAAAAGACACCCATATAAAGCTCAGCTTAGTATTCTTTTGATCCCATCAAAATATTTCAGGCAGTTATGAGTGTTCATCATTATCAAACTCAAAATTACCTGGATGGACCCAGTTCACTTGTGTTCATATAAAAAATGGTCTGATGATCTCTTGAACACAATGTTCAATGAAGGGAATTTTGATTCACACAGGAGTGCACTTTGCAGGTTAACTATTCTGAAGATGTATTGTGGGTGGGGATTCATCAGAAAACGACTACTTTCACGACTAATACCTCGAAGAACATTGGATTTTATCTGATGATTCCTCAAGCAGGGCTCACACGTTTTTCTGTGCTATTGCACATAGTTCTAGACTGTGACAGTCCAATACAACTCGGTGCCCAGTGCTTTCTTCAATATCACACCAGCCAATCGAATCGCAGGGACAACTGTCAAGATTTTTTACGCGCCCTCTAGCTTTAACGCGAATGGACTATTCTACCAAGCACGATATATTAGGCATTCCATACTTGTCAAAAATATGAAATGAACGAATACGGCATTTGCCCCCCAAAACCTTTCCTTTGTTTTTTTTTTTCGAAAGAGCGTGATTTTCATGATAAAACTGGTGTTTGCCAAGTTAATAATTACATACAAACGAGTGCGCTGAGTAAGCGCGCCTGGGACATCCCGCACTCGCTTCCGTTATTGCTTTGCCAGTGATATGTCGACTCTAGTAATAGAAGATAATTTATTCACATCTAAAATATCAAAGAATAACATAGGTGAAACTAAAGGTACTTCAGTCCCAGATAACACAGGTACATCTTATTGATATCCATTATGGATATTGTGGATGTCCATAAGATGTGACCTCTTTGTATATGTCTTATGGATATCCATCATGGATATTCAAGATATCCACTAAGGATATGCACAAGCAGAGATATCGTATGTTATCCTATATGTTTTTAGGATATACGTCAAAGGGCGAAGGATGCATAATGTATGACGCAAGATATGATAAGGACATCTTATGGATATTTATGGTGGACATCCATAAAATGTACAACCCAGGATTTATAGGTGGAAATTGAATGTTAAGGCATATTGAAAACATATTTAATTAAAAATTTCAAAAACAAAAATTGAAATGAGTATATATCATCATGATTCAGTGTGTCCCATAATTTTCCTAAAACATTTTTTTTGCACGCTTCAACCGGTTTCTATCATCTGATAAAACGTTCTTGTATACAGCAACTGAAATAAAAAATCTCAACAATCATCAGAAAATATGTTACTGGCCAAAGAAAATACGCAAAATGGAATTAACAACATTTTATTGTCTACAAACAAACATCAATAGTTCAAATAAAAATATATAGGGAGTGTGAAAAAAACTTTTTGGTCAGCCAGTAATAAACGTCACCACAGGCAACTGAGCCTGAAAGGTTGACATTCGTCAACTGGTTAAGGAAAGAAAAAAATTAAAACCGTTTTTTTTAAATTTTGAATTGACACATTAATCAGTATATTTTCTGTATAATAATGCAAAAAGGATATGAACATATTACATACACAATATAGTAGAGGCCAGATTCTATTTCAAGAATTTGATTGTCTAGTAGCTTAAACTGTGGCTGTACCATGCGCTGTACATAAATATAAGTATGTTCTAATAAATTCGATAATCGAAGCTGTGAAATTGAATCTGGCCTCTCAACAATGGAATTACTTTTGAATTCACTCAAACCACTGATGCCGTATGTCATTTCACAGATCGAGTCTCCATGTACAAGTCAAAAGATTTCATATTCATTAGTGTTCTGCGTCATCACTCTCATCTGATCAATAAAAAATGGCTATACTTTTAACATGCAAACTATATGGTAGATTTTTGAAATCGGCAAATTATTCGTTCATTTCGGAATCGAAGAGTGTTAGAAAATTACTCACAACCTCTCCTGATAATCCGCAATACGTTAATTACCCGGAGAACGGCAACCCTGGATGTAAGATGCCTGAAAACCCTGGTGTGTTTACTTATACCTGCAGAAGTTTGGGATAAAAGTGGCGAAATCTGGATTGCTTGATTTTTGGTGGATAATTGAGTTTTTTGAGGTTTCCGTACAATATGTACAGATGTCGCCAACACCCTCTTGTCAGTCTTGTCTGAAGCTAAATTTGCACTAAGTGAAAATGTGCAGTTGGGTTTTTCCACTTTTATTTGATTGGCTAGTGAGAAGAGATCGCAACCTAAAGGATAATGAGTGGACAATGAGGTACCAGTAACAACGTTTCGATATTTAAAAGCAATGAAATCAACAAATAAACACGATAAAAACATCGTACACATCAAAATTTCAAAGTGACATGACAATATGACAATTAACTTGACACTTGTCATCAAATTTAAAAAGCGTCGATTGTTTTTTTCGCCACAAAAATCTAAACAAAATCTAATCAGTTGAATCACCAGGATTTCTAGGCATCTTACCTGGATGAAATGGACCAATCCGGCGGCATTTGCCCAGCGCTGCCAGATCAAGAAAGTTCAATTATCGTACCAATCGATCAAAATTATCGTACTTTTCATTTTTCATGGTACCATAATGAAAATGACACTGTTCATTCAAATATCTTGTATTTCATTTGAAAACTATCAGATCACGCATAAAAAATATGTCTCAATATAGAAAAAACTCAGCAGCTAACATTTTGAAAAAAATGACTGAAAAAGGGGCATAAAATGAATAAAATTTTTGAAGATAGCTACTTTGGCCATGTTCCATTTCCAAATTTTACCATTATCCGTTTCGTTGTACTAGTTACCACTTTTACTTGAGTTGTTGAGTTACCAGATTGATTAACCAGATAGGGAAACGGAACAGGGCCTCTTATGGGTAGTTGCACCATATGCCATTCAACGGAGCTTTAATATTAAACCTCCGTTGAATACCCTGGTGCAACTACCCATACCTTCACTGGGAGTTAGTTAAGGTGAGTTTAAACAGAAAATAAAATAAGGAACAAAATAAGAAAGTTAAACACATAGATCTTTATGAAAACGTTCATAGAAGAAATAATATAAAATAAGAATAACAACAAAAGATGCCATCTTTCACTATTTCGTTTTATTTTGATTGGAAAACTGATAATGCGCATGACCGAAATATTTTCTGTTCTTAACGTTTCATGTTTCAAATTATTCTCCTTATCTTACAATAACAACCTAAAAATATCATTTCCTGATAATCTTTGTTATATGTAAAGGAATCAAGATTCAAAATATCAACAATTAGGAGGTAAGGTACTAAAGTTACTGTAGCAACTGTCAAAACGAAAATGTGATATTCACAGAACACAAAAGACATTGTCAAAATAGCTGCAACCTGATTGGTTCATTCTTATTTTATTTCAGTCATGTGTATAAACACATGTTTTCTGTCCTTATTCTTAAATTATTTTAACAGTTCCTAATGTTATTCTTATCTTATCTTGTTTGCTGTTCAAACTCTCCTTTAGGTTGGTTTCTTTCATAGGTCGGGTGCTCACGATTGATTTATTTCACTGGATTGGACAGTGAACTACTTGACAAGAAACACTTGTACTTGTTTGTTGATATGACTGAACGACTGCAGAATCAGAATGCCGACATTGCTGGTAGACGTAAATATTCTTTGATTATGCCATTAGGCATTCCAGATCACGTGATGTCTGGGTGGCAAACACTAGTTTTCACCAATGAAATCTCTCTTTTGAACGAAATAAACGAAAGTTCCTGGGGGGCACATGCTGTCGCACTGGTTCATGTTCAGTTCGTCATTTCAAGATGTTGACAAGTATCTGGAATGCCTGATTGCCAATTACCATCAAACAGCCCACTAAACATGAAACATAACAATAACATTAAGAAACATTTTTTTGGAATAACATTGTAATGTATACTTTGTTAGAATTATTTTATGTTTATGAAATATTATCTCAATATATGTATGTAATGTTATACTCTGTGACAGAAAAATAATGTTTTCTCAGTACATAACATGCAATATTATCATACAGGTGAGTATTAACATCCATGTGATATTACAGCTACTCATATTTGTAATATTTTTCCGTTATAAAAATCACTGATGAAGTTTCTGTTGGCACTTCATACTTTTTCATGTCATAAAATATGAAAATTGAAAAAAAATATGAAAACGCTTCATTATTAAATTCTTATTCGTATTTAAAGATCAATAATTTCAAAAAGAACAAGCATTTTTGTGAGTTCTTTGGTTCGAGTCTGTTTTTGGCTCCGTTTTTGTACCAGCCATAAAAACAATAAATAAATAACGGTCTTGATCTTGATGAGGCAGTTTGCAGTTTGTCACCCATGCTATTCATCCCTTACATTCATCTTTCTCTCTCTTCAGTATGATCTACTTAGCACCAGATTCCGAAGTTCGATTCGATCACGATCGTGATGTTCTATCGCAGTTCAGCACACACATTCCACATTGCTCTACGTTATTCTGAACGAAGAGATCGTGACCGAATCGATCTGGTTGCTGTTCTGTGCCACGACGGTCTGCCGCGCAATGTCAAAGTTTCTTGTTCTGAGAAAGAAAGGAGAACGCTCTGCGCTGCCGCTACCGAGTCAACTGTCACTTGTACGCTGCATTCTTCGTTATTCTTTGTGCACAACTAGCACAACAGAGAGAAAGTGTAATTTTGTTTTTGCTACCAAGTTTGCCACGTGCTGCCTTTCCAGGATTCCAGTATTATTATCATTATTGGTGATTAACAAGTAGTTTCACTACCATGGGCGATGAAACTAATCGTAAGGTAAGAGTAAAATGTTTTGGTTTGCTTTAGATAGGTATAAACTGTCTTGATAAAGGTTCGCTATACCGACACCGTTCAGTTTTGATTAAAGATGAGTTATTACAGGCCTTATTTTGGCGTATAACACGAATCTAAAGTCAAAACGCTTTCTCTCTACTTTCGATCGAGAAAGCCTCACGTTTTGATTCGTGTTCTACGCCAACAAAACTCGACGGTGTGAGCCCAGTATACCTTAGCCATACGGTAAAGACACTCAAATTCACTTTGTCAGCTCGGGGTGTATAATGTCATCTCTTGACAGTAAATTTGAATTTACGGGATACTGACTAGTGCTCAAACCTTTTTTTTACACAAAATATCCATTTTTGCATGCAAAACGACATACTGATTACTATTCGGTATTCCGTAAATTTCAATTTATTACCAAAACATGACATTATACACCCCGAACTAACAAAGTGACATTCGAGTGTCTTTGCTGTATGGCTATGGTATACTGGGGTGTGAGGATATCGATCGTTCACCCCATAATCCCATAATGCCCTTGTTAGTTTACTGAATAACCAAGGTAACATTTTATTTTTATTATCACTTTCAGATGCAGCTAAGCACTGCTTTCCAGATCTTACTGGAAAATCTTTTGAGGAAACAGTGACTGCGTGGTTGAGATTTTCCAAGTAGCGGAAAAAGCATTCGGAAAAATGAATTAGGCTCTTCTTGGTATTTTTTAAAACTCATATTTTAAATTTTCAGAATTCCATATATATTTTTTTTATACTCGTTATTTTAATATATTTTCATATTAATCCTTGTTCTTTTATTTATATTCCAGAACCAATATCTGAAACGGAAATGCGATTCTGCCAAAACATAACCACACAATGTTACCTATACATCACAGATAAATATAACATAGTTCTTAAATAATGTATAACTGTTTTGTAACAAAAATATTATATTATTGTTTCTTGTACATAGCTGGTGGATATTTCGATAATGTTACAATACCACAATCATTTAATATAGAAATCGTGAAACAGATACGTTGCGGATACGATGCAGATACATTGCATCAACATAACCATTTTTAACTTGTAACATTGTTATGTATCCTACCCGGACATTTTGCTATAACATCCACATAACATAAATGTTAAAGTTACATATAACGGCAATGTAACATATAACATTGTAATGTAACTGCTGCATTAGGGTTATATCACAATGTTTAGTGGGAGTACACTGCGGTAGTCTTTGATTGCCATTTTGCAGAGGCAGAACTCTCTCTCTCTCTCTCGGTTGTTTATGGACCTCACTTTCTTTCCAGGAGAATGCTGTTAGAGCTTCTTTCACGGTTGTTGTGACTTGCATGACAGAAGACTACATCCAATATTATTTCGACTTCTTTTATCGGGAGAGGCACATTTTTCGATAACATGCAAATATTTTCATACGTACGGAATGATAGAGCGTTTTATTGATGTGTTGAAGTGCGACATTAATATCAAAATATAGGGAGCATGTCGTTGCACCCACAATTCCTAACACCCACAGTCACAGAACACTTTTCCGAACATACCCGAATGATTCAACATTTGCAAAATTCTTCCATTTTGTCGATAAACCCACAATGAATGTGTTAGATTAGCAGGTTAGTTTTGGTTGAATTGAGCTGATAAAAAATTGCAGAATATTCGGTGAATTATGAAACAGGCATCATTCGGGTATGTTCGGAAAAGTGTTCTGTGACTGTGGGTGTAACGAAATCTGGGGGTTACGCAGCGCACCCAAAATATATCGGGCCACCCTTCGTACATTCGGATTTAGATGGCGACTTTGTAAACTCTGTAGTTTCGGATATCCAGAACGAAATTTATTTTTTTATCTTATGGATGTATTCAGGACATTTGCTGCAGACATACTAGGTACATCTAAAAAGGAATATCTCATAAATATACATTTTATGTCTACGGATGTCCCGCCTTAAATGGGACATGAAATGGACATTCATAAGATATCCTGTATTAACAGGGGTGTAATCAACTGAATGTATGACGAACAGTTATGCTTGATTTGGTGCTCGAATTCCACATATCAGCGCGACACATTAAATTGTTAATATTCTCAAGACATCCCAAATAGAATGTCCACTTGATATCTCTATTGTTACTTATTACATCTGCCGGATTTCGCAGTGATGTAATCAAATGAAATTACAGGTGTGACCTCATTAATTATTACATCTCGGAAAAGTCAATGTCACAGATGTGTTTGCTGGGTATCTACAGCTTATAAATCTCATCTTGGCACGGAAATAATGCCGTCCCAGCCAACACATCTGTGAAATGACATCCCTGCGATGTCACTATCAAGTAACACTGACACATTAGTTTTGCTAAGTCGCTGCGATTTACTTATTTGGGATGTGACTACTGAGATATTGGCATGATTTGATATCTGTGACATCCAGTAGATATCGCTCCATGATGTCCAGTAGAGGTTATTCCAGTAATATGTAATGCTTTGTATTTGTTTATGAATGCTAGATTGAAGTCAAAAAAGAAGTTTTTTGAGTAATTGCATCCGGGTTTCATTTCCAATTATTTTCATAAAAATTTGTATATGATTAGAATACGAAGGCTTGAATTCATTTATAGTCCGGGAGGTACCGTCACTTTGAAACAGAGGTCATTTTACGCACGTTGTATTTTTCACCATTGTCAATTCCCATTTAGTTCTCACTCCAAGAGTGGTGGGGTGAGTCGTAGGAGGTTGCGGAACATTTAGTAAAATTCTTACCGAAAAATTATTTTACGCACGCTCAATTTGGGCTCAATGTGGCCATCATTAATAATATAAGATGTGATACACAAATAGTCGTCAGACGCTGATCTCTGGGTGGAAAGTTTGTCAGTTACTGTAACAACATTATTTAAAAAAAATTCCACCTAGTTCGCATTCTTAAATTCCGTGTACTAATAGTTCATAGATTGCAGAATGAAAAAATAATCGTCAGACGTCATGAAAATGTTGGAAAACCTGTCAGTCGTGTCATTTATGGCGGATCGCAGTGTTCGAAATAATTGAGCCCGCGGAAAATTTTGCGGTTCAGCTGACGAACTTTCCACCACTTTCTCGCTTTCTGACGATTATATTCTTTTTCTATAGTATATACAGTGATAATTATCGCTGGCAAAAAAATCAAGATGCGTACTATGACCATAATAGTATTTGTATCAAATAACAGAAGAAATTTACTTATTTATTCAGAATGAGAAAAAAACCGTTGTTTTTGAAAGTGATAGTATTAACCAGAAAATAATAGAGCTGCTTGAATTGAAGAATCATCTGATGCATCGGCGGCATTTGAATGTTCTATTATGACGTCCATGAACGGTTTTCTTACATTATAAAAAGATTATTTATTGGCATTCTGTATTCACACAGGTTTGAGCAATTTTTTTCAACATTTCAATGTTCAAGAATGCATTCTTTTCAGAACAATCAGAAAAAAAGCATTTTCAACAGGACAACGAAGAAAATTTTCCGGATGATATATATTTTTTCTTGCTCCATATAATTTTTTTTTTCATATCATGTATATAAAAAGATGCAGCGCGCTCAATCACTTCTGATGCTGCGATCCGTCATAAATTACACTACTGACGGGTTTTTTACCATTTTCATTGAAAATGCGAACTTCCACTTTTTTTTATTTTGCAACTAGTGACTGACGACTTTTCCACTCTGAGATTGGGGTCTGACGACTTTTCATATCACGTATATATTCAATGATTTCCTAACAGAAATTCAGCATGCGTCAAATCACTTTTTGGTGAGATTATTCCACAGGTTCCGCAACCTGCTGCGACCTCGCCTCCCGCGGTTGTGCGATCTGACGCTCGATTAAGTATTCAGTGGTATACTCATAACTCCACCGACTTGATTTCAGCATGCATGAAATGACTAGTAAAAAAGTGACGGTACCTCCCGGACTATTAGGAACGCCTAACAATGGTTGTCAAATATACGGACATTCGGAGTATGGACAGGGAAAATTAAGTAGTTCTTTTTTGAGGAATTTTGCAAATTTGTGTTGGTACGTTCAGTAGATATTTTATCAATTTTTACAACAATGTTTCCTTTGGGTTCAGAATCATCTCTCGAACTCTAGCACCTTTTTGTTGTACCTTTTTTTTTTTCATTCCCACATTTTATGGCTAAGTTTTCCAGTGACTTAATTATATTATGGCAAAAGAGGACATCGCACATCTTGTCACATACACGTCGCAAAACTCATCGCAATTTTGTCACAAAACTTGTCGCAATTGTGCCACAGGCGATGTCGCCTGAATGTGACATCGCGACTTGTGAGCGACGCGAATGCAAGTTCCCTGCGACTAATTTTGAGACGTTACACATCGTAGGGCCGTATCTGCGATGTAACTGTGTTGATTGGGGTATTGCGCCGAGAGTGACAAGCAAACACGCATTCATTCAAAACAATCAAAACCTACACGAAGTGTCGTCGTAGATATATACACTCTTTGATTTACGCTAACACCTCTACGGCTTGTTTATTTTCTGGATCTATTTGTATATAACGGAAACTTGAAAATTAATTTCCACTCACTGACCTCTAATTTTGCAGACGTGTATAAGTCCAATGAAGTATCACCTAAGTGTTGAAACAAATGTCTCGTGAAATATTGTTTCATGAAATTTTTAACAATATTTCGCGTAATTGGATAGTGTTTCCACTGTGAACCATGACAGTTTTAACTCATGACACAAAAATTTCATGATAAACTTTCATCGTGGATGCTCACCTTTAGAGCACAAGACGGATTCTAAACATTGAGCGTTTAGTAATTTTTTCCTTATCAGAATAATCTGAAATTCGATATATATATTTCACTCTAATGCGTATTAGCTGATAAAATTATGAGTAAAAAGGACAATCTTTTATTCAAATAGAAAAAAATTGATTTATATATGTGAATCACGTTATTCTGGGAATTACAGATTCGAAAGCTCGTTGCACAAGAAAACCTATTTTTTTGATGGCCGAACTGAAAATATTGCGCAGCACACTTGAAACTGTGACAGAATACCTAGGTCACACATCTGAAAAAACTATCATTTTTTATTTTTAGTGCATTCGAATTAAACTTATATTCAAAAATATTTTTATAATGATTGTAAGTGAGGAGATCAGACATTTTGAGTTATCTTATTTCACCAGAAGATAGTATTTTCTAATCCTAAAATCCTCCATTTACCATTTATGCAAAAAGTATCTCCATAAATTACAAAACTCTTTCACCATTCTCAATTTATGAATTTTGACAAAAATCATAATTGTCGATTCCAAAAATCCCCACACACCCATTTCGAATAGAATTTGATCATGATATGTGACAAAATTTGTCCGCCAGTCCGTGGTTCTCGGTAGTGTTGAAGTAAAGCACTATCATTCGGAAGACGATTCAATTCTCCGCCAGGCTTACGTGCTGGAATTCACACGTTAAAAGGTAGGCCTCGTTATAATCCATTGCTCGCAAAAGTTTGGACTTCTGAAGGTTGACGTTTGTCAGCTGTTCAACAAAAAAAAAACAATGTTTTTCAACCAACCACATATGAATTTTTGACAAAATATTCATCTCCGACTTTGAAAACGTCAACACTCGAAATTTTAATGGAAGTGGAGGATAATTATCACAAAACAGTTATAATACCCGATTCTTAAACTCAAATTTGAATGAAATCGCACCATAATTACAAAACTCGTTCGCCATCTTGGGGTCGCCATTTTATTTTTTTCTCGTATCGAATATTTCATAATGCACTCATTATGAACACCTGTGAAATTTCAAGTTAATCGGAAGACTAGAATTGGGTCGAAATTCATCTGAAAATTTTTAACCGGAAAGATACATGAACGTAGCAAGTTCAGTAAAAGTTTATATAGGTAATGAATAGGTATATTATTAATAAGCTATCAGTCGTACTATCTGCCACTCATAGCGCCAGAAAGAGAACTTTCACCTCCGCTGCTGAAGGCATTTCAAATCCGTCTGAAATGTCAAACTTAAATGGCGTGAAATGAGTTGAGGGTTAACTTTTTTTACCATTGAAAAAAAAACATTCATTTCGAGAGTGTAGTTTTGCATCGGATGTGTCTACTTTCTGCTGTATCATGTATACAGTATGAACTCATTTGGCATGATAGGTAAAAGCATAACAATCAATTATTCACCGCCAAATATCAATATTTTTTCATTATTCAATATTCCTCGAAGTGACCTCAACGTATCCTTTATATAATTCCCCAAACTAACCCTTCTGTATTTGGGTAGTTACCCAAACTTCGCGCTTCGTGAAACTCCCCAAAATGACCTGAGCACCAACTGTAGTTCCTCGAAGTATACTCTTTGAGACACAGTACATATGTGGCACTTTGGGGAGTTCCTCAAAATGACCACATGTTCCTCAAAGTGACCAATTTGTTCCCATTTTATTCCCAGAAGTGAACGCTACGTTATATATATATATATATATATATATATATATATATATATATATATATATATATATATATATATATATATATATATATATATATATATATATATATATATATATATATATATATATATATATGAACGCCCTTTTTTCAATTGGAATGCAAGAGCCGTTCCACCGTTCCACAAGATTACTCTTATTGTGTCAAAAGCAGTGAATTCAATCTATTTTTTAAAACAAAGTAGCAGAAGCGTCCACACAGGGTTACATTATCATGAACGTTTTTTGAATCAATGATAGTGCTTTTTATTTTTGATTCAACTATATATGAACTGCAGATGATGTAATGCACGACTTTTCTGGTTCAAACGATCACCATTCTTATGCATTAAAATTTATGATGTGAGAGTGTAACTTGTCGAGGATCCCAGGGATGTATGGCTTTTTCAGCTAGGTATACAATTTACAATTTTTTCCTCTTTTCAATCCTTTATTTAACGTCGGCCTATTTCCGCTACCAAGGCAAATCACCAAGCACACTTCCCCCAAAAAAGAGGTTGGAATGTATTTTTTGATCAATAATAAAATTAAGGGTTGATTGAGCAAAAAAATAGTGTTGTTACAAAAATTAGAGATATCGAATATGAAATATTAGTCGAGAAAAATTTTACATGAGAAACTTAATTTTATTACTGACCAAAAAATCCATTTCAACATTTGTTTGGATTCGATTCCCTTACTTGATTTGTATTTTTATCCTTTCGTTCTCAGCAACAAGGTTTTAATAGAGTTAATAATATAGATAGACAATGGAAGTCCGAACATTTTCAACCACATTCAAGCAAACGTTTGTTGCAATGTAGAGTTCAGATATGAGAAAAATAAAAACCTGATGATCATTGAATGAATTCACGGACTATTCTATTGGCAATTCAAGATTAGATGCCAGCGCCACAGTGGCGAAAATTCGAACCACTCTCGAGTACATTGTTATCATTGTTGTCTTTGGGTTTTTACGGTTTATCTTTGAATATTTTCATTTTGTTTAAGTTTTCAGTTTTTTCATGCACTATTTTTCATTTCGAGACTCAAGTGAAGTGATTTCTCCAGGTCGTACAACAGCATCATTTGTTAAAACTCATTTTGAAGGAATCTTTGTATGTATTAATCACCTTGCAAAAAACATTTATTCTGTGGGCTGGAATGATTCACAATAATCACAATTCTTTTCTTTCATTTCCAGGAACACTAAATTTGTCATTCTCTTGGATCACTAGCTAATAACAATAACCTACTTCTTTTTCATATTGGATTTGATGTGAGTCAAAAGTGATGAAAAATGCCTTAATTGATAATATATGTTTTAGATTATTTCTTTGTAAGAAGTAATGCCTGGAATACTGAGAATAAAATAGTCTTCCTTGGTAAAATGACGAGAACAAACTTTCATGAAGTTAGACACGGGTTTTACTATTTTCAGGAGATATATCCAGGCTCGCCGTCTGTGTATAGATTCTCTTAATCCTAGACTAGTCGGCACCATAACGTTTCTTTCACTTTCCCGCGGAAAAAAGATAAAAACTTATTCCAGTACTACTTTGCCGTTTTGCCCAAGAGTCACATTGAGGTTCACAACAATAATGGTTTGAACTTGAAGCACTCATTTTACATTTGAAAACTAGTAACAGTCAACAGAATATCCTGAATATCTACCATATACATGTACAAGATTTTTATTACGTATCATATATAATATTAATCACCAAAATATACAAAAACAACTACCAGAATGCACAGAATCATAGGAATTTAAACGTAAACAACAATTTCAATGTACTTATAAATAGTTTCAAAATTTGACACAAGAGGGAATACTCCTTATGTTGGATTCCCAATAGCCTTAGGGTATGTTCGATACTTTACATTCCTCCATTTATGAAAACTTCATAGGCTCACCTATGAAATGAAATGAAAAAACAATGTTGGGCCACAGGGCCACCTTGCGGTCATGTTATTAAGAAAGCATGAATCCCAATAGAAAACGGTGGTGGATGTAATGATTCTGTGAACGCCAATCCATTCAGAAGGGACGATTTTTCTCGAATAAATGTGACTTTCCCATTTATTGTAACATGAACCACATGGGGGGAAAGGCAGGGGCGGAACCTTTCTTTTTTTCCGCATGTCAGAAAATAAGTTTGACCCCTACCCCCAAAAAAATCGGATTTGTATTTCATAAAAAGGAAAATATAACAATAGAATTACCGCTTGAAAGAAAGAGAGAGCGTGTTGACTTTGAAAAAAGTACTTTTTCTCCAAATGACATTAAAAGCGGCCTTTTAATGACACTTGGCAGGCTTAGAAGTTGTACTTTTAATGCCTAGGCAGAAAAAGTCGGGATTTTTTTGCATGGAAACCGTCTGACTGGCGTTTCAAAAAAGCCCGTAACTTCAGGTATTTTGCCAAATCAATGTTATTTTTTATGTTCAGGGTAGCTTTCAACATCGAATAGGTAGACCATAACGTTGAAGGCTTTATTTTCTTTGAAAGATCGGAAAAATAGACAATCAGCACATCTTCAGAGAAAGATCCTATATTTTTCTTCTGTCTATATTCCATGAATCTGCTGTATGTGAGTTCATATACAGTTCTTCATTTTTCCGGTAAAAGGTTAAATTCCACATCTCGCGCCTGGTCTCTTATCTCAGGTGGTGTTAATTGCATCAATTCATCCTCACTTTGCAGTAAATCCATTTCTTACATGACAACTTTTCAAAATTGACAATGACAAAGTAAACAGTAAACAAACATATTCAACAAACGTCATCAGCGGTAAACATAGTAACGCAGGGCCCAGTTACCTTTGATAAAATAATTTAGTTATTTGGATATTGATAATGGAACGCAATTTAAATATGAAAAAGTCGATTTTGCGTGGAATTGGAATAAATTTGAAGAAAAAATTATATGTTTCACACGGCAGAAGAGCAGATTTAATGCCTTGGCTGATTTGAAACACTAGCCGCGGCATTAAATCTTGTGCTTTTATGCCTAGTAAAACAAATTACTATTATCACATACATTATATTTCACTTGACTTCGACGACCGTGAATGTCGCAGCTCTAACTTTGTTACACATAATGAAATCTTCTTTCAACTTTTCGCTCGTTCTCTATGACACTTTATTACTGCAATTTGATTCAACCTCAGAGCAGTAATGTATTTCATAAATACGTTTTCAACCTACGTAGCATTGAGAACGACCTCTCAGCAACACAGGTTGATTTGTTTTATTACAAACGAGCAAAAATCCTAGTTCTAAAAAAACTGACAACATGTCACAATAAAATTTCGCATGTCAGAAGAAAATTCCCATGTTATAAAGGTAACATGTATGACACGAAAGTTTCCGCACCTGGGAGTAGGTATCAAAAATATCAATCTGGGAATTTCTTGACGGAAATCAAAAAAAATGTGTGACAGCACGTACGCTTGAGAGTAATGTTCGAGGTAACTGATGATACACCCTCTTTTTACACATACACAACTCAGTTGCTCAACTGAAATCCATATCAAGCATCAGACAGGCTGAAATTCAAAGGCATGAAATTGTCACCCATAATCTCCGGAAATATTTGTGAGTTGCAAATTTTCGAAAAAAGTTTCGTTTCACGAACCCAAATTCATGAGCAGGTGTTTTTCTTATATTTAAGATTCAGAAGCGATTCAAAAAGCCAACATTAATTTCACAGGCAGAATGTAACAAAGACAATCGACCAAATTCCTTGCGGATATCAGCTCCGACCCTTTATTTGAATAAGTCGAATCCGTTGAAAGTTTTCCCGAGGGGAAACAACTTTTCCGAATGCCGCTAATCCATCCAGGCCGTAATTTCCTTTAAATGGTCAGCGAGTGTTTGTAATGACACTAATGACACAATTCGAGCTGGTAATTGGAAAAATTAGAGGGATCGGATCTGGAAATATAATAAAAGGGTAGCCGCTGCGTTATAACTACGCAGTAGATTTACTTCAGGGATATTTTTCTGGGAGAAAATATTAGAAAAAATTCGGAACAAAAGCGTTCCTCGAGCGGAGAAAATGACCACAAATTAATTTTGTTGATGCCGCATCTGGAGCCAAGTATATATCTATGGAAAATAATGTTCATTGAGAAAAAGAGAAGTTTTTGAAAGGCAGGTTTTAATGCCAGTATCCAATTTTCAGTATAAGACTTTCCACTGCACTTTCCGTTAACACAGAGAATTTCAGTCCATTCCTATCAGAAAGGCTTTGCGTTGGAGAAAAATTCATGTTATGCTTGTTATGATGATACTATTTTTGCCCCAAACGGTACAACACAAATCTTCAGAAAAACTACTATTTCAACACTTAGATGTCTCTAGACCACTGATTCTCAAAGTGGCCCAGATGGACTCCAAAATGGTCCAGGTGGACCCCCAGGGGTCCACAGGAGACTCGACGGGGATCTACGTCAAAAATTATCTGGTTTCAATAGTGAAGAACTATAATTTTGGTTTGACTTCACCTATCTATGTAGGAAGATCATAGTTCAAGAAGCTCAGCGACTGCTACATGAAAAAGCTTGCATTCTCTATATTATTCATATGAATATAAATTCCAAGGAAAGTCGTTTGTCATTTGTTTCCGAAATTTCCCAATGAAAAGTGAAGTAAAGTGAATCGATGTTTAGTGTTTCCCAGTGTCGGAAAAAGTGACCAACTTTACTTTTATGACATACACTCGCAGCACAATGAATTAATTTAATTAATTAATTTCGAAAACTGTTAAGTCGTAGTTGGAATTCAGCCGTTACGCAAATTTCCATAGTTAGATTTAATCTTCACATTTTTTTGACAATTTCTGGAAATATGGCAGAAATATAGAGCTGCACTGGGTCCACCAGACTAGCAAAATTTCTACAGTGGTCTACGAGAAACAAAAGGCCAGGAACCTCTGTTCTAGACGTTCGGAAGCATCCAGAAACCCCTCTGTCGAATACGTGTGCAATTAATTTGGGCCAATCATGTTCTCTGAAACGAGTTTCAATAACTCGCCAAATTACACCGGTATACTTTTCGCCAAAGTCTCTACAACTAATTTCGTGTATTCTAAACTTCTCTATTTCTTCCATATCACCTTATAGTTTTTGAAATCGACCACGAGTATAATATGTAGTTAACGAAGTTCAGAAAATATAACGTCACCCAACACTCCTTGGATATAGATCGCAGGATTAGTAAAATCAATTTAAATCTGATCAGACATATACAATCGACTTCTCAATGCATCGCTATTCATGCAATAGCATTACAGGGCTGATTATATCAGTCTACCTTTCAGCCGGTAATCGACGTATCATTCAGCAGACGTATGTATATCAAGCGAGACACTTTTCGAAGTGAGGAAAATTAATGATTCAACATTGAAAGATGCCAAATGGCGCTCCCAGTACTCGTCTAAGTGCATTGAAGCCAGTGTTGCCAGTCCTAGTACCTTCGTACTTGATCTGATACATTTTCAATCTGTCTTGTACCTTAGTACGCCGATCGCAACACACGTACGTTGTCTATGTTTTGAATTGAAATGTCAAAAACAAATATATACATTACCGAAGTGAACCAGAAAAAAAATCAATTCATCATCTGAACAAAGTTTTGAGTTTTGTGCTTGAGTTTTCCATGCAGTTATTATTAAATGTCATTTGTCGTCGCATCGCTCAAGAGTCATGACAACTGTCTGTCATCTGTCAGTCTGTATTTGATTAATGGTATGAATTAAATAGTGAAATAATGAAAAAGCTAATTGTATATTTCATGGAAAGCTTCCGTTACATTACTATCGTTATGATATTATGGCAGGTACCTATTTCAATTAGCATCCCGATTCTCTCGATGTGGAACTGGAAGAACTTGTCTCTGCTTCAAGTTCCACAAGAAGGGAAGACTATTGACATTAACACTAATAAAACTTATATGGAGGAATCCAAAAAAATTAAAAAGAAGTACCTACAGAAATACATTAAAATTTGGAAAAACAAATTTCTTTAGTTGCTTTGCTATTGAAGGGTGAAAGAGAAATCATGCAAATTTTGCAATACGATTATAACATGCAATTTGAATCACTTGAAACGAAATGAAAATACATTGAAACTTTTTACCAAATCTATTGGCACCCCAAAATTACCATCATTTCAAGAACTGAAGACATTGAACAAAAAAACCTCAAATAGCAGAATATAAATTATGTTCCCAAAGGAACATAATCTTCCCTTTATATTGATAGACTATTTACCTGAAATATTGTGTTCTGCATTTCCTGGTTCAGAAATTATAGGAAATTCGAAATGTTCAAGAACAAATGCTACTTAAATTACAGAGGACTGCAAACAATATAGGATAGTTTAAACACGCCAATAGTTAAAAATTATTTACTGTTTTTGGCGTACATTTTGAATTTTGTGAATAAATCAAATGTGTCGAATTTCAAAGTCGAAGACCCAAAATACATATTCTGACACAAAGATTTTCACAATTATTCAGAGAAATTTTGAGATATAATTTCAATGTTTCACATTCAAATAACACAGAACTCAGGAATATCTCTCCAAGTAATCCTGAACATTTTTTGCCATTCAAGTTCAACTTGGGATTCAATAGCTTAACGCTCCACAAGAAGTTATAAAGTTAATGCCCTATTCTATGTGGAATTATGTTGCCAAATTAAAAAATGGTTCATTTCAAGGAATCTGTTTTGGCATTTCTATAAAACTTTGCTTTCTATCAGACACAGATAAATTTAGATTTGGAAAGTCTGAATTCAGAATGGAGTCATTTAGCAGATACCACTGATATTAAACAATATAGTACCCTATATTTTAAGAGTTTTGGTACGAAATTTTGATATGCAAAAACAGTATGGATTTACCAATTTTCCAAATTTCAGTAAGGTCGTCATTCTTCAGCATGTGCTGAACGACTGTTTCTAGTAGGTGTTTATTGCTCATAAATAAATAAATAATCTATTAACGTATACATTTAGTATCTATCTCTCTCGAGAGAGAGTTGTATTTGTTGTGATGAAGTACCAGGACATAGACAAACGAATAGGGCTTATCAACTGTGGAAAGCTGAACAGTTTCTAGATTTGAGCAAAAAAAAACTCTCAATAGTTAACGGCGAACACCTATCTGTTCGCTGAGATTACACCTCAGAAAAATTAACAAAATATACAGGGGGTAATGGATTCATTAAATAAATTATAAATGCCCTGTGTACTCCATATGGTGGTGAATCCGCGTAAGGGTTCAGAATAGTGAACATCCGTGGACAAAGACCGACCAAAGACTACATAATATAAGAAATGACCAAGTTTTAGTAATAGATCGAGATGTATTTGATATAAATTTTCCATCCTTATCACGGGTTGAGCGTTTTTCCGAAGGACAGACGGAAGGGACCACAGGAAATTAATTTAAAATTCGTTTATCTCGATTGCACGGGCATCCAATCACGGAACTTTGTCGTTCAGGGTGACGGCACGGCCATATTGATCCCATTTCCTCTTCGGTCGTCGATGATCATATCCGGTCTATGATGAACTGGCTACTTTTCGAAATAACCCTGCCGAATTCGACTGCCATTAAATACACGGGGTAACTGCAGCACCGATGATCAAACATTTTGCCCGTGAGTGGAATGTACAGTCCGACCGCCAAGGGGTTTCGTATACTTTTTGAGGTCCCCTCAGTACCTTGGTGTTATTTCATGTTATTTGGATCGCTGACCACGAACTTTTTGGTTACCAGACCCAAAACCTGTTAGTTAATTAGTTATTAACGATTTTATTAAAAAAGTAGCCTTTTTTTCACATTTTCTACCACTCACCATCAAGATAGACCAAATCTAGCCATACCAATCCATTCTACGGGATAATTAACATAAAAAACAGTATTTCTATTCACAATCAAATATTCAGGATTATTAAGATAATATCTAATGAACAATTCACGATATATTCCTTTCGCGAGTGCTTGAAGTTCACGCATACCCAGCTCATCGAAAACCTGATTATTTTTAATATCATAACTGTAATTATTGATGTATTAACATGAATCGATGACAGAAGCATTTGAAGTGAGTTTCATACAATAACTATGAAAAAAAATATAAAAGTAAATAAGATATTTTTTGTAATTGTAATGAATATAGGCTTACAAGAGTCTTGTTGTTTCGTTTTGAACAGATAACGTATTGCTCTTTTTTGAAGTACAAACACAGAATTCATGAGATATCTAGAAAACATACTCCCCAGAATGGAATTCCATATCTCAAGTGTGAGTCTACCAGTGAGTAGTAAACAGATTTAGCTGCAGATGAGCCCAGCTCTCTGGAAGTTATTCTTACAGCGTAACCCGAAGAGAGTTTTTTTGTGAGAGTTCTGATGTGGTCTTCAAATCTCAAGTCGTTATCTATGACAATACCGATACCGATATTGAGAGTAATTGGCGGAACACGCACTTAGTGAGGGAAACCACAGGATTCTGTTTGAAAATGCAAAACTGATTGCACCCAACCAGGGATACCATAGCCGACTGGTACGGGAGGCAATAGAAATCCACAAACACACGGATAATTTCAACAGAAAAGAAGAAGCTGTCAACCTCAACCGAATATGGAATCCCATTTTGAGAAAATCGATAATAACTGCAGGTAGTTCTTCAGATATTAATGATGATTATTCTCCGAACCCACAGGAAGTAAACCACAGGATTCTGTTTGAAAATGCAAAACTGATTGCACCCAACCAGGGATACCATAGCCGACTGGTACGGGAGGCAATAGAAATCCACAAACACACGGATAATTTCAACAGAAAAGAAGAAGCTGTCAACCTCAACCGAATATGGAATCCCATTTTAAGAAAATCGATAATAACTGCAGGTAGTTCTTCAGATATTAATGATGATTATTCTCCGAACCCTCAGGAAGTAAACAAGGTAATCAATATTAATGACAATTCCCCGAATCCGAATGGAATAATTAGCACCGCAAACTACCTGAATCGGCATAAATACAACTTGCGAAGAAACAATCTCCAGTCATCGGAGTGAATTCCAAGATGAATGAACCTCTGAAGAAGCTAGCCACTCGAGCCAGCGAAACGTCAGGAAGAAATTCCAAAAAACGACGGCCTTCAAACCCGAATAAAAGTAGTGATACTGAAAACCTCGGCCGCGAAAGCCTCAACTATTTTGTCAATTGGTATATTATCAATAGAACACCGAAACGATATCACGTTAGTTTTGTTGATATTCAGAGACAAGAGATTAGCACTGTACCAGTCCTTGATAATACTGATATCTGAAGATATAACCTTATGGAGATCAGAGGTATTTTTACTGTGGTATCATCTGCGCATAGCGTGAACTTTCCCTTTATATTTAACGATGTCAGATCATTTATGTACAAAAGGAAGATGATGGGACCAAAAATGGACCCCTGAGGAACTCCACTGTTTATATTAGCTGCTGTTGATGTTGTAGTAGGCATTTTAATAATTTGACTTCTACCTGTGAGATATGATTCAAACCACCTATGAGTTATTCCCTCTATGCCATAGTGATACAATTTTCTGAGCAGTATTTCATGATTGACACAATCAAATGCTTTCGATAGATCACAAAACACCGCTGCAGCTACATCACGATTGTTAATATTGTTATAAACTTCGTTCAGAAGGGACAATATGGCGTCATTAGTGAACTTTTTCGGTTGGAATCCGAATTGTTTACAATTTATTATATTATGTGACATTAAGAAATCAGTCAAACGATGTTTTACTGTTTTCTCTATTAGTTTGGCTAATGAGGGGATGAGACAAATTGGACGAAAGTTTGAGACTTCGTCATGATTGCCTCCCTTGTATAACGGAATAACGACAGATGTTTTGAGGGGGGTAGGAAAATAGCCAGCTTCGAAGGAGTTATTTATAATTATTGCTAAAACAGCCAACGTGTCAATGGGAAGATTATCAATTATATTCATTGATATTTCGTCGATTCCAGAAGTTTTTTTGTTCTTAATGGTTTTTATAGTTTTTAAGCCTGATTGTTTTTCACTGATGACAACTCCGTTAGTTTCTCGCAAATTGAATAACATTTATTTTTCAATTGCTCAACTGGCGAGATTCAGTTTCCAACTGAAGTTTTTTCTTCAATAACAATTCGGCCGCCTTGCATTGCAACGGATGAGATTCGTTGTCAGACAAATGTAATCGAGAATATGAATAATTTTTGAGTGATATGTCATATCGAGAAACCATCACCTACAAGATATTTCAGAAATATCGATGGTGCATCATAATAATCTTCTATAACACACAGTACATATATATCTCAACCATGTACTCCAGACTTTGCAAAAACCATTGGTTTTATCATTAGACACCGATGTGATAGTATTATTATCACATTATTTGGCTATATAAGAGAAAGGTCAGAAGATAATTTTTTCAATATTTATTGGAAAGTTTATTTTTCATTGGTTGAAATAATGGTAATACTTTTTCATATTATGAACTCTGGGTACAAGCCGAAGCTGCTGTTAGGAAAAGGTTTATACCAGTTCATACATTGGCGAAAAAGTGTGGCATTCAACTTTGTTCAGTTCAGTACTTCCACCTTTACACCATTTGACTGTAGCCGACTACACAAGTGTTTAGAATTTAAGTTTTACCCTGTAAGTTAGTTTTGTGAATGCCTTTGTATATGTTCAAAAAATGACATGTAGACAAAAAAAAAAGTTGAAAGCAGTTGTTGTTGAATAAAAAGAAGAAAAAAGCAAGAATTTTGTATAATTCTGAAAGAGAGTAAAAAAGCCAAAAAAGAGATAATTCGCTGATCCTTCTGCCGGATTAACAAGTTTGAACCTCTTTTAGGTAAGTTGACGCACTTCTATACATTGTGCTGGTCCTTCGCCGTTAAAAGAAAGCCACGATATGGAAAAGCAAGTCAATGACGGAGTTGTTACAAGAAGTAAACAAAGACTGATAACCCAAGGTGATCAAACTTCAGGTGACGGAGTCAATGTTGACAAGCCATTACAAAAAGGAAGTCAATGCTCAAAAACCAAGAAATCAATGTCTTCGTTCTCAAGAACAAGTTCGACAAGACGTAAAATGTTGGAAGCTCAAGTGAAGGCGGATGAAGAGATAGCAAGACTCTTAGCTCAGGAACAAGAAGTGAAACTGAAAACTTTGGAGCACGAAAAGCAGAGAATTCTGAATAAACTGGCTCTGGATGAGGCAAGATTAGAAGACGAGTCCGATGGTAGCACAAATTTGAAAACTGAGGAAGGTCAAATAGAGGTATTACCTGTAGAACAAATGTCTCAGAAAGGTAAGGTCGAGAATTGGTTATCGAATCATTCAGATTTTCAATGCATAAACAGCGACGGTCGTGCTAAGAAAGTAGAAATTTGTAATAATGACAATCATTGTAGTATTAGACATTTGCTGTCAAGACAAAATATTGACAAGGATCTCCCAATATTTTTCGGTGATATAAAAGAATGGCCCCATTTCTACACGCAGTTTTCATCAACTACGCAATTGTTGGGTTTGTCCGATGAAGAAAACTTATGCCGTTTGAGAAAGTGTTTGAAAGGAAATGCCAGAAGAGCAGTTGAAGGTCTATTGATCTCGAATTCATCGGTGAGTGAAATCATTCGTATTTTAAAAAGTAGATTTGGTAGATCAGATCTTATAATACGAACCTTAATTACTGATGCCAACAATTTGCCTTTAGTAAAACAAAATGATTTTTCGAGTCTGACACATTTTGCTGATGTAGTTTCTAATTTGGTAACTACAATAGAAACTATGAACATGAATATCTATTTGAGTTGTCCTCAACTGTTGACCGAACTTTTACAAAAATTGCCATATAGTTTACAATTATCTTGGGGTGAAAAAGTTGCTAGGAATGAAGGGGACTTCTCACTGAAATATTTTGAAAATTGGATATGGGATAAATCAGAAGGGGCAATTACGCTCAAATGCTCACATCAAAAGGGTCAAATAATTTGGGATTTCAACAAAAGGACAAACACAAGACGTCCCTAGTGACAACACAAGGTAGAAATAAAAATATAAACAAAATATTTATTTTTTGCAAGGGAATCCACGAGATTCACGACTGCGAGAAATTCAAGAAACTGAACCCAAACGAAAAATGGTCATTTGTCAAGAAAAATGGAGTCTGTTTCGCCTGCATGAAGAATTCGCATAGAATCGTATCCTGTTCAAGGAAGAGAAGGTGCGACGTTGATGGCTGTCCGAAGTTCCATCACCCTTTATTGCACAATGAGGACTTCAGGAAGGAAACCGTAGAGGAGACGAAGGAATCTTCAGAAAATTCAGCTTCAGGTACAGAGCAATTGGTAGCACATACACGGAAGACATTTGGTAAGCAAGTTTTATTACGTATTGCTCCATTGATTTTGAAATCGGGTGATAAAGAAATGAAAGTATATGCATTATTCGATGAAGCTTCCACAGTTACGTTATTAGACGAAAATATTGCTTCTCAGTTGAATTTGGAAGGCAAAAATACGAATCTTTCTTTGAAATGGGCAGATAAAAATTCTGTCAAGAACACCGTGTCAAAATTAGTGTCGTTCAATGTAAGTGGGCAGGATGGAGCTACTTATTTTCTGAAAAATGTATATACTCTCAAGGATATGGATTTACCAGTACAAAGTGTCAATGCTCGAAACCTCAAAACAAGGTGGAAACATTTACAAGGTATTGATTTTGAAAGTATGTGTGATGCTCAACCTAAATTGTTAATTGGTCAGGATAACTGGGATCTCATAACCACTCGTGAAATAATAGAGGGGCCCAGAAATGCTCCTGCATTATCAAAAACGAAATTGGGTTGGATACTTCATGGGAATTTACAACAATTTGTGAGAAGGGTAGATGAAAATATTGTTTTGCATATAAGACAGACAGGGTGTGAAGAAATTGACGACCTTCACAACCAAGTTAAACAATTTTTTACTACAGAATCTTTTGGTGTCAAAATTCCGGACAAGAAAATCTTGTCTAAAGAAAATGAAAGAGCTGAAAAAATGATGGAGGAAATAGCACACAGGGTAGGAGAAAGGTGGGAAACAGGACTATTATGGAAAGAAAATATTTCCAAAATTCCAGATAGTAAGACAGTGGCACTTCAGAGATATGGATTCATAGAAAGAAGAATGAATCGTGATAAGGGATTTGAAGAAGCCTATCGGAAAAAAATTGAAGAGTATGTTTCCAAGGGGTACGCCAAGAAATTGTCCGAAGAAGAGGCAGAAGAAAACCCATGGAACTCTTGGTATCTTCCACATTTCGGGGTTATCAACGAAAACAAGCCAGGCAAATTGAGAATGGTTTTCGATGCAGCAGCCAAGAGTCAAGGAATAAGTTTGAACGACTTGCTCATTACTGGTCCCGATCTTTATAACTCACTCATAGGTATTTTATGGAAATTTCGACAATACAAAGTTGCCTTTTCATCAGATATCCAGGAAATGTTTCATCGGGTGAAGATAAGGAAGGAAGATCAAGCCGCGCAAAGATTTTTTTGGAAAGAACATGGACAAAACAAACTTTCAGTTTACTCTATGCAGGTAATGATATTTGGAGCAGTTTCATCTCCTTACTCCGCACAGTACGTCAAAAACAGAAATGCAATGGATTTTCAAGTGGACTACCCCAAAGCAGTAGACGCCATTCTACATAAACATTACATGGACGACTATCTGGATAGTGTAGAGACTGAAGAAGAAGCGATCCAACTAGCGAATGATGTCATCATGATTCACAAAGCAGGAGGTTTTGAATTACGAAGTTGGGTGAGTAATTCATTAAATTTACTCGACAAAATTCCTAGTGAAATGAAAAATGCTGATAAAATAGTGGATAGCAAGAATATGCTCACTCCGCAAAGAATTTTAGGCCTGAAATGGAATCCGGATGAAGATATTCTTACTTTTCCAATGAACTTTCATAAGGTAAACAAAGATATTTTAACAGGTGTGAAGACTCCAACTAAAAGAGAAATCCTGAAAGTAATAATGTCGTTGTTCGATCCTTTGGGATTACTGGGACATTTTGTCATTAAGGGAAAAATAATTCTGCAGAAACTCTGGAAGACAAGTATACATTGGGATGATGAAATCACAGGAGACCTAGAGAATATATGGAAGTCTTGGATAGGACGACTGCAAGAGGTAGAAAAACTAAAGATACCAAGAGTGTACAGTTTTGGCCATCGGAGAGATTCGAGGATTCAACTTCACATATTTTGTGACGCATGTGAACAAGCTTTTTCTGCGGTAAGCTATTTTCGATTCGAGAATCAAAATCATATTGAAGTCAGTTTGATTATGTCAAGAACACAGGTTGCACCAATAAAGGAAATGAGCATACCAAGACTGGAATTGCAAGCTGCAGTGATGGCTAGTAGACTTGCAGAAAAAGTCAAGGAAGAACACACACTGAACATAGACAAAACATTTTTTTGGACAGACTCTAGAATTGTATTATGTTGGATTAGGTCTGAAGAAAGGAACTTCAAAGTGTTTGTAGCACATAGAGTTGGCGAAATTCATGAAAAAAGTAATGTGGAGCAATGGAACTGGGTGCCAACTAAATTAAATGTCGCAGATGATGCAACAAGGTATGAAAAAGTGACTGATTTGAATCCAAATGGAAGGTGGTACAAAGGTCCAGAGTTCTTATATCGCAAATCAGACAACTGGCCAAGAGAAGAAAAGAAGATTGAAAAAATTGATGATGATCTTTTGGAACTCAAAGCTCAGACTGTATTAGGTCACCATATTGAAAAATATGATTATCTACCTGACATAAGGAGATTTTCGAAATGGACAAAATTGGTGAGATCAACTGCATATGTTTTGAAATTCATAAACCTCTGCAGAAAGAAGATTTCGGAAACAAAAGAACTCGTGAAGGAAAATTTGAAAGAAGCAGAGTTTCTCTGGATAAGAAAAGCTCAAATGTACACATTTGGAGAAGAAATCAATTTACTTTCGAAAGGAAAAGATATTCCGAAAGGCAGTCGTTTGTTGCAATTGTCTCCAGGCATAGATGAGGACAACATTTTACGTTTATATGGTAGGACCGATAAAAGTTCCATAATACAAGAAGAAACGAAAAGGCCAATTATTTTGGAAGGAAAACACCCCTACACAAGACTTCTGATTTATCATTATCACTGTATTTTTCAGCATAGTGGGAAGAGTTTGTGTTAAATCAGATGAGGGAAAAATTTTGGGTGATTCAGGGACGTAAAACAATTCACACTGTATCTCAAATGTGCATGCTGTGTAAACTGAGAAGAGCGAAACCGATAATACCTGAGATGGGCCAACTACCAGAATTTCGTTTGAGAAGACCACCACGTCCATTTTCATATGTCGGTTTGGACTATTTTGGACCATACGAAGTAACCATTGGTCGAAGAAGAGAGAAAAGGTATGGGGTTTTATTCACTTGTTTATCAATAAGGGCCATACACATAGAATTAACAGAATCTTTGACTACAGATTCAGCTATTCTGGCCATAAGAAGATTTTTTGCAAGAAGAGGACAACCCTGTATGATGATTAGCGAAAATGGCACTAATCTCAGAGGAGCTTCGAGAGAACTGAAAAGTGCTTTGGAAAATATTGACGAAAATTTGATACGAGAAAAACTGGTAAACTTTGAGACAGAATGGAAATTCATACCTCCTGGAAGTCCCCATATGGGTGGAGCGTGGGAGAGGATGATTAGATCGGTCAAGAAATCGTTAAATTTGACACTAAAAGAAAGAGCGCCCAGACCCGAAGTGTTGTACACCCTGTTATGTGAGGCTGAACAAATTGTCAATAGCCGACCTCTTACCTACATATCATCAGACAGTCGAGACGTAGAAAGTTTAACTCCGAATCATTTTCTAATCGGTCCACAGAGTAACCTGAAAGGCATGGGACTTCCTGAAATGATAAACCTAGACTTAAGAAAACAATGGAAGATAGCAGGAGATCTGAGTGAAAAATTTTGGAATAGGTGGCTGAGAGAGTATATACCAACCTTAACCAAGCGAACCAAATGGTTTGAGAGGAATAAATCACTTCTACAGGTAAATGACATTGTTATTATATTTGATAACAAACTGCCTCGAAACAATTGGCCACTTGGTAAAATTGTTGCTACCTATCCAGGAAACGATGGTCAAGTCAGAGTCGTATATGTGAAGACACAGTTTGGGACCTACAAACGACCCACTTCAAAAATTTGCAAATTGGATCTTCTGGAGTCGAATGAAGACATTTAGGAAGAGTTGAATGAAGACATCTAGAAGAAGTAGAATAGAAATCTTTAGAAGTCTTCATCGGGGGGAGAATGTTTAGAATTTTAGTTTTACCCTGTAAGTTAGTTTTGTGAATGCCTTTGTATATGTTCAAAAAATGACATGTAGACAAAAAAAAAGTTGAAAGCAGTTGTTGTTGATTAAAAAGAAGAAAAAAGCAAGAATTTTGTATAATTCTGAAAGAGAGTAAAAAAGCCAAAAAAGAGATAATTCGCTGATCCTTCTGCCGGATTAACAAGTTTGAACCTCTTTTAGGTAAGTTGACGCACTTCTATACAACAAGTAAAACGGAAACACAGTTCAGTGCTTTTTGTAACACTTGTGAATCAATAATGTGGAAAAATACAACTTTTGTTTTCTATCAATTACCATTAAAAATCTCATTGTGAATGCAGAAAAATATCGGGTTCAAGTGTTGGAAATAAACAATATTTGCAAAAGTTTCGATCAACTCCGCTATGACACTTACCACTACGGCAATGGAGTTTCAGTCTAAGATCTTTTTACGCTACCCATCAAATTCATTTAATTCAAGCTGATTGCATGAAATTGGATCCGTTCAGCTGCAATAATGACTGTGACTATCTTTGCTCCCAGCAAAATGTATAGTATGTTTCACTCTAAATGGTATTGGCTCATCAACTGCAATAAATTGCCTGGTTTATTCCCGGGTTTTACAATTCAAAGGTCTTATTGGTTTTATTATAGTCGTTTTGCCAATACCACATACCGTGAAACCTACTGGTATGTTTCACTCAATAGCATTGGCTTATCAACTGCAATAATCTGACTGGTTCAACTGTGGTTTCACAACTCAATGGTCTGATTGGTTTTTTATAATCATTTAGCCAATAACTCTCTATTGATCAGAGCAAGAGAGCTTTCTGGGAAACTCCGCATATCAGAATCTAATTAAGTCGAATGAGATTGAGCGTTGTTTACCAGTCTCTATCTCTCTCTCATTCAATTCCCTTGCGTGAGCTAATCATGCACTCCAGAAAGTACAACTTTTGGACGCTGTTTGGCCAACGTTGGATTCAACCCTTCGCAGAGAAACCATTAACTGTTTCTGTTTACAATGGCTATACAGCGAACACATCCATACAGCATACGACATTCGCTCTGTTATCATCGAGATGAAAGCAAATGCTGAGCAAGCCACTTTGAATAGGGGAACGAATATGCGAGTATTGTTACTTCGTCGATTGTTTCATTTTCGTCGTGATGGATTGCTAGATCACACTGGTATGCGTTTGACAATGTCCCTGTCGACATGTTGTCGTGATGTGCGAATGATTTGCAGGAAGTGGAATGAATGCGACTAGGTGACAATATTTGCAAAAGGTTGACATTAACCAAATGAGCAGGAGAAAATATTTTATTCACAATTATACAAAAACGGGTTTACTTCTTACCCACTTTCTGTTTAGACTAATTCAGAGATTATAAAAAAACGTTGCCAACTTCTTGGCTCTTTCCTAGCGTCCTAGCATTTTTTAGATCCCGCCTCCTTCTTTCAATCGAAACTTTCTTCTTCTTCTTTCTGCTCATTGGAAGTCATGAAGTGCTTGAATCCCCGCTAACGTGTACACAACACTGCAGTTAGAAAAACAACCTATCACTGACAAGATATACAGTTATTACATACTGTCTCAGTACCAAACGATATTATTACCCACTTGAAAACCACGAACCTCTTCCACAAGTGCGACACCAGTTTACAGAACTAGCACATTACCGTTTTATTAGTCATTTTCCCAGCCCTCTACGACGTCAAAAATACCGCCATCAAAGTAAGTAATCCAAATAATACTCATTTGCATTAATCCTCGTGATACATAGCTAAGATATATGAAAACGAAGAAAAAATTTATGAAATATTTCAACCTCTGTGGGTAAATGACATTTCCAAAATATGAAATTTTCAGAAAGTTTCATCCTTTTTTGGAATGCCTACTTGAGTTAACACAACATATATTGAAATCAATCATTCAAATATTCCATTTCAAATTTTTCCAAATTAACCAAGAAACGAATCTGAAAGAGAATATATGTGAAAACGGATTTGTTTTCCGAAACGTCAACGATGAGTTTTAGTGAAAAACCTTGGTTGTATTAATTGATAGTAAAATTTGAGAAATACGAGGAGTTGCTGACTAATAGAAGAGGGTGCCAAATAAAAAATTAGGTACTGAAAAATTGAAATGGCTGAATTCCTTATGAAATGCCCTTCTGAAGATATGTTACACTTACTACTTTTCCTATTCAAATTGTTTGGGTGATAGTGACCGAGGGGTGGGGGGAGAGGTAAGACAGTTGAGGTTATGATAGGAAAATGCCCGCCTTCAAATGAAAGTCGATGTGTTTTTGCATTTTTTTCACAACACATGGTTTCGGTGGCCCATCCTGTTTAATGTAATGTGAATGGTTGCTTACCTTCTACGACTACGTATGTTGATATTTTATCAACCATTTTGATACTCGTATATAATCTTTATGTGTGAAACTAACGCTCAAAAAAAATTATATCCTATGCAAGAAGTCATAATGTGATGATCAATCACTTTTATAACTAACCATTTCGTGCTGCCAGTCTTTAATTCCGAGATATATGCCAAAACTACGAAACTGCTCATCTTTCACGAAGCTTGTCGGCCGAATATTAGGCCTAGACTTACTTTCAAGTAGTCCATCCTATGTAGAATCTCACGAGGAACAATTTTATTATGGGTTCATTTTCTCGAGATAATCGCAAAAAATCGATTTAGGGGGGCTCAAACATGCCATAGAAAAAAAGCACAAAGTTTGGTGGATGGGACTTGAATGGGTTGTTTCTGGCACCTAACTCCAATAATTAGCTCTTACCCCCAAAATACATAGATTGGTACTTTTCCGCCTAGACTACAACGGATATTATAAGATTTTGAATCTTTTTCATTCTCAGGGAAGAGAAAACCCAAAAAATACAAATAAATTTCAATACCCAATGGTGATATGGTAAGTTTTAATGCGGAGTTCTATAGCTCTTTCATGAAAAATACTTGATTTTTGGGAGGAGGGATTTACCGTCATTTTCCAGGCAAACACCGCTTGCAAGTCGAATTCGAATTGCAGCCATTATCAAAGAAAAATCTCATAAATAGTGTAGACACTAATGGTATCACCGAGGGTATCACTATTATAAACTCTATACCTTGAAAATGCGTCTCATCCGGACGCTTAATTAGCTATAAGGAAATCCGGCAGTAGTCCGGAGTAAGCTTCCGAAAGAGATCCTGCCGGACTGAGAGGAAGATTTAATTATCCAGTTTCAGTTAAATTTACTAACTGACGCAGAGGAAATAAAGCCGCTCGCCCAAATTGCATTTAAATTGCCGTTTTTCCACCGTTCAAGGCGGGATTCCAACAAAAGTGAATGGGAGAAGTTCGCATTGGATATTCAAGTAAGCACTAATATTATCAGAACCCCACCGTATTACACTATCATATTCATATACACTATTGATGCACTAAAATGTACTTATAATTCAATAATCACCCTACACGAATGCAAATATCCTGTGTTACAAATTTTACTTTACTGATATAGAGTCTTCGGCTTGGTGGATTTTTCAGTTTTTTTTGTAATCGTATGTAGTTTTTCAAACTTTCGAATTACATATGAATTGTTGTGCATATTATCGCATGTAATACAACAAGTGTATTGATGATTATCGAAACACTTCCTTCGATTTTGAGAAACAAATCATGTTGCTTGGAATTTTCGATAATCATCAATAACACGAGTTGTATTTGTTCAGATTATTTCATGAATGAAATCAAAGCTATTTTGATGATTTCCTATTTATTGTTAATATTAATATTAAACGTACAATTTGTGGGATTAGTTATTTTGATATTATGTAGATCTAGTTCATCCTTATGGGTGGTAGTAGATACAACGGTCGTGGATATGTTCACATCTTCACTTCTCAGGTTTGATATTATTTTAGCATGATGATCTTTGCTCAGTTGTAAATATGGTTTTAGTGACGTTGAACTGCTGTGGCCACTTACTTTCATGATTGATTGTTCTCCTATTCCGGAACTGGCCAACTGACTAACAGCAGTGGATCTGTTTGAATGGTTGGTTATTTTAACATTTTTTGTATCTAAACCAATCTTTTCAGCTGCTGATTTCGTCCATTTACTGATTTCGTTTATCCCCACTGGCATATTTTTAAACCAAGGGCTATCATGGCTCTTATACCAATTATTGTTAACTGTCAAGAATAGCCGGTCCGTTTTGATGTTCACTCCTCGTTTTGATATCAATTTCTTGAATAAACGAACAGGGCATTTTTCTGGGTTGGCTTCATTTGGCACAAGCCATTTACTTTCTGCTGTATTTCTTGTGCCACCTTGTGCTGTTTTCGTAAATATTGGGTTGTATTCCAGTCTTCCAGTTGGTGTTCCATCATTATTTATTTCTTCCTTGAAAAAGTGAACCAAACATCGACAAGCCTCACCTCCCCGCCAAGCTAATTCAACTGCTATAATGTGATACAGTTTTCTTTGCAGTCCATTTGGAGTGTTTTCATACCAACTTTGTATAATGCGTGTCATTTCTTTAGATGTTAATGATACACAAGACATTTTTCTTTTTTCTGGAATACTTTGCAGTTGTTTCCTTCTCATGTTTTTCGCATTCCTAGCAGTTTGGAAACTCAAATCTTTGAATGGATCAAATCTTCGATTGTATTCATTATAATACTTTTCTTGGAGTAGTTTGGCAGTATTATTCCAAATAGTCTTCACTACCATTTCCTTATACTAACTTCCATCGGTTTTTCGCATATTGAATGCCCATTCAGTGAGGATATCCGCAAGTTCTTCATCGTATTTTCGTCTAGCTGGTGATTTCGTCGTCCACAAAATTCTGTGAATTGTTTCCAGACATATTTCTTGGGCCGCACGGTATTTTGAGGCGTTAGGTCTTTGACTTTATATTTTATTTCCTCGAGATTGTAATCTCCGAAACGGTTCTTTTCATCCATTTTGACGTTTAATTTTCAATCGACAATTTGTTTTCCTGCACAATATGCTACAGCCTACTGAATTAAAATTTTCATATATCCCGCAAACCGTGCATCCCGCATTGTAGTTCGATACAGGAAGATTCGTTATGCAACCAACAATACTTAATGCCATTGTATGATGTAGGCAAGATTGCCTATGCGCTAGGTACTACTTCATTTTGATTGTTGTCACAATTTGTGTGGTTAGGTTACATTAGATTAATTATCCAGAATTTGTGGGAAATAAAGTTGATAGGTACATACTAATAGTGTTTGTTTATGGTTCAGACGAAAATTTGGTGTAGTGGCATTCATTTATTTACCAGGGAATCGGAAAATAATATGACAGATTGCAACTGGTAAGTCGTTGTTTAATTAAACTACCCTACTGACTACGAATCAGAAAGCGAAATACAGAAACGAAAACACAGCATGTAGGTATCCAATAGCCAATCAGGAGCCGAAATACAAAATCAAAAACATGGTGTTATTGCTTATCAACACAATCATTTCAACCAATCAAAAACGTGTATTTTAGCATGAATGAAATAATCACTTTTATACCATTTCAACTGCCTATCATGTAATAATCATTTTCTATTACGAAAAAACTCATTTGAGTAGTTTTTCGGAGGAATTACTTCACAGTAACTCGTGGGTGGTGTCTATTTTGTTAGAAAGGAAAGAATCGAAAATAAGGCGTTAACAGTCAAAATGTAAATGGCGTTTGTTTGATTCCTAGCTCGGTTTCTAGAATATTAATTTTACAATATGATTTATCAATGCTCGAATTTGTCTGAACATCTGTATATTTTTTATATCAATCAATTAACAAAAAGATGACACTTGAATTCGAACAGTGATAGTACGGTCAAACTAAATAATAATATAGTTTTGGATATTGTGGTTTCATCTCGGGTTTCATTAGAACAATGTGTTACTATTATTATTGTACTATAATGTTCGAATTTTAAAATAATAATTTTGTCAACCAAGGTAAGTAAAACAACACCCTGACAGTTTCATATATTTGTCTACACATTTTTTGAAAAAAAAAATATTTTTCGCTCAAAACAATCGCAAAAGTAAAGAGTTGAAAAAAAAGGACACCAATTGGTAATTGGGATATTTTGAAATATTCGTGAGCAAGAAAAAATTTCCTAAGGATAATTCGAGGGATAGGCTTTGGATTACATGTCATATTCAACAAATTCAATTCGGTTGAATGTGTGAACTCAAGTAAAATGAATCGATTGCGTTTGATAGTGGAATGTCAGTAGCTCGTAAATGAAGATGTGGTTCACTATTGTATTTTCATTAGTCTGCTAAATTATTGTTCTAGTGCAGTATTTGAACGTTACATTTTGTTTTCTTCTGCTCGAAGTGGTTGAGTGGTGTCAAACAAAATATTCTGTACTTGTGTCAAAAAAATTCCACTATAATTCGCGGTAGGTTACCCATGCGAGAAAAAATTTCCGATAAAATACCTCAGTTGTCATGGTAACGCGAAACAAAGTACCCATTTTATTGTTCGAAAACTGTCGATGTGGAATTTTCGGTTATAATTGCACGACTGCATAAAAATTACCGATAATTTTGCAAGAAAGCGTGATATCTAAAAATTGCAAGAGTTTATTTTCATATTTTGGCGAAAGTGCCCGAGTCCGAAGGACGAGGGCTCTTTTACAAAATATGAAAATAACCGAATGCAATTTGTATAAGATATCACGATTGAATGCAAAATTATCTGGTCATTTTTATGCACGAATGTAATTCATTGGAATATTTCACGAATAAAGAAATTCTCAAGGAAATGTTATTTTTTGTTCATTTATACTTTCCTCTATAGATTGTATGGAGCACTCATCAAAACGCGAAATGTTTTTCTATTTTTGAAGTCTATTTTACATTTATTTGTGTTGTTCACTGACGTCTAGCGATACGGTTTCAAATGTGTTGTTACGGTGACCTGATATAATGCAATTACCGCTGTAAGTTTTCGATAATTGCATTGCTCTTATGGGACATTTTATATATGAGGGAAATATTCAACGCAATTTTTATTTTATGCATGATAAGTTTTTTCAAATACATTCTATTTCTCTCTTCTCTACAAATGTTGTTGTTGCTATTTCGATGACAATCATATGAAGATGTGATTTTCAGGGATGGATCTTTCTCAGATCTCATTAGAATTTCCTTATTGTATCCAGAATATGTTATAAAAAGAAGTGAGCATACCTCAAATCCAACATTATGTAGCTCAAAAACTAATCAATTTCCGATTTTTAGTGTATTTCGATGACAATTATATGTATATGTGATTTTCAGGGATGGAACTTTCTCAGATCTTATTAGAATTTCCTTATTGTATCCAAAACTCGATCCAAAATATGTTATAAAAAGAAGTGAGCATAAGTACCTCAAATCCAACACCTTTTAGCTCGAAAACTAATCAATTTCCGGAAAGAGAATTTTTTATTTTTTTCAAAAAAGGGAATTATCTGAAAATATCAGTCCTAAGAACAAAATAGAAGAACAAGGATTGTAGGAAATATTATCCTATACAGCATTGGACAGAATTCTTTTGTAGTTATAAGTAATCCACCAAAAAATGATATCTTACTAAAATATCAATATTGTCGTCAACCTATCGGAAGGGGAAAACACATCACAAATTCCACTAAATACAGAAGTCGAGATCTTTTTTGTGGAAGAGGGTACTCAGATTTGAACACCCAATATTACGTAAAAGACACCTACCTGATGAATATTGCTATCAATTCAAGGACAAATGAAAAAATACTCTTTATTTTCAATTAGAAAATAACTGACATCAACATAACCAAAAACATTGACAACATTACTCAAGTAAACAAGTATTTCACCATCTTTTATTTTCTTCATCAGAACAAAACACAAAAAATCTGATGGAACATGCAGGGAAATTCCCGAGATTCCCAATAAATACTATTTGCAGAATGTATTCTTCCAGCACACATGATACACTACATACATACGAAATCTTATTGACTTAATAGATGACATCATCACCACCGAAACAACTCGAAAAAGACATAACGGCGTTATCTGATGCGATGTCTAGAATAAGCTAAATCAAGATTTACAATAAGAATTTCCTTATTCGAACTGAAAATTAAACCGTTTCATTTACCACCACCGAGACCACGACCTAGGTACCTACTCGATGTTTGGATGATTATTTTCAATTAGATCAGGCAACTTACCGAGCAACTTACATTACTTCGGGCCAGAAGTCCTAGACCTTGTTAATTGTTGCCCTCGAATATAACCAATAGGTATTCATTATGAACTATTATGAAGTATTGAAAAAGGAAACACGAAGTCATCTTCATAACATATTCAATTCCTAAAGGAACTATGTCCTAGTTGATAAGACATGTTTCGAACATATATATGTTCATTTTCAGTTAAGTACAAAAAGGGAAAGTTGGGAGATCAAAATAGAAAAACTACATATCAACTATCCTTAAACTACTTTCGAGAACCAAAGTGGTTCAAGAAGTTGAATTATGTTATAAGTTGGGGGTGGAACCCCAGAATAATAATGAAAACTGCTTATTATTCTGGGGTTCCACCCCCATCTTATAACATAATTCAACTTCTTGAACCACTTTGGTTCTCGAAAGTAGTTTAAGGATAGTTAATATGTAGTTTGTCGATTTTGATCTCCCAACTTTCCTTTTTTGTACTTAACTGAAGATGAACATATACTTATATGTTCGAAACATGTCTTATTAACTAGGACATAGTTCCTTTAGGAATCAAATATGTTGTGGAGATGACTTCGTGTTTCCTTCTTCAATAAAATTGGTCTTCCACTTTGAGTATGGACTACTACCTTCGTATTATGAAGTAGTTTTCAAATTTGCGCAAAAAATGTTTTCTCTTTACTATCATAATATAGGGATATTTCTCGGGATACTTTCACTAAAGACACTTTTGAATCTTCCGAAAATAAAAAAGAAGATAAAAGCTCAACTAAACGACAACATCCCCTTTCAAATGAAACTCATCTGTCGTGAAGACAAATGATTGTCGAATAAAATGAAATGAAACTGATGGTGCAGAAAAGAAGGATGCGAAAGATAGGGAGATTCGAGAGAAAAAAAGATGTGAGGGTTGACGAGGATTTAAACAAATTGAGTTGTTATTTAGAATTTTTTATGTCTTCTGGAGAAGGGTATTACTAGACAGAAACAAATTATATTTCATTGGATTCGCAGAAATATGTTCAGGAGTGAAAAAACTCAAATAAAATCTCGATCGAGAAAGGTGTCCAAGTTTTCATAATCCAGGTCAAATCTAACCTATAAATCGTCAAGCCACCCTCTGAATAACATTTCATATGAAGCTGCGGACTTCAAACCCCTGCTACAAATAAGAAACAATCCTCAAATCTCCAATCAGAATGAACAATTTTATCAACTATTTCAAAAAACACTTACCAATTATGAGCTTCATGCCTAAAAGGGAACATTTTGGAAAAACATATCACTGAGCGGCGTTTATTCACTGAAGGCAATCACCTCGCGACTCCAGAGAGGCAGTGGTTCAGAAAAAATAGTTTTTGTTGTTAAAAATTACCACCCAACACACATCTTCCATGCTGATTTTCAAACTGAATGACGCGCGTGCGCGAATAGTCAACTGCAATGGATTTGGATTCAAGATCGTGGTTGGTCGCATTGCTGACCGCCTGCTAAAGAATATTTGAAAAACTTGTTGAATTTTGTAAAGTTCAGTTTCATAAATTGATTTCATAATTATGACAAAGCCCAATTTTTCAGATAACCTGAAAATCCATAAACCTTATGAGTAGAAACCTGTACAGTCTTACTTAAACCACAGCTCAATAGATGGCAGGATCAAATTTTGATAATTGATCATATATCATATCTACTATCCTGCTACTTATTTTTTCTATTGAAGGAAGCTGTCATATTTTTAATCTTTTTCGACAAAGAAAAACAGCACTTGAGTCGTTGATCAGTGATTTCATAAACCATACTCATGGTTGAGATTAAAATGTCGACATAATTTGACCAAACAATATGGAATCAGAGCGAGCACCAAGTATTCTATACCTCTTGCTGTTACTCATGGAGCCAATGTTAGATTTTCCAAAAAAAGATATTATTTCTTACATTGGAGAAGTACTATTATGGAAAAAGCAAGATTGCAAATTAACAGATTGTATTAAAGTTATCTATAATTCTTATATGCGACAGGTGTCTTAGGCAGCACGAACTGAGACTTGAGTACCGATGTGTTGGTTCTGATTTTTGAGGATGGCAATTAATATCACGTCATGCTTTATTTCAGCAGGGAAGAATGGTCTTAAGATGTCTATATACTGGTGTTTCTAATGTTGCGATATTGTTTCAGACAAACCTGTGGACAAGGCGTTCTAGTTCAACAGTGGCCATGAGGGGCGCTGGTAATCAAAAATTTCTATTTATTCTCGTGATTACTCGATCCATGGAACACGCTGTTGCCAATTCTGATGTTTTTGTTAAAGGATAGAGAATTTATCGGGACTGGATATATGAGGTTATTGAAAACACCAAAACGCGGCAAATTTGTGCTTAACTTTATGCGTTATTTATTCCATGTAGTTCGAAAATAATTTCTCAGTTGGAATAAATTTGCATTCTGTTTCTACTGATCTGGACCAGAATTCGCAACGACATGGCCACTTGGCAACACAGGACTGTCATCTCCACTGCAAGAGTGCTGGAACCTGGCGGATTTTTTGCAGTACTAGAACGCCTACATCATCAAATTTTTCATCAAGTTGGCCATATCGGTCGTCTGATTTGCTGACAACCTCTTATATGGAGTGAAAACACCAGTATATAGCCACCTTAAATGGTCTGTAACAAACATCTGAAATAAAAAGATTGTTATACCTATGTCACACTTGGTACTGGAATAGCGAAGATTTTCCCAAGGAATACCTACGTACAATATGGAAAAAACGACAATTGGCAAAGACAGTCAAATTTCTATATTGTCATTTTTATAGTATGAATCGAAATTGACTGAAGTTATAAGCTGTTAACTGAATATGTTATTGAATCCTCACATATATTTTAAACATTTTATGTTCTGATACAGTTGGACTATTCACCACTAGATGCTGCTACATTTATAATAATGGCTCTTACCGCTTGAGAGACTTGGAGGAAAAGTTTTTTTAGCAAGTTTCAGCTGGGTTTCAGCATGTCTTTCGAATCAAATATTCTGTCTATAATTACTTCTCATTTGTTTGATTTTCACCCAAAAGAAATATGTGTGTTTAACCATTGAGTTAAAGAAACAATGAGCAAAGCAATGTCATTACCATCTATCAACTAAATTTGGAACCATTTTCTAGAGATTTCTAGAACTTCCAAAACTCACCTAAATTGAAGTTATCTGCTATCTGCTTACAACTCTGAGACTGAGGTATGCGATTTCAGTGTTCAGTTCAAACTTCTGCCGGCTATATATTGATATTGTTCTGTATTTTTATTGTCAATTTTGTGGATTGTTTCTTGGAAAGTCAGTGTTTTTGTACCAAATAAAAAGAGCAAGTTCACAAGCTGTGTTGAAAACTGTGTTTTCTGGCCATAATATAAGAAAATTCTAGCCTGAATGGACAATAATGAAATGATGGGCAAACCTAACCAACAAAATCCTTCTGTTTTCAATTCTGACCCATATCCACCATCATTCATGAATTGGAATAACTTCAATCCATTTGCCAACTCGGAAACAAGACTTCCTATCGCAGGAGTCCCTCAGCCTCCGATCTATCCCACTATTCCAATGTCAGCAGCAATTCCCAATATTCCTGGGCAAGGGCCAATGATGAACTTTGTGATACCTTCACTAGGGAGTCAAGTGCAACCAACTCGAGTGCATCCTCTTTTGCAGCCGCAAAGTAGTTTCTGCTTTGGTAGTCCGAAACCTGGGCAAGATGTGGTGCAATTTCCATTCAATATAACCACAAATAACAGTTCAGGGCAAAGAGAGTTCAGGTGTAAACGAAAAACAGATTCGCCACCGTAAGTCACCCAGTTGTTCAGATTTTGGGGATTTGAGATATTTTCAGTATAAAACCATTTGAGGCTTTCGAACTATAAAAACTATTCTTTGAAATTAATATTTGCTCGAAATTCATAAAAAAAGAATATATTTTCCTGGCATTGCAATATTAATAGACTGAAAAAGAAACTGAAAATCCAATAGTTCTCATACCTGTTCAATTACTGCTGAAAAAATTTGTTCTAGAGTGAACCACAGCTAGAACAATTTTTATGAGCCACAATTTTATGCTTTGCTGCCTATACCAGTGATAACTCTGCTAAGAATTTATTCTGGATGCGGCAAAGTGTTACAATCAGTTATTCCTGTAGAGTTCTCCCAGCGCTGTTTGGCAGCAAATAAATGCCATATCTGCACAGCAGAAAATAAGCAAGTGCCGTGAAGTACAGTCCGAGGACACTTGTTGAACACCTCATTCAGTCCACCCTGCCATGGAATTATGATGTTTGTACTCAGCAGTCACTGTGAGGAAGTCCTAGACAGAAACACGTTTTATTAAAATGGTTTGTCTCTAGTAGGTGTTCAAACTAAAAAAAAAATTCAACTTCTTAGTGAAAGCGATCAGTTTGTTTGGTAGTTGATCTTCCAGGTTTGGCAGAGATGGTGAATCTCTGCCAAACCTGAATTCCTTTGCATGATGGGGCAGGTATAAATTATATACTCTGCTGTTTCGTCATCTTTCTAACAGAAACGGCATACTGGACAGTCCAAGTCTGTTAATATGATGATACAAGAGATTGTGATCTGTGAGTAGGCCTGTTAGACAGCTCAATCCTAACTTTTTGGTGACTTTAAAGGATATAAAAATAACTAGGAATTGGTCAATATTGGTGAATTTTGCCAAATGTGATTCCAGTGACAGTTGCTGGTCCAATGAAACCACTTGCAGCACCCCCCTTGCAAGTGAGTCAGCATCCCCATTAATTTCTAAGGCATTCGTTACATAAAAAGTTATTTGGTCTAAATCATTTTGATTATTTATATTTATAATGTAGCAATCAGAACAAGCAACTATAGGTAACTCAATTTTGTACCTACTTTTGTTGTGCTCTCTATCTTCATCTTGGAGCTCCACCAAGCTGCATTGGGAGAACTGTTTTCATAAAAGTCAATACTTTTTTATTATTATAACAGCACATATAAAATCTGCATTTTTTTTAAATTGAGATTCATGAGTGGTAATTCTATGACCATACATGTTAAATTTTAAAGCAAGTTGAAATTTTACTCCATAACATATAACGAATGTTTACATTTCTGACGTGCTTTTAATTTCAACATGGCCATAATATACTATAGTCAACAATTTGAGCATCAATATCAAAGTAAATAATGATTTCAATTTAATAGCACATCTAGAGCAAAATTTTCATCAGTCAAACTATATTACATTATTTAAAAAACACATTATATATCAATAATGTTAAAAAGTGTGAAGTTGACCACAGCCACAAAATACACAGAAAAATTTATTCTATCATATGAATATTAAAAATGGAGTATTTAACCATCTATCGCCCCGTCGCCGTCGGAGGGACTATTAATATAAAAATTGAGAAATTTTTAATATTTTCCAGAGATTATGACGAATGAAGGTTCCATTCGGGTTTTGGGTAACAAATTAAATATGAGATGGAGCATTTGATCATTTGTCACTGGAGATAAATATTCCAAACCTCTTCAAGATTTATATTTCACAGTGGAAAAATATTAGGCAGAGTTGAAAATCTTGGACAGTTTCTCGTCATTCTGGTTTCTAGGCAGTGAAGAAAAACTGCTTTTTCCATAGGCTGATCCATCATTGGAGGGAACGAAGGGACAAATAACTAGCAAAAATTTCACTCTTGCAAATTTTTGAAACGGTTCTGTCCGTTATATATTTTGTAACTTGTTTTTTTTTGTTTATTTCTCCTCTGCCAAATACCGACAATAGGTGACTGTAACATTGAAAAAAATGAAACTGTATCATCAATAGGCGTAAAAATTCATCATTTAGCAATCTACTTACTGTAGGGACACATTAAGTAGATTTCAGAAATGATATATTCTGTTTAAACATTGATTTTTACCCTGAATCCGAATATTCATTCAAAATACCTCGATATAACAGTTTGAAAATGTTTAGAATTTTCTCAATCTATTTACCCCACTCCAACCTCGCAGGCTACTAATTATACTACAGCTCATTTCATGACAAATCAAGGTTACACTCCATTTGCTACTTCGAATCTGAATCATCAATCTTACAACATTACTTCGACAAAATCTCTTGGAAATTTCAAGAATTCACTCATTTGTTTACATCACTCTTCCTCTACTGATGGAATGACAGATGGTTACATGCTTCATTTTCAATATCCACTGATTATGCAATTGAAACAAATATACCACCATTTTGATAACAGGATAAGAAATACTTGAATGAATTTTTCTCAGTGTATTTCGGGACTGTGGCTAACTTCACACACACGCTATCTCCATATAGAGACAACAATCAGGTCTATTCTGGTGAATCTTGAATAACTTTCAATATTGAATATTGGTTATTGAAAATAATCGACAATTGTTATAGAAGAATATTATGATGCTCCACCGAGATTTCTGAAATATCTTTGGGTACCTACTGGTTTTCTGATATGATATAATACTCAATACCCGAAAATGTTTTGAAAAATAGGTAATAACTTTTAAAAATGTTCAATATGCACAGTAATTGCATTTGGTCCTATTCTTGAATATTTTTCTACTAGTGAATATTCAAGAATCAATAGACCACCATAATAGAACTGAATAATCTGCTCGATGATAGCGAATATTTCAACAATCATTTTTCATTGAAATGGGAATATTTTCCCCAAGATTCAACCTTTTAGTTAATCTGATCTACAGTACTTTCAAAAATAAGGAATATACTCAGTGGGTCTGAAACTGAGTTTCTCGAAAAAATGCTATGACACGTCGATTCTGTTTCAAAGATAGGCAATTTTTGTCATACCACCTATGTTTGTGACGTCATCGTTCGTGGAGATATGACGTCATCGCTTTTTTTTTAATGGTATTCCCCTAATTTCGACCACACCCTTTGAAAGAGCGTGTCATTCTAAATACAAATTGTACAAATTTTTGTATATGATTACATTGGTTGAACAAAGAAATCAAAAATAAAAAGCAATTTCAGGTTTCAATGTACTTAATTTAATGATAATTTCTAAATAATCAACTACTTGAAATGAAACTTTGAATGTCGGTTGCCTGACACTAGCCAAGACGAATAATAATTAGTATATCATAAGTAACATTCCTTACTTTTCAAAAGCACTGTATTTGGAAATATGTAATGGTATTTTTCACATGTTTCCCAGTCACATTATCTATCAAACTAAATTCTTTCATATAGTTTGCAGCCTTCCAAACAACATATCACCGAGGAAAAAATGGCCGAGCACATGTCAAACCTGCACATCAATTCTGAATCCTCATCATCCAAAGAATCGGAATCGACTCGCATGAAAAGGTTGTACATGTGCGAGGAAATGAGGAAGTTCAAAACGGACCCCATCCTACCCCAATGTTTGCTCAATCGAATTCAACAGCCGTGCACTGCCCTGGTACTGTGGTCACCCCCCACAAAGCTCATACCTTCAGACGATGAAAGCGACAACAACAATGCCGAATGTCTCAACTTGATGCCAGAGGATGTGGAGATTGATGTCGAAAATGAAATCAGTCCAAATAACATGGATATGGATAATTGTTGAACAGCTGCCCATTGTTTGGAATTGAAGACTGAATGTTGAGCTGATTCCGGCCAGGAATTTCTTCATTTTAACTGTACTATAAGTGATCTGGGACATGTCGTTTCTGCGAGTTTTTTTCTCAAGTGATGTATTAATGAGAGAAATCGAATATATTTTGTTTCAAAGTAGGTACATAAATTGATCAATTCGCTCTCAGTTGAAGTTTTCTGAATTTTCACAGTTAATACCCACATTGACTGAAAACCAAATGTGCAAGCTACAAAATATGCAGATGCCCCCATTATACATATGCTCCCATTATAGACATTGATGAATCTAATGATTAATAGAAGAAATTGGGAAGCATCTACAAGTAGACTAGGCACAATAATTGGCAGAATAATTCGGTTTCCTTTTGTTATTTTTGATAATGAAATTGACAGAGATTCCTTACGTCAACTTGAATTTTTATCTTATGTCAAAAAGGAGTAGTTCTCGTTTTTATTTTTAACAATGTCTCGAGCTGAAAAGTGTATTTGGAGAACTTCGTCTGGGAGTAACAACTGTAAAATATTTTATAAGTTCAAAAATAGTTATTTTTGATGACATTTTCTGGACTGAAGTCACATTTTGAGATTTGTTTGAGATCAAACATTTTACTATTGCTTCCTCTTCAATGCAGCCAATAACTATTTGTGAAATATTGTGATTTTTTTCGACATGTAAATTCAGTTTTCAAAATAGTCATATTTCATCACATTTATATAAAACAGTCATTAATTTGTCTGGATTTTCAATGAGTTCAAAAATGTTTGTATTTCTATTAATGAATTCATGATCATTTGCTTTTTAATCTTATAGAGATTCAACTGCCAAGCCTTTTTTAGTGCTACTTTATATTTACTATGAGTTTTCTCAATTAAAAGTTTTCGAAAGTTCAGTCTTTTTTTCTTCAAAATAGGCCAATTTGTGATGATTATTTTTTCAAATAAAAGCTATTTATGGCATGAGTGTTAAAAGTGAGGTTTTATTTTGTGAATGAATAAATTTGCGAAACGAGCGTAGCAAATTGAGCAATTTCACGAACAAAATAAAACTTACTTAACACAAATGTCATACAAAGTTTTTTGTACAACTGTCCTGTTTTCATTATGATATAGATAAATGTAATATTTCTATAATAATAAATTATGCAACGATCATGTAATGATGGTTATTAATATGTATTAATAACCATTACATGAGAGTTGCATACGCTATTTTATCTACACCCGATTGATAGTGAAGAATATTCATTCAAAATACCTCGATATAACAGTTTGAAAATGTTTAGAATTTTCTCAATCTATTTACCCCACTCCAACCTCGCAGGCTACTAATTATACTACAGCTCATTTCATGACAAATCAAGGTTACACTCCATTTGCTACTTCGAATCTGAATCATCAATCTTACAACATTACTTCGACAAAATCTCTTGGAAATTTCAAGAATTCACTCATTTGTTTACATCACTCTTCCTCTACTGATGGAATGACAGATGGTTACATGCTTCATTTTCAATATCCACTGATTATGCAATTGAAACAAATATACCACCATTTTGATAACAGGATAAGAAATACTTGAATGAATTTTTCTCAGTGTATTTCGGGACTGTGGCTAACTTCACACACACGCTATCTCCATATAGAGACAACAATCAGGTCTATTCTGGTGAATCTTGAATAACTTTCAATATTGAATATTGGTTATTGAAAATAATCGACAATTGTTATAGAAGAATATTATGATGCTCCACCGAGATTTCTGAAATATCTTTGGGTACCTACTGGTTTTCTGATATGATATAATACTCAATACCCGAAAATGTTTTGAAAAATAGGTAATAACTTTTAAAAATGTTCAATATGCACAGTAATTGCATTTGGTCCTATTCTTGAATATTTTTCTACTAGTGAATATTCAAGAATCAATAGACCACCATAATAGAACTGAATAATCTGCTCGATGATAGCGAATATTTCAACAATCATTTTTCATTGAAATGGGAATATTTTCCCCAAGATTCAACCTTTTAGTTAATCTGATCTACAGTACTTTCAAAAATAAGGAATATACTCAGTGGGTCTGAAACTGAGTTTCTCGAAAAAATGCTATGACACGTCGATTCTGTTTCAAAGATAGGCAATTTTTGTCATACCACCTATGTTTGTGACGTCATCGTTCGTGGAGATATGACGTCATCGCTTTTTTTTTAATGGTATTCCCCTAATTTCGACCACACCCTTTGAAAGAGCGTGTCATTCTAAATACAAATTGTACAAATTTTTGTATATGATTACATTGGTTGAACAAAGAAATCAAAAATAAAAAGCAATTTCAGGTTTCAATGTACTTAATTTAATGATAATTTCTAAATAATCAACTACTTGAAATGAAACTTTGAATGTCGGTTGCCTGACACTAGCCAAGACGAATAATAATTAGTATATCATAAGTAACATTCCTTACTTTTCAAAAGCACTGTATTTGGAAATATGTAATGGTATTTTTCACATGTTTCCCAGTCACATTATCTATCAAACTAAATTCTTTCATATAGTTTGCAGCCTTCCAAACAACATATCACCGAGGAAAAAATGGCCGAGCACATGTCAAACCTGCACATCAATTCTGAATCCTCATCATCCAAAGAATCGGAATCGACTCGCATGAAAAGGTTGTACATGTGCGAGGAAATGAGGAAGTTCAAAACGGACCCCATCCTACCCCAATGTTTGCTCAATCGAATTCAACAGCCGTGCACTGCCCTGGTACTGTGGTCACCCCCCACAAAGCTCATACCTTCAGACGATGAAAGCGACAACAACAATGCCGAATGTCTCAACTTGATGCCAGAGGATGTGGAGATTGATGTCGAAAATGAAATCAGTCCAAATAACATGGATATGGATAATTGTTGAACAGCTGCCCATTGTTTGGAATTGAAGACTGAATGTTGAGCTGATTCCGGCCAGGAATTTCTTCATTTTAACTGTACTATAAGTGATCTGGGACATGTCGTTTCTGCGAGTTTTTTTCTCAAGTGATGTATTAATGAGAGAAATCGAATATATTTTGTTTCAAAGTAGGTACATAAATTGATCAATTCGCTCTCAGTTGAAGTTTTCTGAATTTTCACAGTTAATACCCACATTGACTGAAAACCAAATGTGCAAGCTACAAAATATGCAGATGCCCCCATTATACATATGCTCCCATTATAGACATTGATGAATCTAATGATTAATAGAAGAAATTGGGAAGCATCTACAAGTAGACTAGGCACAATAATTGGCAGAATAATTCGGTTTCCTTTTGTTATTTTTGATAATGAAATTGACAGAGATTCCTTACGTCAACTTGAATTTTTATCTTATGTCAAAAAGGAGTAGTTCTCGTTTTTATTTTTAACAATGTCTCGAGCTGAAAAGTGTATTTGGAGAACTTCGTCTGGGAGTAACAACTGTAAAATATTTTATAAGTTCAAAAATAGTTATTTTTGATGACATTTTCTGGACTGAAGTCACATTTTGAGATTTGTTTGAGATCAAACATTTTACTATTGCTTCCTCTTCAATGCAGCCAATAACTATTTGTGAAATATTGTGATTTTTTTCGACATGTAAATTCAGTTTTCAAAATAGTCATATTTCATCACATTTATATAAAACAGTCATTAATTTGTCTGGATTTTCAATGAGTTCAAAAATGTTTGTATTTCTATTAATGAATTCATGATCATTTGCTTTTTAATCTTATAGAGATTCAACTGCCAAGCCTTTTTTAGTGCTACTTTATATTTACTATGAGTTTTCTCAATTAAAAGTTTTCGAAAGTTCAGTCTTTTTTTCTTCAAAATAGGCCAATTTGTGATGATTATTTTTTCAAATAAAAGCTATTTATGGCATGAGTGTTAAAAGTGAGGTTTTATTTTGTGAATGAATAAATTTGCGAAACGAGCGTAGCAAATTGAGCAATTTCACGAACAAAATAAAACTTACTTAACACAAATGTCATACAAAGTTTTTTGTACAACTGTCCTGTTTTCATTATGATATAGATAAATGTAATATTTCTATAATAATAAATTATGCAACGATCATGTAATGATGGTTATTAATATGTATTAATAACCATTACATGAGAGTTGCATACGCTATTTTATCTACACCCGATTGATAGTGAAGAACTATATTATATTTGTATTGCACACGATAATACTAATTAAATGCATTTCTTTGAAAAAATCTTCATAATTGTAATTGATGGTATTACTTCGAGAAATAAAACGATGAGAAATGAAGAGATCAAAAATAAAAAAAAGACTACTCGAGACCGGAATCGAACCCATGTCTCTTCCAAGTAGCTTATACAATATCAGCGCCTTAGAACATCCGGCTACGAAGAGCTCACGAAACTCGATTGAAAAAATAAAGAAATAAATAATGCATTTGTCGAATGAAAAATGTAATCATTCTACCTGAATTTCTGCCGGTGAAGGTGTCGAAGGTGATTCTTCCATATCACCCATATCGCTGGTATCAGACATTTTGTTATGATTATCGAAGTTTGGCTGTATTCTTCAAAAATTCAATACCTATACAGATTTTGACTTGACGAACGTCAAATGCAGAGCATGCACATCATGCTTGATTGAAAAATAATGGGTTTCTATTAGTTTAAAATCTGTATCATAATGAAAAATCTGTATCGTAATGGATTTCATTATAAAACGGGTTGTGGGCATATAAGTGTATTATTAGAGTACGGGTGTAGATAAAAACACATTTTAGCATCTCTTGTCAGTTAACTATTTTCATTTCATCACATTTGATGTGAAGTGGCCGTGTCGATCAGGTGACGCTGAATCACCTGGTTACCAACAAATAGTGTTCTCTACAGCTCAAGCGTTTTATTTGAAGTTCTTGCTGGTGTTTAATGTCTTGCATAATGAAGAACAATAGTGAGAAATTGTGTGCTCCTAATGATATTGAAGAGGCTGCAAAAAAAGCTTCAATTGAATTGTTACCGAATAAAATCAGCTCAGTAGTACGACATCGCATACTCTAATTTTCTTAGCTGATGTAGACTCAAAAACGTTGAGGGAAATTTCAACGAAACCACATCTTTTTACCTATCTAGAAGAGAAATCAATTCGTTAACTTTGTGGGGCAAGTTTCCAATGATAAAGTCGAGTGCGCTCGTTGAAATGGTAATACAGGCAAATATTTCAAAGTAATAGCATTTTCAAAGCAGAAAAGAGATTGGTCAAAATTTGAATTTCGACCAATCAGAAAGCCATCGTGTCGTCGTACGGTCGGATTTCATATCTGTCTGAATCCAGTCTAAGCTGCACGGGGACTCTGATAAAAAGAAACGTATATTAGAATCGAAATGTGACGTCAAATTCGACATCTCGGTCCTATACTTACATTGCCGAGATGTCAAATTTGACGTCAATTTGACGTCACATTTCGATTCTAATATACGTTTCTATTTATCAGAGTCCCCGTGCTGTTAGGCTGAATTCAGACAGATCCGAAATTTGATCGTACGGCGATCCGATAGCTTGCTGATTGGTCTAAATTTAAATTTAGACCAATCAGAAAGCTATCGGATTTCGGATCTGTCTGAATCCAGCTTTAGACGCGATGTATTGTCATTATTGTCAATACAAACTGACATATAGATGACATTTGTCGCAGTTACAGCGACAAGTTGCCGCGAGAAATTGTAGCGACAAATTGCATCGTCGAAACAGGCTGTAAGACGCTGCAACTTAGGGGCCGTTCAAGTATTACGTAAGCATTATGAGGGGGTGGGGGGGTCTTTGTTTTGCTTATTTTGGATGACATGGGGGGTAGGGGAGTCTAGCTGATGATTACGTCATCGGTAGTTATTTACTTCTTTACACGAATGGCAACCCTCACATTGTCTATGCTTAAAAGCGAAACGCATTTTCGGGGATTTCCACAAATGTAAACGCATACATTTAGGCACTTCTTTAGAACCGATTAGGGGAATAATTACCGCGCGCTGTTCAGTTGTCTAAATTTCCTCTGTCAGTGTATTGTTTCGTTTGGATACTATATAGCGAGTAGACGTATTGTAAGCACAGCAAAGCAAGTTAACATTTGTGTTACTGATGATTCCATTAGCTAAAGTTTATCGTTTGAATAAGATGTCGTTTTAAATAGACAAATCCAAGTTATACCCAAAATTGTTTGAAAGTTTTAAAAATTTTCATACAAGTACGAAAGTACAAAATGTACGAAAGTTAGTTAACGAGGTGTGGCGAAAGTATAAATTATAAGCAAAGTCCGACAAGGAACTAGATCGTAAGATTATAATATTTTTGTCCCTTACTCTATGTTGAATAATGTATCACTAAAATCAAATCTCTATCCTAAATCTATTTCCATTTTTTAAAATTATAATCAGAATATAAAAAAATACATTTTAAATTGAAAAATGTTCACGTAAGCATGGGGAGAGGGGGTGAGAGATTTGCTTACGTTTGCTGACAAGGGGGGTCGGGGAAGTAAATAATTTAATAAATATGCTTACGTAAAATTTGAACGGCCCCTTATCGCACCAATAAAGATGAATGCAACTCAAAAAACTTGCGTGGAAACATGCGAGCAAGCTATACCCGGGACCTAAAGATCATGAAGTGAAATCCGAAACACTTTGGCCCCGTTGCTTGCGGCGGCAGATACCGAATTTATGAAAAATTCTGGTACCCCCCATGATCCGAACCTGATACGTCCGGGTGAGAGGCCACGCTCTTCACACCATGACCACGAGACCACAATCTAAAGTAATAATGTATGTATAACACAAATATCTCAAAACCAAAAATTTAGATTTGTCATTATTCTACAAATTCTATGGCCACGTTTACACCGTCGCTTGGTAAGCTGACTAATGACTTTATTTCAACCGAATAATCTTGGTCATCTTGGTGTAAACAGTACACTTGGTCAGGTGACCAGCTTGGTTTGGTACCGAAAATTGTTGCGTACCAGACCAAAATAGTCAAGCTACCAAGATGATGTAAACACCTACGGCTTTGACTATCCGGCAATATGCAAAATATGGTTTGAATCTTTGCTAAGCGTAAGTACTAAAACTCCTCAAATCCATTTTTGTATCTATCAACAGAACCACATATCTCAAATCTAATGTTTATTATTTACTTTAAATCTGAATCTATAAATCCATGAATTATTGACATTTTTATGTGTTAGTAGAGTTGCAAAGCTGTTTATACTTTTGTCACATTCTGTGGTATGTTTACCAAATAAAAACCAAACATGACCAAACCACAGTATGTGACCAAACTGTTTACTGATTGAACATGGTCAGGGTTGCGATTCGGAAATTTTCAATTGTGCCAATATGACCAACAAAATTGTGCCCATTTGTAACCAATTGTGCCCACCTCAATTTTCTGCGCCTGCGCACAACATGAAACTAGTTATATGTTTTTTTTTCAGTTTCAGTATTTTTTTTTGTTTCCTTAGAAATCTGTAAAATAATCAATTTTATAATAATTTTCTCACGTCACCGTGATACTCACTTATCCATTTCTCAAATTATCATTGATATAATGGGAAAAAACCGTGCTTTATAGCCTATTCATGTTCAATATTCTTTCTCTCGAATTTCAAACCATTTTCAAATGACAGAACATGTGCTTTGTGTTTGAAGTTTCAAATTTTCAAGATCATAGATTCACAGAAACACATTTGCCAGCAAAAGTGTAGTATTTTAATATTTTGTATTTCTGTCTTTTTAAGACACTTCACAGAATATAATTCACAGATCACATAATTTTTTACTTAGATTTTTCCATTTTGCGTTCTGTTCTCATAGAACACAAAGTATCCCTGTGAAAACTGTCACTTCAATCAATTTCGATGACTTTTTCTGATCATGACGGAATCGTGCCCATTGTGACCTTATTTTCAATTGTGCGTGCCATTGTGCCTGGCTCGTTGAATTGTGCCCCTTTTGGCACAATTGTGCCACTAATCGCAACCCTGAACATGGTGTAAACAGGCAGTAATTTATTGGTCTGAATTTGGTATGGTCGACTTGGTCAGAATACCGAATTAGCGCACTGTGTAAACGTGGCCTATGTAGTGACATCTGTCCTTCATTTTAGTTAGTATATTTCACGTGATGGAAATTTCAGTGATACCAATAACTAAATCTTAAATTAGACAAAAGTAGATGCTCATGGTCAAATCACTCTATAGCTGTGTTCGTGTTGACACCCGAAACGATCCTGGAGCGTCATCAATAACCGTATCGCATTTCTTTTGAAAATCGGGGTGAGTTCTGTTCATTGTTTTCAATGGCATCAAAAGCCCGGCGAATGCCCTGCTCGCTCGATCGGGCTTCATCTCTTACCACAATTTCGACATTTTGGTCAGATGACCTTGTTGCCGTCAAATTCCAAGATTCAAATGATATTATGTGTATCTCTTCCGCTTTCTCTCACTATGTAGCCATGTTTCCTTTCCTTTCATTAGCCGATAATGGCACTTGACCTACTGGCCACTGTCGCCAACATTTAAAATGTAATAATTGGCCGCGTCTAACATCTTACAGCGCTTAAAGCCGCTGCACAATATTTGACTGTTTTCCACGGTGAAGTGTCAAATTTTGTGAAGCAGCTTTAAGCGCTGTGTAAGCTGTTAGACGCTGCCAATCAATTCGAATACTGCCAGAGCAGTTGACAGGGTTGACACTTGACAAACAGTCAAAACATATTTCTCCTCCGATCCGATAGTGGCGTGGCGATAGGCGATAATTGACAATCTCCTTTTCCTTTTCATTCTACTTGTTCGTCGAGTGCGGTGGCCTTCTTTCTAATCCAAGATGACGTAAGTTTTCTCTAAATATTTCTGCAATCCTTTACCTTAAATGGATTAGATTCATCCAATCTCTTGTTTATTTTATATGAAATTGAAAACAATTTATATTTTTCAATTTTAGCTCCAAAGTGTCTCGTGATACGCTGTACGAATGCGTGAATAATGTTTTGGAAATCTCCAAGACCAAGAAAAGGAACTTCTTAGAGACTGTGGAAATCCAAATCGGTCTCAAAAACTACGATCCCCAGAAGGACAAGCGTTTCAGCGGAACCGTCAAGTATGTAACCTGCTGCGAACTGTTTTCAGGTTGAAAAATGTATGCTCGACCTGAAGGCAGTTCTCGATCAGGAAGCCGCTCAAGGCGGACCTGCACCCAGGGTCTTAAAATAACTGGGGAGATGGTCCCGGGTTCTCCCGGGAACATCGCACTAGATTTAGGCATTAATTTTGCTCGAATTTATCTCGAAATTAAGACTTCAATGATCAATAAGTGGTAAGTTACTAAAATGTGAGGTAGTGATAAGGGGTTAGATATATTGTATGTAAAATTTCAGGAGTCTTATATATCATTTGTCCTCGAAATCAGTAATGCTCATCGACTTTCAGAACATCTTGCATTGTTTTTATCTTAACTAACTCGGTGGTTTCTTCCTAAAATTTCAGTTTCGCCATCCTCAAAATCATGTGAACTTCAAAGTAACTTATTTGATGATCACTTGAATAGTTGTAGTATAAAGTTCTACATCTGGCTGTCAAGCTTTAGTCATTGATGACTTGAATTTGTTACAAATAAATTTATTTAAAATTTCATCCTATATGAAATCGAAATAATTTTCAAATATAGTTGAACAACTAGAGTAGTCAAATAAAGTGCAACCTTGAATTGCATTAATCAAGTACCGTTTAGTGAACTTGAGTAGAGCACAATTGGCTAGTCAGTTTGACTAATTTGTCCAAATTGTTAACGAAATATTGTGATACACCAAACCATTTGTCAACTGATTTTCAAGTGTGGACTACTAGGTACCCAATCTTTTAGAGTCAACTTCTCTGACAAAGTGCATTTAAGAGTCGAATTCACAGGAGTGTGTTCTTGAGGTTATAAACAATGAGATTGGATCCTTTGGTGTAAAGGTTGAAACTTTTCCTAGAGATCAATTACCCTAACACCAAACTGATATTTTTGCGCTCGACCCGCGTTTCGCTAACAACTTCAGGAGAAGAAAATTGATACTGACTGATAGTATCTTTCTTCTGAAGATATGTCTAATCCAGGTTTTTGAGAATGTTTTTTTTTTTTAATACTTTGTTTCTGTTGAATGTTATCGACAAATGCCTGATTCATAGACAAGCTCGTTGAATTTTCTTTACTTCACTAAGTAACTGGAATCAGGTTTTGACAATATGGTTATTTTTTTTTTAAATACTCTGTTTCTATTGAATGTTATCAACAAATGCCTGATTCATAGACAAAAAGCCCATTACATTTTCGTTACTTCAATAATTAACTGATGGGATCATTAACGTTGAAGCTAATATACAGGCTTCAAGAGACTGAAGACTGCAGAATTAGTAGTAGTACTTTTTATAAATTGAATACATTTCTAGATACAGCAGATAAAGAGGTTGGGAAGATGAAAGTAATTTAAGTATTAAATTATCATTCTGTCCACAATTTCTCTTAAAAAATCCTTTCTTCTTCTAATGTACCCTCTGTGGAAAACTCAAAAACTCATGAGGACTAGTCCATTAGTTGTAATGTCGATGGATGGAATTTGCCGATACTTGATGAAAATCCATGGTAACTTACAGCTTATCCAATTCAACTCGGCACAAAAATGAGTCCCAATTCCGGTTGCGCATTAAACTTCATGTAGGTTTCAAATGGCTGCTTATCTCACACTGCACAATATGTCATCATTTCCCTTCTAAGATGTAATGGATAAGTTTTAATTAAAAAACTCTTGTGATTTCTACTAGCTATTTTACAAAACTGCTTCAAGTTTTTCACTATACAGCTTCTCCAGGTGTGTTATGGTATTAACCATAATGCCTAAAGAAACTGTTGTGTAGGGAAACACGAGTATCGCTTTTGTAAACTGTCCACTGTGAATCACAGAATAAAATGTTTTCAATTACATACTAATAATTGCAATAACACTAAGAGTTGAACTGTTTTTGAAACATTACTTTTTTGTTTTGGAAAAAAACGAATCAAAACTGATTTTCAGCTGCTTTATCTCAATACTATAATTGGATCACAATTGCAATTGGTCCAAACAACTAAACTTGACAAGAAAAACAGGACCACGTGGCTATCGATCCATTACTTACCAAATTTTATGCAGAATATTTTAAGAACTAGAAATGTTTTATTGGTTACAAACTCAACCTGATTACTAAACAAAATAAGTATTCTACTTAGTGATGTACCACATTGAATATAAATATCATTATCATTGAGATAATGATATACTTTATAAAAGAGTGTTTTTTTATAGAAATTGCACCATTAAGCCAGCAAGATAATGTATACCAATTTTTTTTGTATGGAATAGTGGTGCTAAATCAATGTTTAATGTAACTACCACTTTTACAGATTGCAGGTAAATGTGGCTTTAACTTTATACAACATTATTTGATCCAACGGATCTGCATGATTTTGCGTGCGATACACAAATAATCATCAACTGAAATAATATTGCAATATATGGAATGTTACACAAATGCCTGATATGTGTCTTTGGGATGATAATAAGACTTGCTCTTGAACATCAGGACAATGAATGCATTTTTCAATTATTTTAAAATTCTATTTTTCTGAATGAAATTTTTTATATACCTGCCTCTATCAGGGGCAAAATTTGCAAAAAAAACAACTAATCGATTCACTTACAAATGGGAAATAATTGTCACTTATAGTTCTAGTGCTTTTATTTTGCAAATTTGGGATTGCATTTTTGGCTCCATTTCTATGAGAAACGAATTATTTTGACCTTGAAAGACAAGTCTTTCGAATCAAAATATTTTGGAAAATTCGAACAGTTGATCTGAGTTCATTGTTCTGTTCTTTTACATTTTTTCAATTCAATTAATGTATATTGTATAGCAAGTTATCGAGACACTTGAATATATGAAAAATTCCAGATTCCATAATTTGGTGGTATTTTGTTAGTAACTAGTTACGAAAGGAATTATTTTTTATTAGTTTCTCAAACTTCTAGCTGTTTTGTGACTATTTATTGAGCAGATGGTTGGGATTAGTTCAAGTAACTGACAATCAGTATTATTTTGTTTCCAATGTTTAGATTTTTATAGTCATCCTCTCCTATTGATTATGTTGTTAATTTTGTCACCATACTAAAATAATCAATATTAAAATGTTGATTCGCTATTTTTTTCACAACTGATTAGCAAATGATTAGAGAAATCCAATGGTCGTAGCAAAATCGTGGAAAATGTAATTATAAAAAAGTTGTATTTCTAACTTGACGTCAAGTTAGCAAGAGATCATTTATTTTTTTTTAGGAGCGACGAAATATTATTTTCGTATCTATTTAGCATCAAAATAGCACCAAATTATAGTATCATTATGTATCAATATTTCTTGAAATGTCTCGCAAGCTTATAAACGTGCGTTATTGTTAACACTGATAATTTCAGAGGTGGAAATGCTTTAAAATGTCCAGCTAGTTAAACAAACAATTTAAATAAAAAGGTAATGTCAGTAACTGATTACCAACACTAATTTACCAACCTGCAATGAATAGATTGTCAAATTGTCCCTTTCTCCGTTTACTACAAATAACCAAACCTTCTCCCACTAATTCCCACTGTTTAAGTAGTGACGACAAGACCAACGTAACAAGGAAACCTCGACCATAACATAGACAAAACGTCAGACCCAAAAACCTTTAACAATTATTTTACTTCACAGCTCACATGTTTAGTCTTTCAAAATTATTGATAAATAGTCCAATACTCGTAACTTCTTTTTACAACGAAAAAAATTTAGTGAATTTATTAAATATTGTCGGAGCCTTACGACTATGATTGGATTTCATGAAATTTAATGCCATCCGAGTATTTCTATAACTTGAATCATTTTATAATTTGTTTACATGCTTTTGAAACTTTTATTACCGCACCGTATGAGCCGCGTTGCTAATAATTCGTGTACATGTAGATTGAAGCACATTCCCCGACCGAAAATGCAAGTCTGCATCTTGGGAGATCAGCAGCATTGCGACGAAGCCAAGGCCAGGGGCGTACCTTTCATGGACGTGGAAGCCTTGAAGAAACTGAACAAGAACAAGAAGCTCGTCAAGAAACTGGCGAAGAAGTACGACGCTTTCCTCGCTTCCGACGCCCTCATCAAGCAGATCCCGAGGCTGTTGGGACCCGGTCTGAACAAGGCTGGCAAGTTCCCCGGTCCCCTTTCGCACCAAGAGTCAATGGCTCAGAGGATCGATGAAGTCAAGGCCACCATCAAGTTCCAGATGAAGAAGGTGGGTTTCATTTGGCTTTGGTCATGTTGAAATATAAGTTCTGGTTTAACGGCATATTTTTGTGTTCATTGTTGAAGGCCGTTCATAAAATACGTTCGCATACAAGGGGAGGGGTCTGGCTGAGTGTGACAAGGGGGGACGGGGAGTATACGGCATTGTGACGTTCGCCGTTTATTATTTTTTGACATGAGCGCTAGAAGCCAGCGTGACCACTTTTGGTAGAAATCTACTCTATTAGTAGATTTCTGAAGAAAGTTGAGAAATTTTGGTATGAAAGAAATCTTCAGTAGATTTGGTAGAAATCTACATGTGCGACATCTTCTAACGAATTCCTAAACTCGTCAGATTTTTTAATCAGATCTATAGTGACTCCATCTTTGCGAATGAATTTTCAATTGAGAATGTGAATTAATCTTGTTACAGTACACTGTATTTCAATATACAAATGAATCAAAATAAAGCGATTTTTTACTGTTTCATTGTGTTATTGAGCATTGAATCTTCTGATTATGTAAAATATGTATATCATTTGTGGCCATCCATAAATAAATATTTTTAATTTTCAGAATTTGTGTACTATCATTTAGAATTCATCATACTCAGCAGGAAGGGGGTCTTAGTTTTTGTGACGAAATATTTCTAGGGGGGGGGTCACCAAAAGTGTGACAGCGTGACAATTGGGGGGAGGGGGTCATAAAAAGTTGATTTTAGTGTGACGTATTTTATGAACGGCCCCTTACAGTTTAAAGTTGTTTTTGTTGACCAAATTTATTTTGCCATAGTGAGTGAGTTTTGCATCTTTTCAAGTCCATTACCATTAGGATTATTTTTGATCGAAACTCGGAGTTTATTCCTGTCATAATTGTGTCAGGGTAAAAATTCTTGTATCTTTCAAAATAACTAATCAAAGATGCCACCAACTCTTGAAGGCGCTCTTTCAACTGTTTAGGCTATTTTCCTGCAGGAGTTTCATAAATATTAGGTATTAAATGATTGTTCAAATTGAAAGTGAATTGTGGCAACATTGGCTGTTGCCAATAGTACAGAGAATAACGCATGGAATTTATGCGTAGGTACATTTTATGTAGTCATTGATGGCATGCAAGTGATAACTACAAAGTAAATAACTGAAGTTATACAAAAATCAGGGTGGTGTTTGAGGTTGTATTTGGGAAGCTATTACTTGTATGTTAACTATCATATTTGTAGTTGAAGTTAGTAGAATGTAGAATGACTCTCCAGTTCTCATCTGTGAGACGAGAAGCATATTTATTTTAACTATAGTTAACAATTGAAGAAATGTTTGCATAAATAAGTACTACCAAAAAGTGCAATGAATTGCCTTCTCATGCCAGCTTCCTCAACAGCCGTTACACAATTCTGAAATTGATAAAAAATATTCGATAAAATGTTTTATGAAGAGCTTTATTCGTTTTGCAGGCAGAGCTGCGCGCTCTTAGACACGCTTCTCTTTAATTTTCTTCAATGCAAAATTCAGAATTTATATTTTATAACATATTTACAAAACCCTCACGGGCCGCGTGTTGCCGACCGCTGCTACAAAACGATGTTTTTCATTAGCACTGTCTGTATGAATATCCCTTGTTACAGCAAACGGGAAGGTATCTTATTGATTGCATCATTAAGCCAACAAGAAAATGTACGCCAATTTTTTTTGTACGGAATATTGATGCTAAAGCAACGTGTAATATAACTACCATTTTCACATCTTGAAGATGACTATGGCTTTAAACTTGCACGACATTTGTTTAATTTTGATGCTGCTGTAGGGTTCAAGTTTTTTATTCATTAGACATCATCACCAGTTGTTTTGAGGATTGAATAACATGGCGAAACGTGACGTTAAAGATCAAGGTACAGGTAGAAAGAAGTTCTCAATTCGTTGACAGAAGTGATGTGTATATATTTATTACTATTTGGATATCCTAATCTAAAACTTATGGTTGGTACCCCTTTTAAATTTGAATCTCTGGATTATTTGGTGAAAATTCAAAAAAAATCAGAAATGTGTCCTTTTCAATTGATTATAGCAAATATTTAAAAAATAACATTCAAACTTTGAATCATCCAAGCACTGAGGTTTGACGATCTTTGAAACTAAGATTTATGATAGCTGCTCTAGTTGATATCAACAATTTCTCAATTTTTCTTCAGGTACTCTGTTTGTCAGTAGCTGTTGGACACGTAGACATGAACGCCGACGAACTTGTACAGAATGTGCATCTTTCAGTGAACTTCTTAGTTTCCCTGTTGAAAAAACACTGGCAGAATGTCAGGTCTCTGCACGTAAAGTCTTCAATGGGACCACCCCAGAGGCTGTATTAAGTGGAAATAATATTTTTACAAAATTGTCTTACATATTTGCGTATGTATAAAAATAAACATTTTTGAAAATTTTGTCTTTTTTTTGACGGATTTGGGGAAAGGTTCAGTTTCAGTGGAGGGTTGTTTGGAGAATAATAAGAAATAACCAGAGATTTGATGATAAGTTTCTTTTCAAGTGCCCATATTTTCAGCTGTTCTCAACAATGTCTCTGCTTGCTGCTGACATTGTAGTTCATTTCTAACTCGAAACAATATATAATTTGCAAATGGTCCATGGAGGTAAGTAGGTGAGTGCTTCCTTGAAAGCTGTCCTAGATTTGAAAACTATATCTGGCAATTTTATTCTCTCTGACGGGCGTTTAGGTAAGTTATAAAAACTGATACCAAGCTTCTAACGATTTGCGGAACTTTCTGTGAACTAATTCCTATTGAAAAGTTAGGAATCCTAATAAAGGAACTTTTCCATCAGCATACAGGGTGGTCCAAACCATCATGTCGAAAAATAAAAATTAGGTTTCTTCATCAAGGGGTTTTCAAATATACCGTTTATGTTTCAAGTAGTTCCGTTATGAATATTTTCAAACTTCAACTCTGCCTTGCTCAAACGTAGAATTTGCACTTGTGTGTAAAATTTTTGCAACTATCATTGATTGTTTTACTAACAAAATACTTGAAAAATTAAGTCTTCGAAACTAATCAAAGGTAATACGACGAGTCCTTCAAATTTAATCGATAAATTTTCATTTTCAACAAAAACTTCTTTATTTGACAAAAGTATGAAAACAAACCGATTGATAAAATCACGAGTCCGTAGGACGAGTGATTTTATCCAATTCGGTTTGTTTGAATGCTTTTGCTTCAAAATAAAAAAGTTTGAGTGTTTCGAAAATGAAAATTCATCTTATTAAATTTGAAGAACGAGTTGTATTTGGAGAGATTATTTTTTGAACAAGTAGAAGAACAATTCAATTGATCATTATTTCATTTACATAAGAAGGAAAGGAGAATAGGTGGAAATTTTACTAATTTGAAATGTCAAACAACGATGTATGCCCTCTATGATCCAGAAGAGATATGATGCTTACGCAGTGCATAAGATAATGCTTGCCGACGATACCAAGAGATGGCGTTACACCTCTCATTGTACAATGTTGATAATTGAAAATTTCTTATGAAATGAAAATCGCGCCAGAAGGAACATAAAATCATTCGTTACGTCGTATCAAAATCTTCATACAACGGTTTCTTCTCATCCAACAAAAAAAGAATTGTATTTAATAAAGACTAATTGTACGCCATCTTCATTTGAGTTAAGGAAACCTTTAATATTTGAATCGGTCGTTCACTATATCTGTTATAAAGTTGGGGTTATGAGCTATTTACATGTTTGAGTGTTCATTGAAATGTGTAATGTTATTATTATGCTCAAAAAGTGAAAAGTGAATGACTATTAATAATAAGGTAACTCTTCATTCATGATAATTTATATAAATATGAGCCAGTTCAATAGAATCGACACGGTAAACCGTATAGTTTTGACAGTTCAAAGGTAAATAACGTTTTATCGAAAGGACCAGGCAGTTTTATCAGTATAATACCCAATGATTGGCTAGAATAACCCGCTACTATTGGTTGAAATGCCAAAAACGTCACATTTTGACAAGTGAAAAAAATAATCACTCAGAAAACTACGAAAAATCGGATATGAATGGGCTACATTTGTATGCCCCTTTTTTTATTTATTTCATTCCATTTCAAATCATACAATCAAGAATACAATATATTTGGTAGCACTTCATTGGTATAGGATGAACAATCAAACAGTATTTTTATACTGGTATGAGATTGCTCACAAATCATCAAAAACTTTTTTTCAATGTAATAAAAAAATGAAAAAAAAATATACAAATCAACGCAAGAAAATTATTTTATAAGGAAAAGGATAAGTGCGAAAGCATTGTCAAATAGATAAACACAATTCAATTTGAAATTATTTTGAGGAGAAAGAATTTTTTCAATCGAAATTTGATTGAATGATTTATATTACTAATATTTTTTAAATCCTCTGGTAATTTATTATACTGAGGGCTGGTCTTTTCACTTATAAATAAAGTCCATGATAACTTATCTGTCAGATATCAATATGTATTCCTGTGTAGTTTATGTGATGGATAGGTATCAGAGACCTTATCTGTAAGTGAAAAGACCGGCCCTTTAGAAAATGATTCATAAACAAATCATTTTTGTCCAACTACAGAGCTAGCAGTATTAAGATGAAACAAGTTATGTTGCCTAGTATGATAGTTATATGAATTTCTGAATTCCTGGTTAATATAAAGTGACTTTATTAATTTTTTAACAATGTGGAATGAGAAATTTTCAAACTATCCGTCAAGAAATGTTCCTCCAAAGAAAATGTTCCCGTTATTGAATATAGTTCATTTGTTATCATATGGGAGACGATGTAGTACATTCAAAGATTTTCTATATAAAGCAGATATTTTTTTGAAGTTGTTCTTTGAACCCCATATATGTGAGTAAAGAAACATATTGGCTATTTTATAATTTAATTTGAAACATCTTCGTAATGTACCAATAATAGGAGGAATTTTTTCAACGAGGGAGTAAATATTTTTATCCCATTTCAATCTATCATAAATCCAAATGCCAAGATACTTCATTCCAATTTTTTGTTCAAGTCGTTCATTCTTTATTTTGATATTTAACTTAATATTTTGTTTATTTTTTTGTTGATACAAGGAACTCAATTTCTTTCAGTATATTAACAGTTTGGATGTTCATGAAAGCAATGAGAACTTCAACTGATTTGAAATATAAGATTCGCAAACTTTGTTTTTTTTTTAATTACTTTATTTAACGTCGGCCCATTTCCGCTATCAAGGCCAATAACCGACGCCGGTGAGCACACTTCCCCCAACCGGATTTTTTTTACCGAACCCCTCTGGAATTCCAACCAGAGGTAGTGATCTTTAAGGAGCCTAACATCCATGGACTCGGGACCACCGGCTTTACGTCCCCTCCGAAGGATGGCATATCCTCAATATATCTTGTGTTCATTGATATATTGCCTGTGGTATATCCCTGCATGGTCGCCCATCCAAGTACTAACCGCGCTCGGCGTTGCTTAACTTCAGATATATCGAATGACTGTCAGTCAACCTAAAGAGCTGGGCCATGCCCTGATTCGCAAACCAAATTGAAAATATTCAATGCAAAACGATCATCTGTATTATTTATTAATCTCAAAAACTTCATTCCATATAGTTGCAACAATCAAGATAGAGATCCAAAAACATGCGGACACTTTCAACAGAAAAGGAAAAGCGTTGAGTCTAAACAGAATTTGGAATCCCATTTTGAGGAAATCAATAATAACTAATGAAATCATGGCAACTAATAATGATGATTATTCCCCGAACCCGACAGAAGTAATTAACACTCCAGACTACCTGCATCAATATAAATACGCCTTAAGAAATCGGAAATGAGTAAGCCTCCGAAGAAGCTGGCCACTCGCCCTAGCGAAACGTTAGGAAGAAATTCCAAAGAACGACGGCCTTCAAGCCCGAAGAAAAGTAGTTATACTAATCCACTTCTGTTTCTGAATTGTTTGACTTGAAAACGAGCTTCCTACTTCCTTCAAATCATATTGTCATATGGTTGTCTGACTATCCCAATATTCGAGTTTCACGAGCCGTTTGAAATATAAAAAGTTATTCCTTATTTTCTACTTCGGTCATTCACTTCATGATAAAATATTGAAGCTAATAATATAAGGGACTTCATAGATACATCTGGCAGAAATGGGGATTTTTTGCAATAGAAAATGTGTTGAGCAAGACTATTTACCATTTATGTTTGTTGTAAAAATATAAGCATGCACTATGTTCGCTATCGAGATAAGAAATGAAATATGGTTTTTATTATTTCCGGACTAACGTTCTAACGTACCAGATGATTCACACACCAGTCAACAGATGTTGGAGTCAAAATCAATATTTACGTGAAAATTCATGAGCGAAATAATTCATTTGTGTTAGCTTTAATACACAGGTGAATAATTTAGTCATGACCCGGTAGCACTGTGGATTTTTCTGAGTTCACCTACGGTAGAAATGGCATATGCACTACCGTAAAAATCAGAGAGCGCTCCGGCATCCAAGACAATGGGGAAGATGACCCAAAGCTTTCAGTAGGTGGCAGCATGACTGCATGTGCCTAACGAGTGATTTTGCAGGTTATGCTTTATTTTTATTTTAATGAATATTTTCAAAAGATACTTAACCGAACTCCAACCGATAGATATGGATGTTTGTCTGTACCAGAACTGAAAAGTTTGTTAAGGGAACGTGGTGGATCACTCAAAGGAAAAAAAAAAAGATCTGAGTGAAAGGTAAAAAACTCAAACTTATTACAGGGGTGTTTCGTTAAAAATCATCATAATAACCATCTACTAGCCCTGCTACGTTCTTTTGTAAGTGACTGGAGCATAATCTAGAATGTTCAGAAGCCTGAAAGCTCTTTCTTTTCAGGCTACTTCCCACTGCTTTTTCAGTTTTGCGTTTCTTTTGGAAATAAATGCGTACCTACATTTTTACATCCGAATGCACTACATAAGACCATTTTATGTCGATTTCAAATCTTTATATTCTCAATTATTGCGAAGAAGGGACGTTCAATGTTTTGAATTGTTGTAATTTGACTTGAGAGGCTGTCAAAGGTACATACAGTGGTGGCGCTCGTAGTGGTAGAGTTTTGCAGCCGTCATCCCCATTAGCCGACCTTTGCCCGCACAAGGTTCTGCTTTCTGGGCGCACTCGAGGGAGTTTCTGGCGAAGGGATGTATCAATAAAAATTTGAAAGAATATTTTCCTCATATATAAAATGTCCCATAAGAGCAATGCAATTATCGAAAACTTACAGCGGTAATTGCATTGTATCAAGTCACCGTAACAACACATTTGAAACCGTATTGCTAGACGTCAGTGAACACAAATAAATGTCAAATTGACTTCAAAAATAGAAAAACATTTCGCGTTTTGGTGAGTGCTCCATACAATCTATAGAGGAAAGTATGAATGAACAAAAAAAACATTTCCTTGAGAATTTCTTTATTCGTGAAATATTCCAATGAATTACATTCATGCGTAAAATGACCAGATAATTTTGAACTCAAGCGTGATATCTTATACAAATTTCATTCGGTTATTTTCATATTTTGTAAAAGAGACCTCGTCCTTCAGACTCGGACACTTTCGCCAAAATATAAAAATAAACTTGCAATTTTTGAATATCACTCTTTCTTGCAAAATAATCGGTAATTTTTATGCACTCGTGCAATTATAACCGAAAAAAATGTTATGATATAGAATGGACGAGGAGTATTGGTGTATTATTGGTTCCCAATTGCTCTTGTGCTTTATTCGCAAAATCGCAACTCGTTTATTAATTCGAATAAGAATATAAAAATCAATAGAAGAGGTCAATATTATAAAACTGTCTTATTTTTTATATTCAATTTCAACTTGCACAGCAACCAAAATTTGTGAGAAGGTTGGAAAATATGGGGCTAAATTAAAAGAATTAAAGATGGTTGCATTTGTTTTTTTTACCATTAAACAATATTTGATATAACAATTTGTTTATTGTATCAACGAATAAAAAAATATTTTTTTTTCGAATATCAATATTTAGTTTTGATTAATATACAAATAGGTTTATCAGAAATGCCGCGATTCATTTTTTAAAAAACATTCAAAGAACAAATCATTATTGAAACCACAATAATTGAATTCCCAAAAGAAATTTGGAATATCTATAAACGATTCACTTGTTTACATCAATTTTTTGAACAATGGGAATGAAAAAAAATTATATAATAATATAGAATATAAAAATATAGAAAATGGAACAATCGAAGTATTGGAAAAAATATTGGAAGAATTCATAATTTCACTATGTTGCTCAAAGGGGATACGTTCTGAAATTGTTGTTGGAAAAATAACATGGTATTTATGTGAATTATTGAATTGTGAAACTAGATTACTCAAAAGCACTAATAAACAAAAAGAGATGATTTTTTTGCGACGGATTATTGTTCATTAATATATCTAAATAATAATAATTTGGCTAATGGCTTCAGTCGAGTTCCGTCCATTATATCTATAGTCAAAAGCAACGTTCCAGATGAGTATGGACTTTCACTCCTCGAACATCTTCTCCCTTGCCAAGAATCACTCATTCAAAGATAGGACCTCCTTAGCTCGCACATGTTTGGACTTTTGAGGAATGAAGTTCGTAGGGAGACGACAGTTGGTTAACAGAATGAAACCCATTTGAACCTTTTTTTCAAATCCTAATGATACTTGAACTTTTTCATTCTTTATATTTTATGGAATGAAAAAAGAAATAGGAGCGAATCCAGCGTCGCTCTCTTTCTCTATCCGATTTTAAACATTTTCTGACACATAAATCAAACCGAATGTTGACAGAAGAAGGTTCATTAATATGCAGTTTGACGACTAGTTGAAAAATACGAGTTCTAGTTCATTAGGGAATTTTCTTCCGATAATATCAGAGTGATTCTCGAGATATTTTTATTTCTTCATTTTTCACTCTTTTGTTCATGAATTATTTATTTTTTGCGTGAAAATCAAGATTTTCCGAGAAATGTTTGCAGATAACATTCCGAATCGAATGCCACTTCAATCCTAATTTTCAGTGACAACGACTTGGCCCTTGCTAGCCCGAAATAAGGCAGCTGAGTATAAGGCTACACAAGGAGACGACATTTCACACTCATTTTCCGAAACCCCTGCGAGCTACGCCACTGACACTGATTATGCATCCGCAGCCAACACCATATCAGCAAAGAATGATTAAACCAATTTCCCAAAATGCCCATGTAAAGTGGAAACAAATGCACTCTATAAATAGACCAGATGTTTCTCAAAGGGGGCCGTACTTTATCACTACATATAACAGCCTCAGTAGCACATCCCGCCAGGCTATGAGAACTCATTCGCGCATCTTTTACTCACTAATTGCTCGATTGTTTTGTGGGTAAAATAGAATGATCGTTTATCACAGAGTAATCGCAGATAGGGCTGCTTATCTTTCGTTATGGAGTCATGTGTAACAACGCATTTCGCTTACTCAGTAAGAAAAACATTTCACTGACATGCGGTTAGATATGGTGCGGGATATTTCTGTCATTCGATAACAACTTCCTTCCTATTTTGATTCGTTTCTATTTTCTTTCCATGGTTCAGACCATATAGTGCTTTTTTCCGAAAACGATTATGAAAGTGCCGTTTTGTGTTTTGCTTTTGGAGTTATGTTTGTCTGTTATACATGCCTCAACAACAGATAATACACCTGAAAATGAAACTTTCACTACAACTTTTTCCTCCACTGTGATAACAGGATTTTCCGACAGAGTTTCTCCAAGAGTTGAAAATGAGAGAAAAAATACAAATCAATGCTATGGTGAGTATGGACTCGATGGTTATCTCCAACGCATTTCGTTTTCTAAAAACCATGCCAAAAGCCAACATAATAATCCTTCTGTTATCGTGACATATTATATATGTTCTTAATCTAGTGCATTATAAGACTTTCATCAGTTATCTGTGCAAATTACCCCTAATAAAATTTAACCCATATACATATATTTATTTACTTCAGTCTAATTAATTCCTAATGTGGAGATTATTGCATGGTAATATTCTGTACAGTGCGGATGTAAAAAGTCTGAAAAAGTTGACTCATAAACGGGACAAGATATGAAAAAGTCGGAGAGGGCGTTATCAATTTTTTAAAGTGATATCCCGCTTGACAGATCTTTTAATTCTTTTTAGCACCCTGGTTCATTATTGAAAATTGAACAAGCCGTTCTTGATGAGTTATTACCAGTTCTAATTTGAATTTGAATAGTCTTCGAAATAACGCAAAGTCGAACTTGGAAATCGATTAGAGAATCGCCACATTTCATTTCAATAACCTCTAATGAACCTTCCGCGTAAATTAAAACTGGTGAGATTTTTCTTTCCAAAAGTCATGACACGAACATTCATTTTTGTTTGTATATTGATTCCTACAGAGTTCTGTGACTGCGCATGATCAAATAATTGTGAAATGTCAGAAATAAAACAGAAGGCAATGATCATTCATTTCAGCTAATCATCAATAATAAGTTATTCATTGAGGAGATTTCTCCTCAAAGTCGACGCAAAAAGAATACTAAAATTCTACAAGAGAAGTAACATCAAATAATTAGCAAACACGTGTTGATATATGTATATCATTCATAGACGTTCAATTCAGTCTCCAAAAAGGAAGAAAGAGAATCCAAAATAGCTGCTTCGCTGCCTATATGGAGCGACAGGCGCTGAATGCCATATACCCGCTATAGAACTACCTCCACCGTCCTGGTTGATGGATGAAAAGTATTTTATAACAGATTAAATATTCTAATAAATATACTGGGTTGACTGAAAAATTTCAGTCCAGACTATGGGTCATTAACGATCAAAAAAAAATACATTCCGGAAAATTTCACTGGGTACCAGTCAAAAATATGATGCCTGTAGAATATGCAAAAGTTACAACTTCGAAAAAAATTTTTTTTTCGAAAAATTTCAATGGTTTTGTTAATAGACAAATTCCGTACCAATCGAAAGTATGATGCCTATGGAATATGCAAAAGTAGGGCTCACAATTTTTTTCCTGTCACAACTCTTAGGCACACAGGTGAATCGGTACTAGTAATTGCCCCCTTCTGGTTAATGGATGAAAAGTATCTTATATCCAATTAAATATGCCAATAAATATATTGCGAATGGTTTGACTGAAAAATTTCAGTCGAGACCATGAGTAATTAACGATTGAAACAATTTTTTTCCGAAAAATTTCACTGGTTTGGTTGATAGACTAATCTTTGGAAATACTGAACCAATCATGAAAATTATTATATATATATATATATATATATATATATATATATATATATATATATTATATCAAGTAGGCGAGATGTAATATGTAATGCTTAAACAGTATGCGCTGACTAAACGATGCGGTATAGACGGGCATAATGTTCACCAAAAATGTTGGTCTCTATTAGTTCTACAAGTTCCTAGAGATCAATTATTACCCTAACACCAAACTGATATTTTTGCATTTGACGCGCGTTTCGCTAACAAGGTTAACATCTTCAGGAGAAAAAAATTGATATTGTATCAATTTTCAATATCAGTTTGGTGTTAGGGTAATTGAGCTCTAGGAAAAGTTTCAATTGTCATAACTCCCAAACTGAATATTCTTTCTGAACCATTTATTCTCCATCATTTTTTAAAAAAATTTCCAACCGACAATGAAAGTAGGTAATAACGTATTTTACAGCATTTTTTTGGTTTTTTAGTTGCGTTACTTCCATCGATTATTGTTTGAAATAATAACAAAGTTGAGTTTTCGGAAGTTTCCCCATCATTACTCAAAATAGACAATTCAAGTATTGAAATATGAACTCTTTTGTAAAAATATTCATCAAGAAGTCATAAAAATTCTGTTTTTCCAAAAATACTCTCACTCTCTTGAAATGTTTTTTATATTAAGAAAATGGGGTATATCCCGGTCTACCCCCGGAAACTAAATCCGTTTCCGTTTTCAAAACTTATACGCAAATTCCTGTTTAAATGCAAATATCTTTTGTTGGCAATCTTCGTAACAGTGCCGTATTAGTAAATGGGCTGACTGGGCTGCAGCCCAGGGGCGCACGAGCTTGGGAGGCGCTCGAGTTTGGCTTAAAAAAATGAGAAAAACGAGATTGACCTAATAAGGCGTTCAAAGCAAAGTATTTACGTACTATTTGACTATTTCAAAAGTTATTATTGAATTAATGTAATATTTACAGATTATCAACATTATCTTATTTCTCCCGAACCAAAACTGGAAAACTGACAAACTTAAAAACTTTAACATTAGTAAAAACAGATTGGGAGGGGGGGGGCGCTGCCTATCATTCAGCCCAGGGCGCCAAAGGTTCTTAATGCGGCCCTGCTTCGTAATTGACATTTGTCAAATCATTCAAATCTGACATAGCATAAATGTTATGGCAGATATATATTATATTCGTATATAATAGTTCTTATTATTTTTTTGATAGGCAGAATGTGAGATAACGAGAAGTTGCTGACCGATTGGACTCGTTCTTTCCAGAAAGAAATATTTTTCAATAGACGCAGCAACTTTCCGGGTTCGATTAAAAATCTGCCCTTCCACATTTGTATAGATTCCAATATAAATTCTTTTTTTTTCAGATTGTGGTAGGTTACAAACCCAGAAAACTACGAAACAAATATTGTTCCACTACAAAATAATGACGTTCAGACAGAGTATGGCATATTGTTCAGACTCAAAATTCTTCAAAAATTTTCAGTCACAATTAACATACTTATATTCAAATCGATTCGATACTATGATTTGATAACAGATATGTGAGTACAACGAATCAGTATATAGCATAAACAATTTTCAGACACCGTCAAGTTATATTGAAATCGATTCTAAATTATAATTGGATACCAAATATGTGAATAGAACGAATACAACGAACAGAAATATTGTTCAGACTTACACAATTCCTCAACCATTTTTTTTTATATTTTCCACCATTTTTCCATACTCGGATATATTTTTCAAGTCCTACACGAATCATTTTTCGGCTTTCTATTCTGAATATTGGTGTGTCTAAATTTTCGATCCCAACAAATGCAACTTTTTCATAAAATATGGCCACAAAATCTAAATCAATTTTTCAAATTTATTTTTCTCCGTACAGAAGTTGTTACAGAATACCTAGTGACGAAATTTACAAAAATGCTTCAATCAAAGTTCATAGAACAACTGAAGCCCTACATGGTCTATCTCTACAATTAAATAATTCATCAATCTGACCGGTGCAAATTACTAGTATCGATTTACTTGTTTATACCTGCCTACCCAAGAGTTGTGACAATAAAAAAATAGTCAACCAAATTTTTGCATATTCTATAGGCTTTATACTTTCGACTGGTATGGAATTTGTCTATTAACAAAACCAGTGAAATTTTTCGAATACATTTTTTTTCCGCCAATCAATTACTCATATTATAGACTGGAATTTTTCAGTCAAGCCATCTGCAATATATTTTTTGGCATTTTTAATTGGATATAAAATACTTTTCATCCAATAACCAGGACGGTGGAGGTCGTTCTATAGCGGGATCTCAGACCAATAGCGCATAGCCACGAAACTATAATCAAATTGGAATTGTTTCTAAATTTATATTTTCATTATTGAACACACTCACGAGTGCACCCAGAAAGCAGATCCTAACGTTGTTGTCTGAATTTTTTATGAAAACGCTAATGGTCGGTTCATACACCACACTTTTACTTTTAATTTATCTTTTACTTTTACTTTAAGAAAGTTGTCACAATGTAAATCAATCGAGGCGTTCATACACGGCACTTTTACTTTTACTTTTAGTTTAAGGATGAGAACTTTTACTTTAAGAATGAGATAATTAAATAATTTTAGGGACTGCGCATGCGTGCATGTGAAGTCATCACAGCAAGCAGTGCCACCAACATTATAAGGAAACGTATTCTTCTGAATATTTTACAGAAATGATATAAAATGGGTGTTCTGTGAAATATCTGTGATCATCCGATACAAAATAGCAAATTGCAAATCAAAACAATGACGTAACCCACGATTACTTCTTCTTCTTCGTTTGTTTTTGATCACTGCGCATGCGTCCTGTTTACTTTAACACTGGTGTATGAACGGTCCAATTCCATTCTTAAAGTTAAAGAAAAAGTAAAAGATAAAGTAAAAGTAAAAGTGTGGTGTATGAACCGACCATAAGAGTTGGAAATGGAATGTGAGCATTCAACAGATTACTCGAAAGTTGTTCATGGTGAAAATAGTGGAACTAACTGATTATATTGTGAAAAAACAATATCAAAGACACATTTCCAAATTTAGCAATCTCATTGATGAAAATAAATTTCGATCCTATGAACATGCTTTCTATTATCGAAGATGCCTACAGGCATTATCATTTACGATGTTCGTTGTCAATCTTGTTATCTCCTTCCACTCTTTATCTTTGATCCACAAAAAAATCTTATATCTAGAGGAACCGTTTCACTGGAATCATAGTTCTTGATCGAAAAAAATGATGATAAAACGAATTTATATGTAGGTATATAAAATTATTTCCATTCGTATGAAATTGGCTATTTGTTGTTAGCATGCCTGGAAAGGTATCCGAAGATGATTTCTATAATGGTGCTTAAGATGGGGCAAGTCAGGATCGAGAGCGTTTTTCTATTATTTTTCCTTTGTTAAACACTCTTACTAGTGCCTCTAGAAGGCAGAGCCTTGTGCGAGGGCAAGGATGGGCTAATTACCTTGCTGCCGAAGCGTTCTGGGGCGTCGTAAGGATTTTTATGGTAATGCATTTGCTATTTCAACTGTAGGGAATCCCAGGAAGACCCACAGTGCTACTGGGCCGGTTCGTTTATTGGAACAAGAGATCTCACCTACTGGGATTGGTATCTAGGCTAACAACAATAGCCTATTGCACCGAGCCAGCCAGCAAAATTCGGCCCCGACCGCACATTGAACCAGTAGTGAAAAAGCCTCTACGACAGGGCCGTAGACCGCTAGACCACCGACAAACAATTGATCAACAGGAAGCAACGTAGAAAATTCTGTCAATAACAGATTTTAATCTGTCAATGACAGATTTTGATCTGTCAATACCAGAGAACTCAGAGTTACCACCTAATATGTAAAGAATCCTTTGTTCAGACGCGTATACAACTTCTCATCCTGGAAGGGGTAAATCGCCAAACCAGAATTCTTGCACAATGACCTTTTTTCTTTCGATCAAGATAACTATAGAGACAGTTGTATTGAATGTATTAAATATGTGTTCTAGAGGGGCTAATTACACCATTACACCCCTCTTGGATACGCGCCGTCCTGGGGTACTCACATGTTTGTGATCTCTTCACTTAATAATCTTCAAATATGAGTTGAACGAAACATAGAGACAATTCCTGATCGGAATAATCTGGATATCATTTCAAACTGATCAATTCTTTTTCAGACTTAAATCCACCTGTACCACAGAATTCCACAAACTCATCAGTGGCCGTAATACTTCCGGAAATATCATGGTCATTGAATATATCTCACGAAAGCTGTGGCAACATCACCCTTCTTGTTTCATGCAAAAACGTTGAAAATAACACCGACAGTTCAACGATTGGCTATAACATCAGCAACATGACAGAAGTTTCCACTCAGTTGAAACTGAAAGAAAGGACAACTTACCGATGCTATGGCAAACTCAAATCATCAGCATCACTAGTAGAATCGGGTGAATCTGATACTATTGTTGTTACAACTACTATAATAGGTGAGTAACCATGATTGATATAGTCGTAAGATTGGAACATTTGGTGTGAAAATGAAAACTTCCTACAGAGACCATAGTTACCCTTACACCATATCACTCGCTCTAGAAGTATATAGCATCTACAGGAGAACATCAAACAATATTATAGTGATATTTATTATAGACTGAGTAGGTGAGGGACTACTTTTTAAGATTATACTTCAGAAGAGTATTGTGGAGGTGACTGCATACTTCCATATTGAAGATGTCGTTTCCTAATTTAGACCGCACTGCACTTTACTTTATGTCAATGCCAGAATTTCCGTTTGTTGGAACACCCTGATTACTTGCTCTAAAGATTTCGTCAATCACACGACAACTCGTTCAATTTAAAATTGGCACAATGTGTGGTAAAGTTAGTTTTCTTTATTTTTCTTGCAACACATTCAGGTAGGTTTCAGGTCGTCCCGTATCATTTGAAAAGGTATGCTGCTTAACCAATCTAACTTAGTATATCAGTTCCACATCCGGTTGCGCACTAAACTGACTAGATTTCAAATGAATGCTTTTTTCGCACTGCTCGATATGTCATCTTTTCTGTGCCAAGTTGAAATGGTTAAGCTGTTCCTTCATGATTTCTGTGCTATGAGCAATGAAAGGCAGCCTGTAAGAAGGCTTTCGTTGATTTCAACGAACGCATTCAGTTTTTCAATAAATTAATGAAATGTTATAGGAGCATTGAAACAACCTTCGATACACCGGACATATGTTCTATCCTTGAGCTACCAAAGATACTCCGTCGCATATTTGTAAGTCAATCTTCTCTAGTCGTCCTGAAAAAATTGAATGTGGAATTCCCCAAGGAACAGTACTGGGACCGTTTTTGTTCTGCATAATTTTGAATAATCTGTTTTCAATCAAATGTTCAGGAAAAATCATCAGCTTTGCTGATGATACTTGTATTCTATATTCGGAAGAAACGTGGTCCATAGTGAAAACTGAAGCGGAGGCTGATTTGGAAATAATAAAAAATTGGTTTGACTACAAACAACTTTCGCTAAATTTTGAAAAGACACATTCGACAATCGAAGTCTTCTTTTCCAAATTTCCAATCCCTCACAATTCAGAATAGATTTCAAGTGACAATTGCCCCACATACTAAAATATTTAGGAGTTATGATAGATCCTCAACTTCGATGGGACTCACATGTTAGTTACGTGGGGAAGAAATTAAGGTGTATTTTGTACAGATTTCACCACATGAAGGATATACTGGATATCAAACAAGAAAATATTTTGTATTCAAGTTTGGTGCAGAGCCATTTGACGTATTGCTTGATTGAATGGGGTGGGTTGTCAAAAACATACCTGCATGGTCTAGAAGTTGTTCAAAAAAAGTTTTTGAGAATGATCCTGAATAAAAACTCGAGGTGATAGTCTATATGATGAATCTGAATTCATGGATGTGAAACCATTATTCTTCAAAGAAATTGCTGTAAGGCAATATGAAGAAAGGAAAGAATTGAGTGAACCAAACCATAATTACTCCACTCGGAATAAAAACAATTACATTATACCATATTCGCCTCAAAATCAATTGGACAAAGGTCATACATGTATTTGGGTCCAACTGTCTTCTACTATCTGCCTGCTAAAATCCGCAACTCTACAGTACTCACAAAATATAAGAAAAATCTTTGTGATTTTATATTGGCTAGAACGTTCGGAAATTCGGTCAGTTTTTGAAAGACCATTTTAATGGGACAAAATATTTGTTGTATATTGTTTGATATTTACGAAATCCTTCTGTGAGTCTATTGTAGTATTGAGTGATTAATCGTTTTATTAAATGCGATGTGAATTTTTTGGTATTAGGCATTTTTTTATAATTTTTTTGTGCACGTACATGTATATATATATGTTTATATTGATTGATCTTGAAGCTCTGTAATCTTACCACTTACAGGCAATATATTTGCCTCTGTGGAATGTAAAATGTTTATTTATTTTCTACAATAAACATTATTATTATTATTATATTATTATAATTGAGAACCTTTGGTTGTTCGGGACTGACGGAGGTATTAGCTGGAAAGGAATACTCATTCACTATCAACAGGTCTTAGTACTCCATTCGCATATCAAAGTATCGTCGATATGTTGACGACTTTAGCAGATATATCAGGTATAGATACCAACCAGACGATTTCTCTAGATATATCTGCCGTTGATGGGCAAATTAGGTACTAAGACTAGTTGACAGTGAAGTAGTACACCTTTACTGCTGACACCTCCACCAGTCGAAATCCGCCAAAGGTTCTCGTTTGAACATTTGAAGTAGAATTTCAGAAGAATGACTTCCACATATGAGATGGAGAACTCGGTCCGATATATGCAAGGGTGTGTGTTCGAATCCCAAAGTTTATTTTTCTTGAATTCTAATTTGTCTGAATTCACAAATATTTCGGTGATATGTTAGTTATACAGACACTAAATATCTTACAACTCTTTCAATTCGGACTGAATAGCGTGCTGAATGGGATAGGCCCCTACGAGTTTAACGAAAAGATGAATTAGAATCGGAAGAGTAGAAATAGATAAATTTAGTAGTAGTATATAGTATTGATAGTGACAAAGACTCTATCCTATTCAGGCCGCAATTTAGTAGAATATTAAAGAGTTGATTAGGATAACCAACAGACGATTTCTTACTATCAAATGTGATTTCGCAGGGAGTTCCTCAAGTCCTTAGTCTATAATGAATATCACAATATGTACTATTATAGTTTTTGGGTTCAGTATCAATAGTATGATGGTACTTTCTCATGGGGCAGATCTGGTGGGTCAGGCTGGCAAATCTGTACTATTTATTGTAAATGCCTTACAGAGGATTATGTGGTGTGGAATCATTTTCACTAGAAAGACCGTCCGGACTGAATGTATCGCACGTATTTTCCTAAGCTATTTTTTTTATGGATTTGGAAGTTCTAGATAATTCGAATAGCAATATTAAATACCCAGTAAAAATATTTTTATAACAGTAATTTTATCTTCAAATGAAAAAGTTCTTTTCTCAACGAGCAAGATATTCACAATTTCGGGCGTAACTCAAACTCGTTGAAAAGTGATTCTCGTGAAGGTTTCAAGAACACCCAACAGCAACACAAAACACTTTTTCTCCGAATTCCGTATGTTTTTTATTTGTAGAACGTGAAACATACGAATTCTTGGAATATTATATCATTCTCAGAATCGGTAACTTCTACTGCTTGGGAAGAAAGAGTAGGTACAATATTGAAAGAAGATTGTTACCATAATTTTCAGAACTATGAAATAGAAGTAGAACGATGTGAAAATACATTAGTCCCAGAGAATGATAATCACCCATCGCTGGATGGCAGAATCAATTTCAATTATGTATTGAACAAAAACGTAAAAACATTTGATGCTAAATTTAATTACAAAAAAGCCGATTTTTTGAAACTTTATCATCTGTTGAGGACAAGTGATTGGAGCTCTATGCAAAACGTCTGCGAAGTCAATAAACTAGTGGATAATTTTAACGAAATATTGAACAGGGTGTTGAAAGAATACGTACCACTTGCACGTGATTCCAAAAGGATTTATCCGGTCTGGTTTAATAGAACTATTATTATAACCGATAATTTTAAAGAAAAAAAGATTATCATTGTTCGCAGTTCAAAAAAACAAAAAATGTTCATCATGAACAAAAATTCAAGTACCTCAGACACAATACAAAAATTGATATTAGCACAGCTTATAAAGACTATATCAGGAATATAGAACAATGTATTAAAAATGAAAACAACACATTTTGGAAATTTGTCAAATCGAGTAACAAGAGTTTTGAATCCGAATACGGAGTCATGATTTATAATTACAGGATTGTAAAATCCAATGAGGAGATAGCGAATGCATTCGCATCTTCCTAGAAAGTGTTTATGATAAAACAGTTGCTTCTTATGAATCTCAGGACACAAATACACGTGTGATCCCACCAATAGATATAAGTACTACATAAGTAGAAGAAATATCACTTGCTATAAATAAATTGAAACCAAAAAAATCCGTGGGTCCTGACAATATACCTACATTTTCAAAGCATGTTACGAATTTTTGTTGGACCCACTCAAAATAATATTCAATAGGATAATCGAGACAGGCACGTAAATGGAAATATTACGAAATTTGTCCTGTATTCGAAAAAAGAAAAAACCTCAATTATAGGCCAATATCCTTAATTTATGTTCCTAGTAGAATTTTTGAGTCCATAATTTATAATAAAATCTACCCCAAAATATCTTCCCAGATACGGCAAGAACAACATGGTTTTGTGAATCTGAGGTCAACGGTTATTTGTTTCACACAAGAAGTCAACGAGGTTCTAGAAGATCAAGCTCAATTAGATGTCGTCTACACTGATTTTGAGAAAGCGTTTGACAAAGTTAACCATGATATATTACTGATGAAATTTGCTCGCGTGGAAATAACAGGGAACCTATAAAAAATCTGTAGATTATATCCCATGGACCGGAAACAATATGTAGCGTATAGAGGGACTAAATCGTCAGAGTTATCAGCTAACTCTGGTGTTCCTCAGGGATCAAATCAAAAATCGAAACAATGGAAGACTGCCTTGAGCTTCAATCAGACCTGAACAAATTAGTGCGATGGTCGCAGAACTCCTCCATGAACTTCGATATGAAAATATGCTTCTCGCTTTCATTCACAAGGGAAATATGACACTACAACTTTGACTATCAGATGGACAATTGCAAATTGGAAAGGAAAACTGAAATCAAAGATCTGGGTATTACAATCGATACAAAATTGACTTTCAACACACATATACACAATATCAAATAAGCGTACAAATCTCTAGGCTTCGTAATAAGAAATTCGTCACACTTTAGAAATATTGAAACACTAGTTTACCTATACGATACATTCGTCAAAAGCACACTTCACTATTGCTCAGTTATTTGGAGTCTCTTTATAACGAATATAAAAACGAAATTGAAAAGGTTCAAAAACGTTTCTTACGCTTTCTTTATTAAAAAAAATAAAAAGTCTACAAATTCTATATCCCGTATATGTCCCTCCTCACAGAATTCAATTTTAAAGAACTGGAAACCGCAAGAATATTGTCGTCACTAATCTTAGTATATGAGATTATAAACGGTGTCTGATTGACTGTAATCAATTTCTATCAAAATTGAGTTTTTCAGTTCCTCAATATAAGAAAAGAAACAAAAATTATCTTTTCGGTCTCTCAACACCTCACCCAAACTTAGGTAAAAGTGCTCCTTCAAATCGTATGTCTTCATTGGCCATCACTTATCTAGTCGCAACAGACGTATTTTTTGATAAATTTTCAATATACAAGAAATTTATAATTGAAAAGGTCACAATATGAATCATATATGTCAATGCTTTAAATTGTTGTGATACATATAACTTAAATTTTATTTGATAATGTCAGGATATATGTACGTGAAAATACAATCTCTGTAAACTGTATTATTACTTGATGAAACTGTGTGATATTCGATAATATTTTCCAACCCATTCCTGTAATGTGATCTATTATTGGACCTCGGTCTGTTGATTGCAAATAAATGAATAAAAATGAATAATAAAATAAATAAAAAAATAATCATTTGAATTTAATGGGAAAATATCGTCAGATTTAGTTTAGTTACCTAATACTGGAAGTATAAATTTTTGGTTGAGTGGTTGATCAGTTGATAATTTCCCTTCAATGAGTCCTCAAAACTTCTAAAGTACGTATTTGTGCAAGCCCATTTTGTATTTTTGTTTCAGCCAAAATTAACATCACCAATATCAACAATACCGCAAAAAATATTTTCATTGAGTGGGTTGAGATTTCGAACGGAACGAAATTGACTTACAACGTGGAGATAACAGAAATGAATGCTGTTCATTTTTCACCGGACTGCAAGAAGCGCAACTCTTCTATAAGTGTGCCAAACATCGAGAAAACTTTTTACAATTTCACAACCGCTTTGCCTGATCATAATTATAGCATCGTTGTCTCCACCACTATTAGAAGCAGCACCATTGGCAGTGATGTTCGATACGTTACCACTCCTCCAGCAGGTACGTGTTTTTTTTGTCCGAATATTTTTATTTCTTCATGAATCATGATCAGAACTAACAATGAAATTATAATAAACATTAGCACTAGAAGTGGAAGAAATAATATCTTAGTAGAATGTTATAGGTGGGCACATTTTTCCGTTCGAAGGCAATTGTCTGTAAGAGGGTTTTTTGCAAGATGATACCATTTTCCTCGATTCAAATTAATTTGCACCTTTGCAATCCGAGTTGCATTTATTATCAGAGTTGAAAGCGACTCCTGGAGACTTTTCCATGACATTATCTAGCATTATTAACAAACATAATCAGTGGTGAATTCAACATACTCGTGTTGTATCATGAAGACGGGAGTAAGTAATTTCTACGTCGGTGAATTACTTACCGACACCTTTGGTTTGAATTTTTGTTTTTTGATAACTCAATATTTTCAGACGTATGAGGAGTACATTGTACGATAATATGGAGGACGTGTTAAAATTTATTCAAAACGAATTCACGGATTTGGAAAGACGACGGCAGGAGGAAAAAGAATTAGAAGAAAATCGATGGCAGGAGGAAAAAGAATTAGAAGAAAAGCGACGACATGAGGAGAAAGAATCAGAAGAAAAGCTATGACATGACGAAGAGAAAGAACGAGAAGAAGCACTCCAAAAAATTCCAGAAAAGCAAAAGAATGAATCAGAACAAATAGAGAAACAATGGAGAGTAGTATCTATAGAACAACCCAACCAACGATGTAGCACAGCTATTGGTTATTTCGAGAAGGTTCTGCAAAAAATCGAATCATTGATAAGCGGAATAAGCACCTAGAAGAAGAGGGCATGTTGAGGATGTGGAAAACTAGGATATCTCATAAAAGACTGTATGGTGAGAATGTCGCAAAGGAATTGCTATAGATGTAGAAAACCTGAGCATTTTATAAAATATTGCAGAGGGAGAATGCCACAGAAGACATGTTATAGATGTGGAAGATCGGGATATTTCATAAAAGATTGCAAGGTGAGAATGCTCCCAAGATTCATTTCACCTGCCAGGATGCCGCCAAGTTCGCAATCACCCGCGAGATCAAGGTCACCGAGGGTCATCCGTATTAACAGGAAAATTGAATGAAATGGACGTTATATGCACCATAGACACCAGTGAGCAGTTTCCTTGGCACGCAGTGACATCCTTCGGTCTGAAAGTATGAAACCTATTTCTTCCAACTCCGTGCTTCTAACAGTCATTGGTAAAAATGCACCTATTCGAGGGAAAGCTAAGATTACACTATTCTTGGGCGACTTACCATCAAAGGTACAGTTTATGCGGACATAGGAGACTAAAAAATGGACTTGATCAACAATTTTGGGTTTTCATTCGACGATGGAGAGAAAATTCTGAAGTTTGTAGAAGAATTTGTTCCTACAACACCAGGACAGAGAACGATTCCATAAAGACTCCGAATAAATAATAGATAACGCCAAAATATTTAGTGACACAACTATCGTCAAACTTAAACCAGTCCGTTTCGTCTTTGACCAATGAGTAATAATGACCAGATTTACCAACAGAACCACAGTGAACAATGACTGCATGAAAATTATAAGAATAGATAACTAGATTGAAGTGTTCATCTATTTCGAATCTTCGTGAGAGTGCTTCCGCCAGAGGTTGAGTTATGTTTGAAGAACATCAGTGTTATTAATAGATTGACTGGTGCCTCTGCTATACTTGTTTTCTTATAATAGTAAGTTTGGCGCATATTTGATTCAACAGTAAGCTCTGCACGGACCGGTTATCAGTCATATTGGGAAACGCTGGTTGAAGTTCAAGAAAGTCACAAATGTTTTTGCCACATCTTGAATGTACTACTGCTTTTTTACGGGTTTTCTTGCAGCTGAAAAGGCAACTGGAATCAATCAAGTCGCCTCGGAGCGCCATAATTTGTATTACTTTTGTTACATGACAGAATAAGGACAAACGTAGACGAAAACTTATTTTCTTTCCTAATGATATAATTGTTATTCGCAACTTTCTCATTAATGGCTGTCAACATGACACCTGAAGACATTCGAAACGTCTGAAGCACACTCACTTGGAATTTGATTTCAATATTTCTACATTATTGATGGACTTATTTGATTTTAATTTTAATATTTCATTTGCTTCTTTTCATTTGAAACTTTCTTCGATTTTCTCAACCGAATCGGGTTTCGAGAGCTTTCAAATGGATAAATAATATGGAAAACTTGTCAAAACAAGCATGTTGGAAAAAAAAATCAATATTATAATACGTTGCCGCATCAACGTTAACAATGTCTAGCGTAATTTTACACGAAACTTTAGGGCCAAAAACTTGCTGTATGAATTGATGAAACTAGAAAAACTGAATAGAAATGAACAAAAATTAATATAGAATGATAATTTGGAGAATGGCATTTCCTGGCTAGTTATTTATAATACTTCACTTTTTTCAGTTTTGATTTTTTATTTCCTTTAAAAAATTTACCACGCTATTTATCGAACCGTTTTGATCAACTTCTCTAATCAGACTGCATATGTTAATTCATTACTTTTATTTTTTGATCCACTAAGTTTTAGTGGGTGCATGGATGGGATGGATGAAAATTCAAATTTATTCTACGCAGAAAGGAATACTGTCAAATACATTAGAACAAAGGCTTTCCTATTTGTTTCAGCTCCCGACAAACCTAAAAACGTTCTGGTTAAGGATTCTCCAAATGAAGATAACAGCTCACCGAACATTTCGAAAGTTGTCACTTGGGATATCCCTTGCCACCCAAACGGCCAGATCCAGAGATTCGAAATAGATTTGATAGGAATTCATTCACCGGATCAAACCAGACATCAACCGCAGACTGTCATTACGGTAGTAGTACCAAAGCAGGAGCATTTTGAACAAATTCTGGACGGGTTGTGGGCTTCTACCAACTATACGTTGATTATAAGGGCAGTGGGGGAAAACGGCGAAGCTGGACCAGGATTTGAAACAAATTTCGGGACTAGAGACGCAAGTATGTATCAAGGAGTGTGTGATAGCTCAATAAAGATAATTTCGAATTAAAAAAAAGTTCACAGGACGTATTCCGTCAAGGAACTCTCCTGGGGCCCTGCTTTTTATCATATACATCAATGACCTATGTTTTCATATGATAACGCTCTGCAACTGTTAATGATTCACTCACAGATTGGTAAAATCAGGAAAAAAATCATCGAGTTTTAAACTTCAGATTCGGACTTATTCAATTCATTTAAAATGTACAGGTTAGTTAGTAACAAAATTAAGAAAATATACATAATTTAACAATTTTCAATGGGATTGTGGCTATCTAAGACAAGATTGTATTATACCCACAATCCATTAATCTATTTTTATGAAATATGAATGAAGTCCTAAAAGTCAATTAGAATATTATACTAGATTCATATAGATAATGAACTTATAAATATATATATATATATATATATATATATATTCTAAAAAATTGTTCTAAAATTGTTCGTTTTCGTTAACCAGTTGACGAACGTCAACCCTCAGAAGTCGAAACTTGTGCGAGCAATGGATAAACCATATATATATATATATATATATATATATATATATATATATATATATTATGAGTTCTTTTTTCATTCTACTAAATTTTGTATTACTTTTTATTGAAGGTCGTAGAAGAGTTATATAGTTTAGGTCCAAGATAAGAGGATAATTTTTGGTTATGTGTTAAACGACATCGTGGTACGTTGAAAATCCGGTTTATAATTAGTCGAGTATTGTAAATATTTTGAATATAAATTGCTGAGTTATTAAAAGTCCATAGTATACCTTCAAATATGTATAGAATTCTTACACTAAGTACTTCGCTCTCTTCATTTAGTGAGTGAGTATGGAAACTCTTATTTTTCTTGAGTATAATTCTTAGGAGAATGTTTTGAATAATTTCTAAATTATATAAAGAAGACTTAAATTTGAGGTTCCCCCCATTTTACTACACAATACCGTATCATAGATTTGGCGAAGGCATCGTACACAGCGAGCATCATTTTTCTATTTAGTACATTTTTTCTCAGCTGGTGAAATTTGTAGGTGAGTTTACGTCATCTCGATACAGTTTGATTATTGGGACTATTCCAACGGATATGTTGATCGACAACTACAACCAGATATTTTATTTTTTCTGTTTTGTGAATTGAGGGGCAATCGCCGATAGTTCTGTCGTTCAGACAAGATGATATATAAATTTTAATTTGAGTTATATCGGGTTGATCCTTCTTGGTTGGTGAAAATGTGACATATTTGTTTTTTTTTGACGTTCACACTCAATAAATTGTCACTCAACCAGTGGAATATTGATTTGAGCCTGATTCCTTACGATGAGCTTTCTCCCATGTTTTTCCGACGAGTGGAATATATGTTATATGTTCACATATATAAGAAACAGGGTAGGATCTAACACAGTTCCTTGAGGCACAACACTGGTTATTATTACCAGTGGGTCACTAATTGTATCGTTTACTCTTACATTTTGCACTCTATATTACAAATATTCTTTGTATATATTCACATCAATCCCTCTTACACCTAAGCCCGCTAAACGTTCAGAAAGTAGATCGTGATCCACAGTGTCGAATGCCTTCGCCAAATCTAAAAATACAGTTATGGTTTTTTCTTCATTTTGAAAAGAATTATAGATAGAATTGATCACCTCAAAAATCGCTTTTTCGATGGATCTAAAAATATTAGGTTTATGATATGAGAAAATGTTTCAATGTTATAAGTGCGATACTTTTTTTTCAAACTAACTGAAATTTTATCAGGTCCAGATGATGAGTTATTTTCGAGTGATGTGATGCCAATTCCGACTAAAACCTGATTAGTTTCTCTAAATCAGAAGTGAGTTCTTGCCCATTTTTCCCTAAGATATTATACTGCTTTTTAACTTTTGTTACACTATTTATGATTTCATTTATATTTTTCGTAACAAACTATTAAATTTTATCAATTTATACAAGTATTGGGTTGTTGCATAATACATATTTTTGAGATATTTTTAATATTTTCATATGGCTGATATATTGCATAGTTTCAATGTTTGTACGTTCGAGAATTCTTTTTTTGGCATGGCGGTCGTACACTATGATTGAAACGATGTTAGACACGACCGTTGGCACACAGAACTCACATACATATAAGATTGTAGTAGCGGTCGAGTGCGTGCAAAAGAGTATACGATATCGTATACTCGTATATGGCCGACGTGGCAGTTAAACTGTTCCTCAATTTTTGACATGATAAACTTCAATATAGCTCTCGATGTTTCTTAGCAGGATACTTGTTATTCTTATTATTCATTTATTGTTAACTTCTTCATAACGTAGAACCTTATGTAACGTAGAATATATAATAAATATATGGTAATGACCATATTTTCAAATTTTGATTCAATGTGATACAGAAACATTCATAAAATGAGATATTTATATATTCCTGCTATTGGGACGAAAGAATGAAACATTTGGTGAAACTTCATCGGGAAATTCGTTGAAAATGTAGCTGAAAAAATGAAGTTGAATTAAAATAAACTATTGCGGTGAAAAGACAAAAAAAAACAAAACGATTGAATTTTGAAAGTTAAATCAAAAAAAAAAGATAAATAAAATTTCGCAAAACTAAACAACTTGCTAGATTTAACATTCAAAGCGTCGCGCGTGGGTGAACGAAAAATTTCGTTTCAATTTCTACCGTTATTAGTTTTTCAATTTTAATTTACATTTCCTGTTTCATTTTTCATTTTTATGTTTTGTTCGATTTCGTATTTTATGTTTCGAATACGTTCATTTGGATCTATTTCATTTGGATCTATTTCATTTGATTTCTATGATAATTTGTATTCTCCAAAAAAAGTTAAGAGAATAATATACAACATTTCACTTTTTGATCAACAGAAATTAAAGCAGCCACACCAACTTCTCTCGATGGAAAACATGAAATCAACTTGAGAGCAAGGACTTCTTTAGGATCACCACTACCCTGTAGTAAGTAGAAAATAGTAAATTTCATTCAGACAGCTGGAATTAAAATTGTTCGGGATATTGATAGAAAAAGAGACAGAGAGAACAAGATTTTCAAAGTTACTTACGACTAACTTGGACCTTATGGATCGGTATTTGGTGCAGTGTCACTATTGTTGGAAATGTATTAGCTTATCAGATATTTATTTTTGTGGAATGAATTATTGTCATGTTTTCCAAAATCTTTCAATTTCTGATGGTCTTTGTTGAACTCAATTTTGAACACCCACCTGAAAGAATTGTGCATTCTGTGTGTTATTATCATTTTGTTTTTTTATTCTCACTAGTACACTTTCTGATAGACTGACTCAACTTGTGGGGGAGGAGAAGTTTTAGAGCCGCTATTAACGATCAGGGGCGCCGGAAACATGGGGACAATGGGGGCTCGAGCCCCCATAGAGAATTGGCTATGAGGGCGGAGCCCCCATAGTGAAGTTCTGGTTTGCGAAACTGTTACCATGCTCTCATAGCAGAAATTTTTCGTTCAGAACAAATTATGCATCGGTCTCATTGGTGTCGGGTTATAAAGATTTTTATTATCACGCTGGCAACAAACAGTGTCAGTGACAAAACCGCCGCAGTTGCTCAAAGCCGTAGTCACTATCAACAAAGGTGAGTACGTATACCGTATATATTGTAATAAAAATTAAATAGATGTGATATCTGATATATCAAAAACGTATTCACGGTCCACGATGACACAGCAAAGACTAAACGATTGTGCTATTTTGAACTTCTTCAGAGCTCCTTTTTAAAGAAGTTAGTAATCACGAGATAGCAGAGATATAACCAAAGACGGCAGACCTTCTAACATGGGTAAAATTATAATTTTAATCCTATTTGTTACATATATATTATATAGATCATGCAGAAATTGGATATTTCTTTCTTTAACAATTTCAAACAATAATTTTGTACTACTCAGATTCGCCATTTGGCATTTGAGGTTTGAAACTGGCTATGATTATCAGTTTTTTTTTGTTTTTTCTGTACTTCACCGAAGAGTTTGGCAATTATTTTTATTATTTTAAACATGTGGCACTTGGGTCGTTTTGGATTAGTATTCACTTTGTGTTTTTTGTATGTATGTGAACATCACCTGAATATATGATGTTATAATACTGTTACGATATCTCCTTGGGTTCGTCAATTAAAACACCAAACAACACTAAACTACTTTTATTATAACTCTCTATCACAATACGATACAACACAATCACTTAAATCACTCCGATAACTTTCCAATGCTCGCTCGCTACTAAAACTCTCTGAACTAACAATTCTATGCTCCAACTACTTGCACTTAGCAATAACAAATAAAAGGTCTTTCCACTTAGATCTCAATGACTCTCGCCACTTAGCTCTGAATACCAATTCTCCCTCGCAGCGGAACCTGTGCCGTATATATATCTGCGTGCCAATCGAGAATCGTCGAGAGAAGCCCCGATGACGCGTCTCGAATTCTCCAGGCGGCATTACGGTTTCTAGGAAAATGACGTCCGCTACAACGCGATTCCCCATCTGCGTTTACGATCTGGTCAGGACCGGCGCTAGGACGTAACATTATCCCCCTCTCAATTTTGATCGTCCCGATCAAACAATATCTCTTCATTCCCATTGTAACATTTAAGTCTCTTCAGGTGTACGACTTTCATTTTTGTTCTAGGCTTGCGTTGAACACTGTACACCACATCATTCATCCTACGACGGGGGTTATACAGCCACACCAGATCTCCATCTTGAAATTTGCCAGTATTTGTCTTCCGATAGTACCGCGCCTTCCTCCAGTCAATGCGCTCTGGCATCTCTTGTTGTTTACTGAATGAAACCCTTTTTGATGGTTGTTGAATCGATTGGACTTGGCCAATGTTGACTTTCTGTTTGACCAAGTCAGCCCTTCCAGTTGCTTTCATCTCAGAGATGTCACTTGTACCTCCAACGCGACACCTGGCGGCTCTTACAAGGATGGCTTTTTCTGACTTCACCCGGACTTGTTCGGAATCCGATGGCTGCACGCTGCATTCAGGGACATTATTCTCTGTGACACGAGCTACTTCCTTCGACAATGCAGGGATTCTCGCAGTTTTCAATAATCGCAGTTTGGCAGGTTTCGTCCTCTCCGTTGGAGTTGTAAGGACAAATTCTTCTTCTCCGATTCTTATGATCTTTTGCTCATTGTCGAATGAAATTCCATGGTCACTAATCAAGTCCATTCCGAGTATGACTTCATCTTCTATATCTGCGACGTAAACTGTACCTGTGATAGTGAGTCGCCCAAGAATCAACGTAATTTCAGCCTCTCCTCGAATAGGTGCGTTTTCACCAGTGACTGTCCGAATCACGACGTTGGATGAAATAGGCTTTACGTTTCCAGGCCGAAGGATGTCGCTGCGTACCAAGGAAACTGCAGCACCGGTGTCTATGGTGCATATTACATCCATTTTATTCAATTTCCCTGGAATGGTGAGGCTCTCAGATGTTCTTTTTAGTCTGTTAACACAGATGACCCTCGGTGACCTTGACCTCGCAGGTGATTGCAAACTTGTCGGCGTCCTGACAGGCGCCTTGGATTTTGGTGGCATTCTCACCTTGCAATCTTTCATGAAATGCCCTGATCTTCCACATCTATAACATTTATTCTGTGTCATTCTCTTCCAGCAGTCTTTTATAAAATGCCCCGGCCTTCTACAGCTATAGCAGATCCTCTGCGACATTTTCACCCAACAGTCCTTTATAAAATGTCCTGGTTTTCCACATCTATAGCACGTTCTCTTCTTCTGGGTGCTCATACCCCTTATCATTAATTTGATTTCTTCCAGGACCTTCTCGACTGAACTATTCGCTGTGCCAAATCGTTGTTCGGGATCGTCAATTGTTACCGCTCGCACTTTCGGCCTTGAGGTGTTGAAGGCCGCCTCCACTTCTAGCGAACGTACCAAGGCATCGCTATTCTTTTTGAAACTTGTAAGTCGCAGAGTTCTTTGGATTTCTGGGTCTCTAAGTCCGTCAATAAATATCTGCACAGCCAACTGCTCCTTGAAATCTCCGGGCGCATCTGGGTACGCCAGCTGGATTAGGCGTCGAACATCTGCCTCAAATTCTTGAAGACTCTCACCTGATTTTTGTGTGCGAGTCTTCATTTGGGCCCGGTACAGCTGTTCTCGGTGTTGATCGCCGTACCTCGACTCCAGTGCAGAAATCAGGTCCTGATATTGCTTCTGCTGTTCTATGGGTATCGTTTGTAATATACCCAAAGCTGGCCCTCTCAAAGCTACTATCAGTGCCGTAGCTTTTTCCTCGTCGCCCCATCCATTAGTTTCTGCCGCAGCCTCAAATTGTCCACGGTACACGGACCAAGACGACTGACCATCAAAAGTCGGTGGTTTCACGGAAATTCCTGACGTGGCAACCCTGTCTCGGCGATCCTGGTTCTTGAGAAGAGCTATCTGTTTTTATAGACCTCTCATTTCATTTCTCATCTCCTCTCGCACTATATCCACTTTATCATTGACCACATCGATTTTCTTAACGTTTTCCTTCAGTTCTCCTTCTAGATTTGCTTTTAGTTCTCCCACTCGTGCTTCAGTTTTATGTAAAACATTCTCGAATAACTTGTCTTGATGTTCTCGAACGTTCTGGAAGTCTGCTTTCCATTGTTTTTCTATTATAACTAATTCATTCTTTTGTTCTTCTCTCACTTTCTTCTGTTCTTCTAGAATTTTTCGGATTGTCTCTTCTCGTTCTATTTTTTCACGTTCTCGTTCTATTTTTTCAAGTTCTCGTTCTTTTCTCTGTTCTTCGAGAATTTTCTGGAGTGCTTCTTCTCGATTTTTCTTTTCATCTTCTTGTTCTTTCTTTTCATTTTCTCGCTCTTTTCTCTGTTCTTCGAGAATTTTCTGGAGTGTTTCTTCCCGTTCTTTCTTTTCATTTTCTCGTTCTAATTGTCGTTCTTTCTTTTCTTCCTGTCGTCGCTTTTCCTCTTCTTGTTTTTCCTCCTGACGTCGTCTTTCATCTTCCTGTCGTCGCTTTTCCTCTAATTCTTTCTCCTCCAGCCGACGCTTTTCATCTTCCTGTCGTCGTCTTTCCCAATCCGCAAATTGGTTTTGCATAAATTTCAACATATCCTCCATCGTATCGTAAGATGTACTTCTCGTATTAACCATAAATTGTTTTTATTTACCAGCAGAAATTCCACTTCCGACAGCACTGTTACGATTTCTCCTTGGGTTCGTCAATTAAAACACCAAACAACACTAAACTACTTTTATTATACCTCTCTATCACAATACGATACAACACAATCACTTAAATCACTCCGATAACTTTCCAATGCTCGCTCGCTACTAAAACTCTCTGAACTAACAATTCTCTACTACAACTCCTTGCACTTAGCAATAACAAATAAAAGGTTTTTCCACTTAGATCTCAAAAACTCTCGCCACTTAGCTCTGAATACCAATTCTCCCTCGCAGCGGAACCTGTGCCGTATATATATCTGCGTGCCAATCGAGAATCGTCGAGAGAAACCGCGATGACGCGTCTCGAATTCTCCAGGCGGCATTACGGGTTCTAGGAAAATGACGTCCGCTACAACGCGATTCCCCATCTGCGTTTACGATCTGGTCAGGACCGGCGCTAGGACGTAACAATACACTGGCTTTCTTTTACCTATTTTATTGTGATAAATATATATCTATATATACAGGTTTCAATAGAGTTAATAATATAGACAATGGAAGACTGAACCATTCCCATTCAGCAAAGAACATTTTCAACCACATTCAAGCACCCCAATAAGATATTGTGAGTTATGTTGTGGTCACCCTGGTAATTAAATTGATTCCGTCACTTATCAGGAAAAATACCAGTAGAATTTTTATCAGATTCATTTAAAAAAATTGAGTAGATGGAATTTACATATGTAAGAGAAAAGTTAATGGCGTTCCTTTTTTTTCTTTCAACAAATTCATCAACATGGTTCAAAGTGAGTCTGAATATGATTTTGAATCCGATAATATCTGTGTTATGTCTGTCTTTATTTTCAATCGCGTTTTCACTGTTATCTTGTTGAAATCAGCTTTTTTTGTTAGTTTACTTTTGGCACTGTTTCCGAGGCACGAGTGTTAGGAGACATTCTTATCTCATACCCGTATCAGTCACGATATGGATCAGTGGCCAGGAATGTAAAGCACCAAGCGAAAAGTTCCTATTTAACGATTGACACGTTCTGTTGTGATTTTGTCTTATTGTTTACATTTTGTCAATTATAGTGGGGTGCTTGAATAAATCAGATATCACCAAATAATTTAGTCATTCAACACGAGAGTACTATTTCCCAAAATTATTTCGGCACTTATAGCTACTAAGAATATTTTAACAGCAAAGCTGAGTTGTTGAGTATTTTGTCGAGAGGCCATAACTGTCAGTACTTATCAGATTTTTGTTTCTGGGTCGAATTAAATTTGAAATTGGGACTACTGTTCGAAAATTAATGACCCTAAGTGTTCATTTTATTATCAAAAAATACCTCCTGGCTGTTTTTTTTTTCAAATTTGTTCATTCTAGAAATGTAGCCGTTGAGTTCAGTGTGATGAAGTTTCATTTTGTCTGTTGGATTTTTCGTTTCGTAAGGTATCACGACCATTTTAATATCATGAATTGTGATAAATCGTTCACAATATGACTGATTATAAGAGACTAATTTTTCTATTCATATCATTGAAACATATTCTGATAGTTTTTCAATGATTACCTTTACAGATTACAGTACAACCAATGAATAATTTTATCATATGTGCGGTCATAACAACTTGACTCATTGTTGCATATTGGCTGTTGGAAATTTGCACGCTGAGAGAAAGAATAGAACGGAAGCGCAGAAGAGCCAAACCTTTTCCATTTTTATTTTTTTTAAATTCCGACTTTTATCTCGAAATTTAGACTTTTATGTCGAAATTTCGATTTTTATCTCGAAATTTCGACTTTTATCTCGAAATTTCAACTTTTATCTCGAAATTTCGACTTTTATCTCGGAATTTCGACTTAAATGTCGAAATTTCGACTTTCATCTCGGAATTTCGACTTAAATGGCAAAAAAAATGAAATGGAAAGGGGGGTCTTGTAATACCTCATTTTGAAGCTCCTGACCAATACTTCACAACCCTAGAATATGAAGTCAATATCTTCACCTACTACAAAATGGCGGAACATTCAATAATTACTTGAAAAGAAACACATTCATATCGATATTACTAGAAATATTGGTTTTTCTCTGTCATATGGCAATCCCAACAACCCGATAAGTTGTGATAGGTTATTTTTTGTTCATAGCAAAAGACAAAAATGACAGTGAAACGAACATCATATTGTTCAGTAGAAATATTCTCATTCAATTTCCGATTTCAAAAGTAGATAGATACCACGTAAACTATCTCCAAAATGGTCAGTTGAACAATATTCAACAGGCGAACTGTATTTGAACGTGCTGGCAACTATTGTTGATCCGCTGATCACCGAAATCGTCGAAGTGAATCCTAATTAATTCGATATGGATACACATACCACATAACTCTAAACAAGTAAGAAACTATTTGGGTAATACTTTCTATAGTCGTTGTATTGGCCATTGATGTACTATAAAATGGCCAGCCCGCTTGCCAGATTTGACACCTTTAGACTTTTTTTATGGGGCTATTTGGAGCAGAAGGCGTACGAAACTGAACCTGCTTCAATATTGAATGTATACGGCGGGAAATAATTAAATATTTGTAAAAACACCGACGTTGCTGAGTTAGAAAATTTTCGACGTTAAATGTCGGATAGGCTGTTCTTATATCAAGACGTTCAAGGCAGCATCTTCTGAACTGAGCTCAGCTTATTTCCTCAACTTATGAAGTCAAACGTCAATGTGTGCAGGCCATTATTAAATGTTCCGCCATTTTGTAGTAGGTGAAGATATTGACTTCATATTCTAGGGTTGTGAAGTATTCGTCAGGAGCTTCAGGATGATGTATCACAAGACCCCCTTTCCATTTCATTTTTTTTACTATTGAAGTCGAAATTCCGAGATAAAAGTCGAAATTTCGACATTTAAGTCGAAATTCCGAGATGAAAGTCGAAATTTCGACATTTGAGTCGAAATTCCGAGATAAAAGTAGAAATTTCGACATTTAAGTCGAAATTTCGAGATAAAAGTCGAAATTTCGAGATAAAAGTCGAAATTTCGATATGAAAGTCGGAATTAAAAAAAAAATAAAAATGGAAAAGGTTTGGCCCTTCTGCGCTTCCGTAGAAAAGTGAATTAATATTACCGTTTTCCATATGCCCCAACTGAAATGAATAAAGAAGGTTTTGCTCAAGTTTATTGCCAACATCAGAAGAAAAAAAATGATTGGTCTAGGTATTTATGAGCAGTCAAACTTCCGAGTTCCTGAAAGAGTCACTGATCAATTTTGCATTAATCACGGAAGTTACCACCTTGTATGTGAAGAATCGTTCGTCTAGGAAGGGGTGAATCTCCAATCCAAAAATTCGTTCACAATGGCATTTTCATTCTGATCAAAATGAGTACATACATGTCAATGCATAAAAATTTATCCTGGGGGGGTAGTTACCCGCATTATAGCCTCCCTTGATTATGCGTCTGCCTGCGCTGATACGTGACTTGCATGGTTGTGATCTATTTATTCATTTTCCACTCTCCAGATATGAGTTGAACGAAACATAAAGACAATTCCCAATCGAAATAATCTGGATATCATCTCCAACTGATCAATTTCGTTTTTTTTCAGACTTAAATCCACCTGTACCACAGAATTCCACAAACTCTTCAGTGGCCGTAGTACTTCCGGAAATATCATGGTCATTGAACATAAGTCACGAAAGCTGTGGCAACAACATCACCCTATTGGTTTCATGCAAGAACATTGAAAACAACACCGATAGTTCAGCGATTGGCTATGACATCGGTAACATGACAGAAGTTTCTACCCAGTTGAAGCTGAAAGAAAGGACAACTTTTCGATGCTATGGCAAAATCAAATCATCAGACCCCCTAGAAGAATCAGTCGAATCCGATACTATTGTTGTTACAACAATTATAAGAGGTGAGATGATGTGGTCAACGAGATTGGAACTTTTGGTGTAGAATTGAAACTTCCAACAGAGATTAGTTATATCCCCACATCGTAGAAGGGTCGGAGACTTGTCTCTGTTCAATAGATATTTTCACGATTTCACGATAGGTGACCTACTGAATTGTCGTCAATCGTTCCACATTTGGAAGTATCAACACGGATGACCTGACTAGTGCAGAATTCCCACCCTGTGTTGTGAGCTTGAAGATTTGTCGAACTTCTCTTGCTCAGGGTTCTTTTTCAGCTGAGCTTTGGAACTCTTTGCCGAAAGAGGTTTTTCCTAAGGCTTACAAACTTCAAAAATTCAAAGTGAATGTTAATTCTTTTCTTCTGTCCCTCTATTCACGCGATGTTCTTTGAACATTACAGGGCTCCCCTTTCGTGTGAATCTGTATATAAAAAATACTCGGAACAACACTAAACTATTTGAATTAACTCTGGTCTGCTGCGAGGCTTTGATTTGATGTGGTTCACCTGACGTGTCATTATTTTTCGGACTGTCAATTAACAATACAAAACATACTTCGACTATTGCCGCATCCCCTTGATGTCTGCCGGAGATGCAAACGAAACGTCAGGCCCAAAAACCTGCGGACCACGGCTAGGAAGCCCGGAAACTTCTTACAATTCACAGAAAATATGATTTCAATCTGATGGGGAACATACGGCTTTAGTCATGATAATTGTTTGACATCATCAAGATAGTTATGTTTTACTTTCACTGCTACCGCCGCCGAGAGAAATCTCTTTTCTACATTCATACCAGAAGTGACGATTTCCAAAGTTGACTCAATATATATTTTTCCAAATCTCATGTGAATCTGTCACTTCGTGAATTTCAAAATTATTAATGGGACAATGATATATGTTTTTGGTTGAGTGAGATAGGGCTTATATCAGTTTGGTACATTCATCCCATTTTGTTGTTAATTTGGTTAGGGTAACTCATACCTTAACAACGAATTTTTCTTTCATGGATCATCAAAACCTCATATGAATGCGTATTCTGCAAACCAATTTTGTATTTTCTTTTCAGACAGAATTAACATCACCAACATCAACAATTCCACAAAAAATATTTTCATCGAGTGGGCTGAGATTTCGAACGAAACCAAATTGACTTACGACGTGGAGATAACAGAAATGAATGCTGTACATTTTTCTCCGAACTGCGAGAAGATCAACTCTTCTATAAGCGTAACACACATCGAGAAAACTTTTTACAACTTCACAGCCGCTTTGCCTGATCACAATTATAGCATCGTTATCTCCACCACTATTAGAAGCAGCACCATTAGAAGTGATGTTCGATACGTTACTACTCCTCCAGCAGGTAGATGTTTGGGTTTTCACGTCTGAATATTTTTATTTTTTCATGAATAGGGATCAGAACTAACAATAAAATTATAATGAACGTTAGCACTGGAAGTGAAAGAAATAGTATATTGAGTAGAGAGGTATGTTAGGCACATATTACCGTTCGAAGACAACTGCCTAAGATCGGTAGTGCTTTACGTTTGTGATGGTAATAGCGTTTTTGACATGATCCTACCATTTTCCCTTGAGTCGAATTAATTTCCACCTAACAACTCAAAAGTGACATTTAAAAATACCCGCCACCATTTTTCGCCGTTCAAATCGCATTTATTATTACAACTATATTTCTGGGTTCATTTATTTGAATAATATTCTGAACAACACTGATGAATTATTTTCATTACCTCCACTATGAAATATAACTACTGCCCTGACTAATAATTCGCTTACAAAACACCTAGACTTCTCAACTGATCTGCCACTCTTTACTTAAAACTGCTGTTTCAATGAATTTCTTTCATCTTATTTTCTGTTCGAAAAGAGAAGATCCTAGTATCACTACTTTTATTCGGGTTTGAAGGCCGTCGTTTTTTGGAATTTCTTCCTGACGTTTCGCTGGCTCGAGTGGCTAGCTTCTTCAGAGGTTCATTCATCTTGGAATTCACTCCGATGACTGGAGATTGTTTCTTCGCAAGTTGTATTTATGCCGATTCAGGTAGTTTGCGGTGCTAATTATTCCATTCGGATTCGGGGAATTGTCATTAATATTGATTACCTTGTTTACTTCCTGTGGGTTCGGAGAATAATCATCATTAATATCTGAAGAACTACCTGCAGTTATTATCGATTTTCTTAAAATGGGATTCCATATTCGGTTGAGGTTGACAGCTTCTTCTTTTCTGTTGAAATTATCCGTGTGTTTGTGGATTTCTATTGCCTCCCGTACCAGTCGGCTATGGTATCCCTGGTTGGGTGCAATCAGTTTTGCATTTTCAAACAGAATCCTGTGGTTTCCCTCACTAAGTGCGTGTTCCGCCACAGCCGACTTGTCAATTTGCCCTAGTCTGCAGTTTCTCTCATGTTCCTTTAGCCTAGTTCCCATGGATCTTTTGGTGGTACCGATGTATACCTTCCCACAGGTGCACGGTATGCGATAAACCCCTGCTGCAGACAGTGGATCTCTTTTGTCTTTAGCCGATCTGAGGCTCTGTTGAATCTACTTTGTGGGTTTGAATACAGTTTTTATGTTGTATTTACTCAGGAGTTTTCCAATTCTGTCTGTGACCCTCGGGATGTATGGCAAATATGCATGTGCAACTATCTGAACGTCCTCCTTGTTTCGAACAGTGGAATTCTTCAGTTTCATGGCCCTGTTGATCTCGGGTACACTGTATCCATTCGACCTCAAGGTCACTTGAAGATGTTCCAGTTCTTCCTCCAGATGTTCTGGTTCGCATATTCTTCGAGCACGTTCCGTTAGAGTAGAAATGACTCCTCTCTTTTGGCTGGGATGGTGATTCGATAGCGCGTTCAGGTACCTATCCGTGTGTGTGGGTTTTCGGTACACTTTGTGGGTTAGTCTAGCCCCACATCGTTCGATCAGAACATCCAGGAATGCTATTCGTTGGTCTTGTTCAGTCTCCATGGTGAACTTAATATTGGGGTGTTGAGCGTTCAAGTGGTCGAGAAAGAGTTTTAGAGCGTCCCTACCATGTTTCCAGATGACGAATGTGTCATCCACGTAGCGTAGCCACAAGGTCGGCTTCAATTCGAAGGCGTCGATTGCTTTCTCCTCAAACCGTTCCATGAAGAAGTTGGCTACTACTGGGCTAAGTGGACTTCCCATTGCCACGCCATCCAATTGCTCATAGAAGTTTCCCCTCCATTGAAAGTAACTCCCCGTGAGACATGCTCGGAAAAGTCCAACGATATCATTAGGGAACAAGTAGGCTAACTCCTTCAGGGAGTCTTCCAGTGGGACGTTGGTAAACAAGGACACAACATCGAAGCTGACCATAATATCTGTCGGTTCCAAAGTTAAGCCTCTAATTTTACCCACGAAGTCTGTCGAATCCTTGACGTAGGAGTTTGTTCTTCCTACATGAGGCTGTAGGAGCGAGGCCAGATGTTTTGCCAAGTGATATGTAGGTGAGCCTGGGGCACTGACTATTGGTCTCAGTGGCATGCCGTGTTTGTGCACCTTCGGAAGACCATAGAGTCTGGGTGGAACGGCTTCAGTTCTGAGAATGGTTTTCTTTATGGTTTCGGTCAGTGAGGACGACTTAATGAGTTTGTTTACATTCCTCAATTTTGATTGTGTTGGGTCCCTTGCGAGTTTGCGGTAGTTAGAAGGTTCCAGAAGTTCTTCAATTTTGTTATTATATTCCTCCGTTTTGAGAAGAACCGTGGCATTTCCCTTGTCCGCTGGTAGAATCGTGATCTCCTCATCAGAATTCAAACTTCTTAAGGCTGCAATCTCTCTTTTTGGGATATTGCATTTTGGAAGCCGTGCCTTGCTCAGGATATTTGCTGTCACGATCCTGATTTCTTCAGCTTTTTCATCCGGTAAATTCCTGATTGCTGCTTCCGTATTGGCGATGATTTCCTCTTTTGGTACCTGCCGAGGAATGATTGCGAAATTACCGCCTCGTGCTAACACTGACATCTCGTCTTCTGTGAGATCCCGGTCTGTTCGGTTTATGACCACTCTGGACAAGTCTAAGCGTGGGGTGGCCGAACTTCTAGTCTTGTGTAGCTTGTCAAACTTCACTTTGTGGTTGTTATTCACTCTGTCCCGTTCATTTCTCACTTTTGAGTACGATATGCCATCTAATTTATCCCAATCTTCAGGTTTCATTCGGTTGCTGAGCTCTAGGTGTAGTTTCAGCAAGGCATTGTCTATCTCTGCTAGCCTGCTTCGTGTATGATGGATTCGTTCTCGTAGAAAGGCTTTCTCACTTCTCGAATAGATTCGATTTGCCTGAGCTGATTTGAGAGTTCGTTTCAGCTTCAAAAAGTTTGGTATGATGTTGGAGTCCCGACAGCGGCATAAGAATGTCAACGTTTCCAGTAAGTGTGCTTTCCGTTTCCTACCTTTATCAAGTTGGTTGTAAAGTCTCCATATTTCCTCCCCGTAGAGGTTTTTGACAAAATAGTTGAGGCTTTCGCGGCCGAGGTTTTCAGTATCACTACTTTTATTCGGGTTTGAAGGCCGAGCGTTCAAGTGGTCGAGAACTGTTCGAAACAAGGAGGACGTTCAGATAGTTGCACATGCATATTTGCCATACATCCCGAGGGTCACAGACAGAATTGGAAAACTCCTGAGTAAATACAACATAAAAACTGTATTTAAACCCACAAAGAAGATTCAACAGAGCCTCAGATCGGCTAAAGACAAAAGAGATCCACTGTCTGCAGCAGGGGTTTATCGCATACCGTGCACCTGTGGGAAGGTATACATCGGTACCACCAAAAGATCCATGGGAACTAGGCTAAAGGAACATGAGAGAAACTGCAGACTAGGGCAAATTGACAAGTCGGCTGTGGCGGAACACGCACTTAGTGAGGGAAACCACAGGATTATGTTTGAAAATGCAAAACTGATTGCACCCAACCAGGGATACCATAGCCGACTGGTACGGGAGGCAATAGAAATCCACAAACACACGGATAATTTCAACAGAAAAGAAGAAGCTGTCAACCTCAACCGAATATGGAATCCCATTTTAAGAAAATCGATAATAACTGCAGGTAGTTCTTCAGATATTAATGATGATTGTTCTCCGAACCCACAGGAAGTAAACAAGGTAATCAATATTAAAGACAATTCCCCGAATCCGAATGGAATAATTACCACCGCAAACTACCTGAATCGGCATAAATACAACTTGCGAAGAAACAATCTCCAGTCATCGGAGTGAATTCCAAGTTGAATGAACCTCTGAAGAAGCTAGCCACTCGAGCCAGCGAAACGTCAGGAAGAAATTCCAAAAAACGACGGCCTTCAAACCCGAATAAAAGTAGTGATACTGAAAACCTCGGCCGCGAAAGCCTCAACTATTTTGTCAGAGAAGATCCTTCCGGAATTGTCCGACGACGGAAATGTTCGCATCAAGAATGTATAGCGTAATAGTTAGGGAGGCGAATAGGGGAATTTTCGGTAATACTCGAGCGTGGCAGTTTAAGATATGAGAGATACCTTAGACCTAATAGGACAACCTTGTGAAGTATTTAGCTCTATATGTAGTGACGCGCGCCTAGGATAGACGATCAGATTAGTAAAAAAAAGTCGATAGTCTGAATTACTTGAGCGCGTCAGATTAAGATATTGGGAGTTGATTTTAGTGATTTAAGACTAAATTTAACTAATCTGACGATAAGTCCTTGACGCCGCCGAGTTATAGGGTCGCGAACTTGAAAAAAAAATGTTAATCCGGCATTCTCGAGCGCGATCTTGTTTTTTTTTTTATTTCGAAGGATATAATCAAAACTTACTAAAAATACAAAATCTGCCGGTTTCCGCATGACCGGAAGTGTGGAGGAGCCATTTCGTCTTCCGTAAAACGCGTTGCGGCATATAAGTCGCGAACGATACATTTTACAAAAAAAAGTTTAAATAAACAAAAAAGGTAATTTTATTTTACATAAAAAAGTTCTCTTTACATTTTTGTCCAAAGTTAAAACTTTTTGACTTGAAGCATCATAAAAACTCAAACTCCCGGTTTTTTGAGTATATCTCGAAAACTGAGGGTGTTAAAAAAAATTGATATGAAATAACGATGATTAAATTATGTGACTTCTATTATATCTCAGAATTTTTTTTTTCTGAAGCTTCTCGACAATTTTCGTGGACTCGGAAAAAGTCACGCGTATCTGTATACAAAAGTATTATTAACATGTACAGTTTCATGGTTGATCCTCAAATTGTTTTTTGGACGTATCGTAAGCAAAACGAAGTGAAGAATTGAAGCAAAAAAGAGGAATTTGCCATAAACATGTAATACAGACTGAGCGCTTCGCGGAAATATGCCGTCCTACCAGTATTTTTCCTTTATTTCGCAACATTGATGGTGGGGAAAGCAGTGGTAGAAGGGATTTTTCGGTACACCCATATATATATATATATATATATATATATATATATATATGCGAAGTTTCACCTACATTTACGTTGGATGTATCTATCGCTTTATTGTCATTCTTAAATTCCCCGTTTTATCAAGGAGAAAGAAAGGAAAAAAAAAACAAAAAACCTTTTTCGGTCAGATTAAGAGAACCCACCAACATTTTTGTCATTTTAAGAAAATATGCTTTCAGGATACCGAGATAAACATCCCCTATGAAAATCTGACGTGCTCGAGTATTTCAAAAAAACATTTTTTTTTGCATTCTCAAAAATTCATCGTAACTTGTCGTCACGCCGAAATCGTCAGTTTTTTTAAAGGGAGCTTCCTTGGGGCCTACTTAACACCCCTTCCGAAAATCTGACGCGCTCGAGTAATTTTTTTTGCATTTTTGACTACTTTATATGCCTACCCCCACCACGCAAACCGGCAGATTAGTATACCGTTGTTATCAGAGGCACTTGGGGCATACGTGGTATGAATATCTGACGCGCTCGAGAATGCCCAAGTAACTGTTTTTTTTTACATTTTTGAAAAACCGTACACGCCAAACCCACCGCTAAAATGGTTTTTACCATACGAGCTTTCCTTTTCGAAATTATTTTATCTTTCGATTTTGATAGGTCTCGACGGCGCCGTTGAATTACGCCATTTAGCTACCTCGCCTCCCTAACTATAATCTAGATACGCCGATCGATCCAGGTGAAGATTCGTTCGAGGAGATTTATTTCGATTTCGTGACATTTTCAAAAATCAGGGTGACTCTGGGAGGCGTCCCCATGACAGCATTAGGCATTTTTGATAAATAATCAGTTGTTAAATTGAGCATATTAGATTATTAAGATGCCTAGGACACCCTGGTGTATCTAGTAATTCGATATTGTTTAGAATTTTTTGGCGAAAAACAATCGACGATTACAAAAGCTTTCTAATTTTTGTATAGGGGGCGTTATATGAGCATTTTCGAAAATCTGTCAAATGTCGGCATTGTCAGATTGACGTAACTTTGAGGTTTATTGTTGTCAATGAAAACTGAAATTATTTCTTCGCACTCAACAGTGTTTAAAAGTCTATGTAAGTAGAATAAGTTTTGAAGTTATCACAAGTACTTTTTCACGATGTGTAGGAGATTTCGTATTTTGTGTGGTCAGTCAAAATCTGGGGATCAAAATGTTCTTCTTTATTCAGTACCTAAGGTGAGTAGGGAGACCGGGGATGGTTGGCACACTTTTCAGATAATATTTTTTTTATCAGACATTTTTCGTAATACAGTGTTGAGTTTTTTTTCCATATCAATTGATATCTCATTTATGCTTCAGGCAAGTACAAAAAATTAATCTTTAAAGTTGAGAATGTTTCAGATACAAATTCAATTACATGTTGAGTGACCTACACAACCTGTTTCCTGGGGTTGGTTGGCATAGACCAAGGGGAAGGTTGGCACAGGTTTGAGAAATTGGAAAAAACAATGTGAAAATTATTTTATTATCCTACATTCAACAAAGACAGGTTTATCTCGAATCTGTACATCGAGTCTTTTGGTTCCTCCAGAAAATGAAGGAGGGGTAAAATCATTTTAATGTCTTCCAAATTAACAACAGATCTGTCTTCTATAAGAGGAAATATGAAGCTCCCGTAGCATTTTTCGCTTTTACGCAAAAAAATTATCTCTTATTCTCTATCATTATCCCCTGGGGCAACAATTTTAGCAATGAAATATTTTCCCTTTGAGCGGTTATTTTCTTTGTCCAGTAATTTTACCAAAACAAAATCATCTTCACTGGGATTCCTATCTATCTTCTCGAAATCATCAGGATCGATTTCAGCCCAGTCCACATCTTCTTCGTCGTTTATATCAACATATTATCCGACTCCTCACCTGTCGTTTCTTCTGGTTCAACTTTTTTTTTACTTTTTTGTTTCCATTCTTACTTGTTTTGTTTTCTCTCAATTCCCGTTTTCTTTTGGCAGCAGCAGCAGCTTTCTCCTCTTCAAGGGCGTTTTTTATAGGAGTATCAGTTAATAAAGCTGTTGATCTCCTCTTTCTATGATTCCTCTTTGTATTTTTTTCTTCAAATACACAGCATATTGATATGCAAATTTTCTCACTTCCTTTGGAGAGAGTCCAAAATACATGTCTGCAGCCTTTTTCAGATATTAACACAGATCATCTTCGGATGTTGAAAATATAAGAAAACTATAAAACTGTTAAAATTTCAGACAAAAGTATACCTTTCTATTTGGTTGGAAGCCAATGAGTTTCTCGAATTCATGGTCATCATTAAGGTTATCATCTGAGATCTTAGCACAATATCTTGCAAGAGAACGGAGGTTGACTCGCTCTTGAACTCTTTCTTCTCGGATTTCTAACCATTTTGCCTAAAAAAAACTCATTGTATAACTTTTACCGCCTATGGGTTTGGTTGGCACAGTATGCCAACCTACCCCAAGACCTCTGAGCCAACCATCCCCATTCAGTTTTGAAATATTTCAAACAATGCCACTCGTCATATCAGCTATATTTGATGAAAACCAATGTATGAATTGACAGCTTATAAGTTAGGTATTCAAACACATATACAAAAGTTTTAGGAAAATCATTCATATTTACATAACAACAATTCAAACTGAAGAACGATTATTTACTCGGACGATGAAAAAACCCTCAAGTACTTACCGTGTCAAAAAAAACACGACTGCACTCGTCACCTTCTCACAAGTAACTGACGCAAAGTCAGTCTACAATCATGTAGTTCAACTTTGTACTCTAGTGGCAAGTTTATGAAATATAAGGCATGTGTCAACCAACCCCTGTAGCCAACCATCCCCGGTCTCCCTACACAAAACAAATCGCCCCAAAATAATAACATGAATGTAGCATTGTAGCTAATTTTATTCGTTTCAGCTTGAGCGAAAGTCTTATATCGAGGAGGAACCATCTGTAGCTCTTATCAATGAGATAGGTATTGAAAACACAGTTTTGTTTAAATAAAGGAAATATCGATGTGATACGTATTTTGAACCGTTGCATAACTGATGTGTGTATCCCCAATTCCAAGACAGTCTATCACTTTCAATACACTAGCATGAACTTTGTCATACATTCTCAGGTGAATGGGCAAAATAAATTTTCTCAAAATCAAAGTCTAGTCTTACAAACTGATATAAAACACTAAAAACTTGTAGAGGTAGCAGGTGACAGTGACAGTATTGACAGGTTGTTAACGGTAGATTTCCACGTAACATGCATGTTTTCCGAAACGCATTTGATTGGGTGTCAGGGCTGTCAAAATCTCAGTAGGCAAATAATAAACTGGTAGAATATTCGGTTGCACATTCCTCTCTACTGAAAATTAAGCTTCATATGGTATATGACTGATCGCCATCTACAATAGCGATCTGAAGCTTTTGCGATCTCAGAAATCGAGCAATCGGTTTTCGCCTAGTTTATCCCAAAATTATTCAGGTATAGGTAGATACACCAGGGTTTCCTAGGCATCTTATAGATTATGAAGACGTCGGTAACTGAATTACTCTTAGACCCCTTTGGATTTGAATTTTGGAATTTTCGTTGAAAAATCAATTTTTTCAGGAACCTTTTTCTAAGTTCCTTCTGATCGATAATTTCAGATGCCTGGTAGCATTGTTAATAATGAAATAGAAACTTAGTTAATCTCTGTGTAAAGAGGATTTGATACGTTTTTCTTACACCATCTTCACTGAAATGTCGACATTCCGGATTACTTGATAATGCACGACAAAGTTTCCTTCTCTGAGAGAAAAATTGTAAATTGTGCGCAGATTTCTGTTTGTCAGTTTGACTGAGATGTTGAAAGATTATGAAGCTTCGTAATAGATAATTGGGATCAGAAGTTTAGGCATTAAAATAATCTTCAAAATAAGAATGATCTACGACATTGATCAGAAATTTCCACATCTGTTTATGAGTTGATTGCTATCTTTTGCCATTATGAAAAAAATTTGTGATTGAAGCTACGACGTCCGCAAGAGAAATATAAAAAACAAACTCACTAATGCCATCTATTCATCCCTTCAAATGATAGTTCTGTATGGCTGATTCATTATCCTCTCTATGAACAATGCTTAGATACTACAAACATTGTAATGTACGATTTCGAAATCATGAAGTGAATTCAAAGCTAGTTACGTTTTTTAAAAATGGTTTACAATGTTCTTTGCGAGTGGTAATCACTCAAAGACGATTGCAGATATTGGCAATTGAACGGCGTGCACATCTTTCAAGTAATAACTTGAAACTTCGTTCCAAAATTTCTCTTGATTATTATATTTTGGACAATTATTATCTCATGGTTTTATTTGAAAATTTTTATTATTTGTTTATTATCATTATTTGTTGCCATTCATATTCATCTGGTCATTCTAATTACATTAATAGATTTCGATTTACTGTTTTCTCTCCTGAAAATTGTTGATCACAGACCCCTGAAGACATTCGAAACAATGTTGATAGACTTATTTGATTTCAATTCATTTTATCTTCAATTTTTCATTCCCCTTAATCATTAAATACTTCCTTCAATTTTCTCAACCGAATCGGGTTTTGAGAGCTTTCAAATGAATAAATAATATAGAAAACTTGTTAAAACAAGCACATTGGGCAGAAAAATCAGAATGAAATAATTGAGAATTGCATTTTCTACCTATTTATAATATTTCACTTTTCTCAGTTTTAAAATTGGATTTTTATTTTTTTTTAAATTCACCACAATAAATAATGTGGTTTTGATCAACTTTTCGTTCCAGATTCCATATAATAATTCCTTACTTAAATTTTTTTGATCCACTAAGTTTGTGTCATGTTTTAGTGGGTGTGTGAATGGGATGGACGATGAAAATTTGGATTAATTTTACGCAGAAAGAAATACTGTGAAATGCATTGAAACGTAGGCTTTCCTTTTTGTTTCAGCTCCTGACAAACCTAGAAACGTTCTGGTTAAGGATCCTTCAAATGAAGATAATGGTTCACCGAACATTTCGAAAATTGTCACTTGGGATATCCCTTGCCACCCAAACGGGCAGATCCAGAGATTCGAGATAGATTTAACAGGAATTTATACACCGGATCAAACCAGACATCAACCGCAGACTGTCATTACGGTAGTACTACCAAATAAGCAGGAGCATTTTGAACAAACTCTAGATGGGTTGTGGGCTTCTACCAATTATACGTTGATTATAAGGGCAGTGGGGGAAAACGGCGAAGCTGGACCAGGATTTGAAACAAATTTCGGGACTAGAGACGCAAGTATGTAGCAAGTATGTGATAGCTCAATGTAAATAAAAAATCAGGTTGAGTTAAAATAAACTATAGCGGTGAATAATGTTGAAAAGTAACTTGAATTGACAAAAAAATAATAAAATGATTGCAATGGAGGTTGAAATTCAAAAAAAAAAGAAATTCTAATTATTCAAAACTAAACAACTTGCTATATTTCACAATCAAATCGTCACGCGTCTGTAAACTAAAAAGTTCGTTTCAATATCTTCCATTTTGTTTTTCAATTTGTTTTTTCATTACATGTTTCATTTTCATGACTTGTCCTATTTTGTATTTTGCTTTTTGAATACGTTTTCTTTCAAAATTGCTACCTTTTTTCATTTGGTATCCATATTTATCCGAATAATTCACCGTGTACCTCAAGGTTCAATACTGGGTCCAGTCCTGTTTATATTGTTCAAGAATCATGTTCCGTTATTCTGTCCTGCATTAGACCTAAATGTTATGCGGACGGTACAAATTTTATAATTACAGCATAAGATCCGCAAGTACTATCAACGAAGAGCTCTTCAAGTACACTGAGAATGATGGTTTGTTTATAAATAAGGAAAAATCATATTTTATGACACCTTTACCAAAAAACGTATCTTTCTATGCCAACTAATTGATAAATTTAAATCATCCATCTATCGAACGAAAACATCATACAAATGTTGCAGTGGATGAAAAAATGACTTGGCCGACTCAGATAGATATAGTCTATGAGAGATTGAGTGGGTCCAGTTTTAAAATTAGGTAGTTTCAAGGGCACAGTTACAGACGATGTTCTCCGGTTGTCGTATTATAGTATTGTAGAATCTGATTTACCATAATGTGTTGATATTTTTGGGTTGCTCAGCGCAACTGATTTATCACCGTCATCTCAGTGCAAACAAATTTGCATTCAATTTTCTATACAAACTTTGCCTTCTTTTGTTTATATAGAACCATCTCGAAGATTGTAAAGTATCACCCAAATATGTAACAAGATCCTCAGTTGATGATTATGATACACGTTCTAAAAACTATATCAACGAAAATTTAAGGTTATTCAATTTTATGATGAAGCACCACTTTATTGATCGAGGAGATCAATTTGAACAAATTCAAAAATAAAGTGCATCAGTCTCTTTTGGAGACGGCATTTTGTTCTTATGACGAGTTGTATGAACTTGTGATGAACTTTCAACTGATTTCGAGAAGTGTACAAGGAAAACATGTTTTATGCTTCTTACTTTTCGATAAAGGGTACATCGCCTGTTCTCGAGATTATGAATTATCCTGTACCATTTTCGACTTGGCAAATGCATTTTATGACGTTACTCTTGGACTCTGGAATTTCTAAAATTCATTTGGTATTTTCCAGTACCAGTTGCCCCATTGGTGTCCATCACACCTAACAGTTCCCCGTATTTAGAAATCCAGTGGCAACTTTCTGATGAAATACGGTATGGAAAAATCATTTACTATAACCTGAACATATCTCCTGTGGGACCGGCTTATGGTCTATATCCAAGTGACTGTCCAGTTCAAAATTCTTTTCATGTCCAGTTAGATGGCGCTATTACAAGTTACAACTATACGAATGCAAGTAGTTATTGGATCTATGGAATTTCTGTTAATGCAAGTACTTCACGAGGAACAGGTCCGAATGGAAATCGGACGGTTACCACAGTTGCTTCCGGTGAGTGAAATCCATAAAACGACCTCTTGAAAAATCCGAATAGTGTATTTTTTACCAGAGAAGACTTCCTGTCTATAACCTCCCGTGATAGGTCGAATACCTATCCTATATAGAAATAGGCCAGTAGACTAATACATGAGTTCTATTCAACAGTCGTGCCAAATCGCCAATTTTTTTGTAGGTAGTTTGGACCTCAAGGAATATAGTGTGAAATTTGTGGAATCGAGAAATGACGATTTCTGTCAAAAAAAAATTATTAAAAAAAACAAAAGACATATTTTGATGTTATTATCTTTGGAATAAGATTTATCGAAAAACGTTTCCTACAAAAAATGTGCGCCGTGATGAAATCTACAAAATAAGTATGCAAAAATCACGAAGAATTATTAGTTTGGGGGTAAACCACTGTTAAACAAAAATTTTTCAAAAAAATTATTATTATATTTACGAGGTTTGTTTATAAAGTACTATCCTCAAACTCATCCACCATCTGAAAGAAACTCTCCTGAAGAGATACCGGTAAGGTTTATCCAGCCTTACATAGTTTAGCAACAATGACCGATTTTCGTAAATCTGGCGTGTCGCTATAGCATTTGTTCCACAAGACCGAGAGGGTGCAAAAAAATCAGGGTCCTTCTTTTCAGCATGTACATTCAGGATTTGAGTGAAAAAAATATTTTTTATTTTTTTAACATGTTTTTCGAATATGTAAGATTTTAGCTTATAAACAAATAGAAGTTACGCCTTATATATTCAAGTTATTTGAAATGTTCCTTAAGATTCCCGTAGGTCTTAGCGAGACGCGTAATTTAAAACAAAAAAAGTTCCAAGATCTTCATTCTAGGCCGAGATACAATAATTTTTACGTTATACTATAAGGTAGAACACGATTAAATTTCCACAGAATTTATAGTCTTCGCGACATGTTTCGATGCACTGTATCGCAACCGCAAGAAATTATTTCTAATAAATTGGCCGGAATTGGGTCTTTTTTACAAGTGATCGGCACCAACATACCGTTGATTCTTTTCCACCCCCATTGCATTGGATCCTTTGAACAATCGCCTTGCCATTCGCACACTTGTAAATAAGTGCGAAGCGAATGTTCATCGCATGCCTCTGCGGTTGGGGAAATTGAACGTACTTTTGAGGGTTGACTTCGTAAAACATAAGTACCGAAATTCATCAAAAGAGAAAAACTGTCAGATGGTGGATGAGTTCGAGGACAGTACCTTATAAATAAACCTCGTAAATACAATAATAATTTTTTTGAAAAATTTTTGTTTAACAGCGATTTACCACCAAACTAATAAATCTACGTGATTTTTGCATAGGACTTATTTTGTAGATTTCATCACGGCGCACATTTTTTGTAGGGAACATTTTTCGATAAATCTTATTCCAAAGATAATAACATCAAAATATGTCTTTTGTTTTTTTTATTATTTTTTTTTGACAGAAATCGTCATTTCTTGATTCCACAAATTTCTATATTCCTTGAGATCCAAACTACCTACAAAAAAATTGGCGATTTGGTACGGCCGTTGAATAGAAGGCGTCCAAATTCATGTACATTCCGTCTGGACTAAAAACCCATTACGATTGAGGTATATTGTTACAGGTCAACTGCCATTTCTCGAAATGACTTGTATACCATGTGTATATCCCATATATTCCCAGAATATTCAAAATAGAAACGTCAAAATTTGACAGAGTGCGCATAGAGATTTGTATGATTTCAAAAGAACATTCGCATGATATTGATGAATGTTCTATGAACACTTTCAGAATGTATATAGGTACTATGTATATTACCAGAGTACTGAAAACTGTTCTTTACGAATATTCATTCGTTCCAACATGTATTAACAGATTATATGATTTTCAGCTCCGGATAAGCCAAGAAATGTTCTTTTAGACGACCCAGTGGACAGCAATAAATCACAGAACGTTCAAAAATTAATCAGATGGGATGTACCGTGTTTTGCCAATGATCGAATCACATCCTATCTTGTCCAATTAAACGGATCCCATACATTGATCCAATCCTATAACGATATCAGGCAAATCGCGTTCAATGTTACTCCAGATCAAAAACAATTTAGTGAAATTCTCGATAATCTTCATCCATCCACTGAATATCTCTTCAGTATTAGAGCCAGAGGGGAGAATGAAGACAAAGGAACACCTGTGTTCTACAATTTCACTACGAGGGAAGCAAGTAAGTAATAACATTCGAAAATTCAGCTTGTCTAGAACTTTTACACTTTCATATCGTTTTTTTCAAGTCACTCGTTTTTCAATGCCATTGTAAAGTGATCTTTCTATCTTGCGATCGATCGAACTTGTCATTTTTCCTCAATAAACTTTCATCTTTAATACTTTCTCGACTGCAACTACTTTTCCTTTTCTCTGAAACCCGGCGCTTATTCCACCCTTGCTGAGTTCTCTCTCAGACTTATATGATCTACGACCCACGATCTTGGTATTGCGGGTTTCTTGGAGGGTCCCGAGAGGCGCAGTCCCATGGTTGCAGTGTATTTACTACATCTGTCTGCCAAGACACGCTCTCTTGATCTTCACAGGTAATCTGAAGCCATTCAGGCCGGATTGTGCTGTTCTGGAAACGCACCTGTGGACCACCTTCTGGAATGTTCTACGGCGGCCTCGATGGCATATTCAAGAGATTCCAGTTAGTTGTTCGATAAAGAGGTTGTTGGATGTTCAAGCAAGTTTTCCACCTCAATTTCCGCATCAACCTTCCCATGTAAGGGTCTTTGTGATATCACATGCAGTAGATTCAGTTGTGCATGGCTCTTTCGCTTCTGTACAGAGGGAGTTTGTTTTTCCTTCCCGCACAGTCTCAGCTTCTGATGCTCAATGAGTTGGTGTAAGGCGGATTAATTCCGCTCTCGAGGAGGCGAGTGAGTTGTTTCCTGGCTGCAGAAGTTTTAACATGATCAGGGGTTAGAGAACTGAAAAGCTCTCGGTTCTGATCCTCTGTTACAGGAAAATCACCTGGAGTCGATATGTAAGTCGACATTCATCTTTCCATAAGAGTCCCACGAGTAGCTAGGGAAAGGAGGTACTCCACGGCAGAGCCCCACATTACCATATGACAAGGGAAACTACGATAAGAGGGTGCCTAGTATCTCGTAGGTTCCGTTAGTGCCATACATACCCTCAGCACGGAAATCTTGACATCAAAACATCGTTGGGTTGACATTCAGTTGAAAAATAACTAAGCCATGCCCTGATCTTGTTATTCGGGTATCTAGCAGTGCTAACTGAAAGCTATCAGGAAGCGACCCAAGCTGACATATAGGCAAGAAGCATCAAGCAGCAGCCCATGCAAAAATTGTACTTGAATCGTTATATTCAATATCCGCTAGCTATACATCTATCTGAATTGCTCATATATCGTTCTCAAAACTGGGTTTCGATATTATTTTAAGGTCATAATATAATTATTTCATTCTCTGGAGTTATAATTTTTCAGTTCCGGATGCTCCGGTTGTGAACGAAAACCAATTCAACATCACAAACTGCAGTGTTTCCTTCATGGCGGACTTCCCGAATGAAAAAGCGGGAAAAATTATTCTCTACAAGATCATAGTCACTGAAGTCGCACCCTTATTCTTCATTCCTGATGACTGTTTCGTTTACCCCAGTGAACCGATCAACGACACTATCAAAGAAAGATTTTACAATTTTTCTACCCTACCGTACCACAAGTATAAGATTGAAGTTGCTGCTGCCACCCAGATTGGCTCGGGAGATTTCACGACGGTGTATGTAAACACTAGTGCAGGGGGTGAGTTCTCTGTATTTCATTTATATTTTCGAAATAATATTACAAAGGAAACAGTTTGTCTCTATATGGGTGAAAAACGGTTCACCAAGAGCTTTTTCATTAAGAGGTCGATTTGAACTTAATTTCGAATGGAAGAGGAATCTTTGGTGTAGAGTATTTTTTTATTTGAAAATCAAAGAATAAAATTATAAAGTGTATTTACAAACTTGTTCGAAAAGAACCTACAGACAAATACAAACAAATAAAACTTTTAGACATTCCTTAATTATACAAGGTTTTCAGAAAATATGGTATTGATGAAAATTAAAACAAATGTAGGACAGCAATCTGTTTACCACAACGGAATAAAACTGTACAATGGTCTACCGAATTCATTGAAGAAATATGGAAAATTTCGTTTCAAAAATAATTCAAAAAAACATTTGATATCATAATTTTTTTTATTGCCATATTAAGATCTGATTCAATTACTCATTTTTTTGTATTCTATTCTACTTTTATTGTCTGGCATCAGTTCAATTTTCCCTACAATAAGCATGTATATGTTTCTTGGGAAATAAATCGTTATCAATAAAAAAAAAGTAGCCTTCTCCGAGTTATATGTCAAATGTTTAATTTTGTTACACCGCTCATCCAACAGCTCAATGAATTGTGAACATGAACTCTCCATAAAATATCAAAATTGCAGAGGTCTCAACAGTAAAACCCATACTTTTTTTGAAAACGTGCTGGGCAGTGATCAAAAAATTATTGCAGTTACTGAAACTTGGTTGCGAGATGGTGTTAGTGATAATGAATTGTTTCCTGAGAATTTCGTGGTCCATCGTACTGATCGAGGATACGGTACACGGGGTGGTGGTGTAATGATTGCGATTGACAGCAACTATTACAATTCAGAGTCTGTGAGTATTATATACCTATCCGAATCAGAATATTGATATTGTGTGTGTTAAAGTGTTCATAAATCAGACAAAATTCGTACAACTTCTGTTAGCATATCTTCCTCCTGATCTGCCATTTGAAGACTATGAAGAATTCTTCGACTTCACTGAGAATATTCCGAGAATAAATGAATCTATTGTTTTTGGTGACTTCAATATTCCGGAAATGCAGAATTTTTACGCTACTGGAGAGATAACCACACGTACGACACGACTCAATATGTTTGTTAATTTTTGTGATCTCCAGCAACATAACAATATTCTGAATCAGAATGATCGTTTGCTTGATCTAGTATTTTTACCTACCAACCTAGTATGCGAGGTGATAAACGACAATGATCCTTTAGTTTCAATAGATACTCATCATCCTGCTCTTCAAATTAATGTGACACTTGATCAAAATGAAGAAAAAATATTCACAGCAAAAGAAAAACGTTTCGATTTTAAACGCATTGATAGGGTATTATTTCTGGATCTAATGAACAACATAAACTGGAACTCTTTGAAAAATCATACTGATATAAATACAGCTGTTCCGTTATTTCAGCAAACCCTTGGATCAGTCATTGAAGAATGTGTGCCACTGCTAAATACTAGATCACGTAAATATCCTTTTTGGTATTCGAATGTAACAATAAAAAATATAAAAATTAAAGGTCACTTTCATAAAATGTATAGGAGAAGAAAACTATTATTTTATTTGGAACGATATAGGTATTTCAGGAGAACAGTAAAAACTAATATCAATGATGACTATAAAAAATTCATCGTAAATTCTGAAGAGAGTGTTAAGAACAATCCTCGCAAATTTTGGTCTTTTTTGAATAGTAAATCCAACAAAACCAGAATACCTGGACAAATGTACTATAATAACGAGTGTTTGTCTTCTCCTCTGAATATTGTTGAGAGATTTGCCAGTTTCTTCAAAAGTGTTTACAACGACCCACCAGATCAGAGTGAAGCATGTGTCGAAACATATAATTTTGCAGCACACTTGAACATCATGGAAATTACAGTAGAACAAATAAAGGAAGGAGCTAAAAAATTGAAAAATAAATTATCAGCGGGTCCAGACAATATACCGATGAACTTTTTGAAAGAAAACAGAGTTGCTTTCCACTCCTCTATATATCTTATACAACCTAATGTTGAGGTCTGAGAATTTTCCGACTCTTTAGAAAGTTTCAAGGGTGTGTCCAGTATTTAAATCTGGCAATAAATGCCACATCATCAATTATAGACCAATATCCTTGATTTCAGTGTAGTCAAAATTATTTGAAATTATTTTATCCGACGTAATCTACAATCATGTTCGACACATGCTATCTCAATCCCAACATGGTTTTGTCAAATCTCGTAGTACAACCACCAACTTATGTGTATTAACCGAATTTATATCTGGCTCTCTTGATGAAAGAAAACAAGTTGATGTGGTGTACACGGATTTCGGTAAAGCCTTCGACAAAATCCCTCACCATCACCTTCTGAGAAAGCTCAACCAATTTGGCATCTCTGAAAAAATTAGACGTTTATTGAAATCTTTTTTGATTAACAGAGAGTCTTTCGTAGAATATGAAGGAGTGAAATCTCCAAGATTTATATCGACTTCAGGAGTTCCCCAAGGATCTAACTTGGGACCCTTGCTCTTTCTTCTATTTGTTAATGATATATGTGACTCCTTGAATTCGAATACCCTCCTTTATGCCGATGACTTGAAATTGTATCGAGAAATCAGTGATGTTCGGGACTGTGAATTATTGCAGCAGGACTTGACAATTCTTAATAACTGGTGCGTTGAAAACGACTTACTCCTCAATACGAATAAGTGCAAGGTAATGACTTTCAGTCGCAAAAGTAATCCACACTTCTTTGATTATTGTATCTCTGATCAACAACTCCTACGAGTTTCCCTGTGCAAAGATCTGGGTGTCACATTCGATGAAAAACTCACTTTTGTGAATCACATAAATACAGTCGTATGCGGGGCTACACGTAGGTTGGACTTTCTCATTCGGAATTGTAAGGAATTTCAATCTTTTGAGGCATTACGTAATGTTTATTACTCGATTGTAAGAACCAAACTGCAATATTGTAGTGTTATATGGAACCCTTATCACATAAAATATGTGGATATACTAGAATCTGTACAAAAAAAATTCTTAAAATTTGCATTCTTTAAAAAGCATGGGGTTTATCCTGTAAGAAGATATGATTATAACCTTTTGCTAGGGGAATTCAACTTATCATCATTGAGAAAACAGAGGGAAATCGATAACCTTATTTTTCTTCACAAATTGATCAACAACAGTATAGATTCCCCTTGCCTGTTACTGTCTCTCAACTTCAATACTCCAAGAATTACGTCCAGAATTAATCATACGTTTCGTCTCAACAATTGTAATTCATGGCATCATTATTGTTGCCCCGTCTCAGATATGTGTAGAAGTTACAATAATTTGCGAGATATCAATGTAGATATATTATTCATGAACTTGAAATGTTTCAAAAGAAAAATGTATAGTCTTATTCCTAACTAATCTTAAACTTTGCAAGCGTTTACCTCAATTTTGTAAAATACACCTATTACTGGGCTTTAAGCCTGTTGGATGTATAATGTATAAATAAATAAATAAATAAATGTTGAAACAAATAATAAGTACAAAAATTTCAATAGAAAATTCCAATTCAAAACTCACTCTAATCATTTTAATGAATGTTGAACTCAAGATTTTAAAAGAGCTTATTTTCGAAACTTTCTTCAGATTTCATTGAACATTAAAAATAGTTTAATATCAATCAGGAATAACTAGTCCGATTCTCAATTCATCAATATACTTGATATTATGTCTTTTCCAGTAAATTCTGTTCGACAAAATAGTTACATTCAAAAGTTGAGGAAAATGTTTACGTTTATGTAATTCGAAATATGAAAGAATATGAATGTGTGAATGCCGCGTTATCTCCAGTTCTCAGACTGGTAGATCCTGCTTCAAATAAGGAATTATTTCATTCTATGCACATGTTCAGAGGTATTTTCTCGCGATTACAACCTTCAAAATCAAACCACTACCAATATCCTTCCTCTTTTTGGATTGATTTTCTGAGTATGACTTGAATCAACCTTTTTTTTTAGTTCCAGAAACAGTACGGGCCTTGAGCTTTTTTCAGAGCGAAGTACAAGAGGAGTACGACGCTAAAGCCTTCATCAAATTCAAAAGACCTTGTTTCTCAAATGGTCCTCTAACGAATATAACAATAAACTACAAGGGAAGCAGAACCTCTTTCAAAAACATCTCTCACGAAGAACCAATCAAGTTTTCAAACGAGACCAATTTGGAGCACTCGTTCGGCTTGAAACCTGAGTACTTTTACGAAGTCACTATTACAACTGATAACGGAGATTTCAGCAATAGTTACGAATTCGATATTTTTGCTTCATCTGGAGGTGAGTTAGATGAGTCACTAGATATCTCGAGTAGCTATTTCATGTTTTTGTCGGAAGGGATAGTCGCCCAAAACAAAATGCAATGTGTTTTATTTTTCAAAATAAAAAAGCAGTGAAATGAACATATTCACACTAACATGCGACCATATCATAGCATCCTCATCAGCAAGTATGTCAAAACTGGAAGAATGAACACATTGTTCCAGCTGCTAATTTTTTTTACGAAGTGTCAATAATTTGACAGTTCACCAGTTGAAATTGAGAAGTGAAAATGTTCCCGACTTGGTTGGATATTCTTCCTTTTCATTTCAGATATCGGTCATACGAGTTTTTTGCCAAAAATTCATCTTTTATACGACTCGAACGACCAACGTTGATTCTCATCAACTGTAGTCCATTTTAACAAATTTTTCTGTTGCAGTTCCTCCAATGATTTCCCAGAATGCTCTCGAATTTTCTGGTATTCGTCCCACAGGGATAGACGTTAGGTTGGGAATGGAACATTTGAATAACACCAATGGAGAAATAAAGTATATATCTCTGATTCTGAGTAAAACAGCACAAGTCGGTAAATTCGCAGAATGGGATGGTACAAACTGGCCTGTGGTATTTGATGAAGGGGAATATCAATTGACCACGGATTTCTGGGCACCATCCAAGGGTAAGTTATTCCAAAACTACAACAACATTCACCGCAAAAACGTATATATTTAAGACAGTTGTTTGAAATCTTTCCATTCACCCATTGTATTGTTTCAGTTCCACACAATTCTTGTTTCATATCAAAATTTGTGAACATTTATAGTAGTTGATAAGGAAGGGATGTTTTCCAAAACTCCGCTCGACGTTCATTTGCAAATACGTCTTTTTTGGTTTAAGATGCCGATGTGGCTTTCTCCATCGGAAGCGACTCCCCGGGCTGTAACAAATCGAAGAAATTTTGCAACGAACCTCTGAAAGAAGATACACAATACTTTGTGATTGTCCGAATGTTTACACAACGCTTCCTTAGGGATAACCCCTCCATTCCATTCAGAACAGGTAAGACATATTTCTTTATGCTAATTCGTTATAATTCCCGTTCATGATTTATTTTGCCTTCCACTGGAACTAGTACCAATCAGAATTGAGCAAATTCATCATTCTGTCTATAGTTTCCCTTTGCTAACATGTCTTTTTTTATACTTTAAACTCGTCCTGCCAGGCAATTTTAGAAAAATTAGTCTCAAGCGGAAAACTCTGTACCTGATGAAATATATCTTGGGAAAAGAGTAAGAAATTGAATTATTTTAGAAACTTCATCAGAGCAATTGAACCAAAAAAGCAATTTTCAAAAGTAACTGGGATGCCTGATATCCTTGGTGTTGGCACTTATTCCTTTAAAAGTTTGGGGTAAAATTTGCGACACATGCCTAACATGATAATAGGCTTCGTGCCGACCAGTCTGCTACCTATACTTTCACTTTTTCGCGCTGGCCGATTGGCAGCCTATGGTATCTGTTCAGGGTCGAATGAAGAAAGATTTCCAAAACGGATTAGATTTATATGGGTTTTCGATCAGTTACCAAACAGCTTCCCTCATCAATTCCCTTACCTTCGACGATTTTTTACTGAAGCCGCCCAAGGACATATATAACATAGGATAGCCAGATCCCTATATACTCCAGTCATTACGTCGGAAAAATCGGGTTAGAAATGCAAATGAACCGAGAAAGCCAAATTGTAGATATTATGTTGGCCCCCCAACATAATATCTACAATTTGGCTAGAAATGCTTAAGTTCAAATTGTCGACCAAAATAACCTTGTGGGTTTTCCGCCATCTTGAAAAAGGGTTAAATTCAGTTTTTTCATCATTACTCGGTTCCCCGTTGAGATACGAAAATTTGTATTGAATACTTCTTTGTTGCTTTTTGCACGATCTACAATTAAGGTTCTATACATTTTCCACGTATCGATCATCGTTATCGATATATCGATGAAAACAACCATAAATTTGGAGAGAACAAATTGTTTTTCGCTATTTTCTTTTTTCTCGTGGAAGATATCGAGAAATGTTTGAAATTAAACTTGTAGAGCGTGTCCAGACCTACAAATTCGTTTTTTTATTCTTTATTTCCGACAAGAGTTGCGACCTCTAGCGCGCCACAAAGTCAGTAAGACTTTGTCCGGTTTTTATTTAGCCGCTCGCACGGTTCTATCCACACGTCAAAATGAATGAATGGTTGTTCAGGGAATCATTGCAATACAAGATAAATTAATAAACCAGCCGAATTATATATCAAATACATGAAATTTATTAATCAAATAATTTTTATGCAGCAAAAATGATAATTACAGGCAGTAATTTTTTTCACACGTTTTTCGGCGTTTTGATGGTCCTGGCTGTTCAAACTTCTCCTCGGTAGACTCTTCGAGTCGTGAAACTTCGTCAATCGCAGGAAATGATGCTGTGACCGTCAAAAAATCGTCATCGTTATCATCGTGATCGTCGTTGAATAAAATATCGACTCTGGCGACATTGTCGCACGTCTGTCCACTACAGTGAAGCCAAATAAAGGAGCAACTAATTCCTGCTTTCCTGCACCCACAAGCAGCTCAACATTTTCCTTCACATTTGCACAAAATGAATTTTTAAAAGTTCGGGTGGAGCGGGTGCGGCTATGGTGCAAATTGGTTCAAGCCCGTAATTACTCTGTCGCCAACCCCATTCCTGAGGATCTTTGAAAATTCCGAGCCACGTTTGTATTCGAAGATATGTCCGGAAAACGTGTTGGTGGACTGCGTTTTCCGTTGGTGGAGGTAGTGAAAGATTATTCGTCTTATGAAAGAATGTAGGCTTTCACGGCCGGTGTTAATACATCTCTGGTTTTTAGGGCTTGAGGGCCGTTGGTGGAATTTTGACCGGAGCTTTCGGCTACATCTGCGGCAGCCATCTTCAGCAGCATGGTCTTAGTTGAACTCCTCTATGTGAATTTACTACGACTGATTGCAAATCTGGAATTGACTCGTTTTTATTTTTCGGTCCGCCAGCGTTCTGTTGGTCGTCCGATTCCCTGGTTCTATCTGGTTTCGTATTAGCTGTTCTTAGAACTGGATACCAAATTTTTTTGCGATTGAGATACATAAGCACAAGGCTAACTCCAACAGAAAGGAAGAGGGACTAAATTTGAACAAAATTTGGTATCCAGTTCTCTAACTCTAACGGTCGCTCTATGGCGAGACGCACATTGCAGCGTCGGGCGCGCTGAGGCCGACTTTGTGGCGCGTTAGAGGTCGTAACTTTTGTCGGAAATAAAAAATAAAAAACGAATCTGTAGGTCTGGGCATGCTCTACAAGTTTCATTTCGAATATTTCTCGATATCTTTCACGAGAAAAAAGAAAATGGCGAAAAACAATTTTTCTCCCCAATTATGGTTTTTATCATCGATATCTCGATAACAATGATCGATACGTGAAAAATGTATAGAACCTTAATTGTAGATCGTGCAAAAAGCAACGAAAAGTATTCAATACAAATTTTCGTATCTCAACGGGGAACCGAGTAATGATGAAAACACCATAAATTTAACCCTTTTTCAAGATGGCGGAAAACCCACAAGGTTATTTTGGTCGACAATTTGAACTTAAGCTTTTCTAGACCCCCCCAACATAATATCTAAAATTTGGCTTTCTCGGTTCATTTGCATTTTCAAATGTATATAATGACTGGAGTAATACCAGCAACGTTGTCGTGCGTGAACCGCGTCCCCACTACTTTATGACATCACCGCGGACCCGTAGCCGTTGGAATATCGCGGTGTGTGACTGTGAACGCGATGAGACACGTTGTCAAGTGACGGTTTTTGTGTTTATACTTCTTCGTGTATCTAGTAAATGAAAGAATTTTTTTACAACGTCATTGCGCTGTTTTTGGTTGTAACAACTGCCGTGTGTCCACAAAACTTACCGGAAAAGACATTGTTTACCACAACTTTCCTAAAGCAAATGATTTCGTATCGGGTACTGAACGAAAAGAATGGATAAGACGCATGTAATAGCACCTCTGATGGCACAGTAACTCAAAGTAGTAGCAGTGGAAGTTCGTTTTCAACATCTGATGACATTTCAGGAACTTCCGATACAAAATCGCCAGAAACTACAGATGATGCTTTTGAGTATATTGCTGGTTTTATTGCAAAGACATTTAAAACCCTTTGCGGTCGAACTCATATAAACCAAATGTTCCTACAGGTCGTTGGCATGTGGTACATGCCCTGCGTACTACGCGTCACAACTTTACACGTGAAAGTGCGTTGCGGTCGTAGTGGTTTTTGAGTTTCTGACAATAATGGCTTGAAATAATTGTATTTATTCTCCTAGTTGCCCTAGAGTATTGATATTTGGTAGAAATTGAGAAAAAACTATAAAAAGCCACATGACTTAAAAAAAATGAAAAAATGTCGGAGAAAGGTCGTTGAAATGGCACAAAAACGCCTTTTTATATTTTGATATATTGATATATTTTTTTTTGTGAAAATAAAACGATTCTTCAATGTGTGATATTTCATAAAACATTCGCCTGGATGTAAAGCTGGGTTTCCTGGGCATGTTTGACAATAGTAGTTAGTAGTTTTCCGTCCTCCAGGCGTTTTTCTATCACTGCACACCTTACAATCAAGATTGCTCTTCCTCAAAAAAATAGCATGGAATTTGCCATCCAAGCGAGTATTATCGCAAATGTGAGATACACTTCGTCGATTTGCATTACTTCTAAAGTCTCCTACCAACTGAAGGACTAATTTTTTTCTGAAGTGTCTTGAGCGATATTTTTTGTCATTTTTTTCTGAGTTGTACAGTAAGAATGCATTATTTATAGTGACGTCTAGCAACCAAAAAAAAACTTTTCGTCACCATTTGGATGACTTTCGTAAAAATGCATAGCTTGTAGAATAATGATCGGCAATATCTACACCCCCATGAACTTATTATACTCGCATATCATCGTGGGTTTTTTAATTACTTCTTCAATCCATTGACCATTAGCTGTTTTGGTACGTCTTGTAACATCTTGCGTAGAGTTGTTATATAAAGTAGAGATCATGAGAACAACCCTTTTATCCTTCCAAGCCAATGCAGACATCGAATTATTGCGAAGGCAACGGATTTCGCCTTTTTTCATTTTTCTCGTGGAAGTTGTTCTCATTTGATCTGGAAGGCCTTTACGATTTGCCATTACAGTTCCCGTTAGATGTATTTTCATTTCATGTAATTCTTTGGCTAGCAATGGACTTGTATAATACCGATCGGTATAAATGTGGTAACCACCTGCACCATTTGTCGCATTGATAAGCTTCTGAGCTAAGTGAACTACTATTCGGGCAGTGGCAGGAAGATCTGGACGAATCAATGATTCTGTCGTTTGAGTACCGAAATAGGGTTCCATAGTAAATACATAACCATTGGTTGAATCGGCAAAAACGAACACCTTTATTCCCCGTTTGGTGCGTTTGTCCTTATTATAAACATGAAATGACACTCTGCCTTTGAAACCAATTGTACTTTCATCAACAGCTACATATTTTCCTGGAGTATAGTACTTTGCAAATGCTCGTTCCAAGTAAGAGAGGACATTTTTCACTTTGTTACTGTGACTTCTTTCTCCTAAAGCATTGTCTTCTGGTTGAGAAATATGAAGATTCCAGAAAAGTTGGAAGAATCTTTGCCTAGAAAAGACGTCTTTGAAAAACGGCTGATAGTCGACCCAAGAGGATGAAAAATAATCCCCCAGTTCACTTTTAGGGTTTAGGGCCATGTTGATTATGACACCCAAAAATGCTTTGAATTCTTTCACTGTAGCCGGCTTCCAGGAAGACCAGATTGATCTTCTAGGCAATGGTGTATTCTTTCTTATTTTTTCTCCTGCATACCTGATAACAATAGTTGTAAATACATTATTACAAATAAAAAGCTCGATCTAACGCACCTGTTCGTCTCATCGACAATTGCCTGTAACAGCTCATCAGTAAAAAACAGTTGAAAAAATTGCAGTTCTGTCGTGGGCTTATTTGTCCTTGGAGGGTGATATCCAACATCTTCGAAAAATAGAAAATTTTCAAAATTTGACTCACCAGCTTCCCACAGTTTCCACGATTCATCTTCTTCAGAAATAGGTACTTCTTCATCTGAACTGTGTTCCAAAAGTTCCTCAAGAAACGTCTCATCTTCAGATGAATCTGAACTCATTTCATTTTTAATTGTGTGGGAATCCCAGTTTTCTTCATCATCATATAATAAAGCTTCCAACTCTACGTCACTCAAACGTTTTCTTTTACTCATATTAAAAAAATTGTATGCTCACAAAACTCATACGATTCCAAATAAATACGAATTTACGACCTGACAAAGTAGCCCGTGACACGCGTATTGGCCATTTGAGAAAAAAGGGGAGTGCATTTTGCCTGAACTGAAATTTACCGTGCAATCCGAATATCGCGCGTAAATTGTCATGCTATTAAATGGTTGAAGAGTTATGAGACTTTAAAAGTGCGGCATTGAAGAAATGCCAACGTCCTAAGTCAAGTTTTACGATTTGCATGTCCCACATGCCAAGCGACTCGCAGGCGAAAAAGTGTGTATATTTTGACAAGTATAGTAATGGTGTCATGTATAACATGCCAACGACCGCAAAGGGTTAAAACGACTCATCCACAACTAGGTGATTTTACTTATAAGATTAAATCTGATTTTTCTCCCAATATACCATCATGGGTACAGCAGCTTTCATTTGAGGGTCTTATCAAGTGAATTTTTAAATAAAATTGAACAGAGAAACAAGTGACAAGATGGTTAAGGCTTTCGCGGCCGAGGTTATTACTATAACTACTTCTCTTCGGGCTTGAAGGCCGTCGTTCTTTGGAATTTCTTCCTCGTGCTAGCGAAACGTCAGGAAGAAATTCCATAGAACGACGGCCTTCAAGCCCGAAGAGAAGTAGTTAAACTAATAACCTCGGCCGCGAAAGCCTTAACCATTTTGTCACTTGTTCCTCTGTTTAATTTTATTTAAAAATTTACTTGAGGGTTTAATAAGCTTTAAGAAGAGTAGTTATACTAAGAGGAACAAGTACTTTGAAATTTACCATGGCAACAACAAACTAAGGAAAGAGCCAATGGTTTTCAAAAAATTATCTTTAAAAATTAAAAAAAGATAAAGTTTACCTTTTGATATAATCAAACTCTTCTATAAACTGAGGACTGTTATTCGTATGAATTATTTAAACACAAAACAGTCAGTTAAAAAGGGCAGGCAAGATTTGCAGTACCCCAAATTCTGACGTGAAACGAAAATTAGATAAAAAAATTAAAAAAAAAACATTATGTAATAATTCTTAAAATTATCATTTATATTTTTAATGTTTAAAAATAATCATTACATAGTAATAGGTATGTAAATGTAGTTAACTTCTTTATTACAATTTATTTTTCAATAACAAAGAACGTTTGTTAAAGTAAGCACCCATTAAGAATTTTATTTAATTGTTCTTTTCTGATGTAGTTTTTGTTCTATTCTCGTGAATAAAGTTTGTACTTCCTTTTAAACACTTTACTACATTAATTTCTCAATTTGTATTGATTAAATGAACGAAAAATGTCCCAAAAGTAAAACAAATAATATAAAATGTAATATTCGCTCCGTATGTGTAATGGAGGACGCTTGGAGATCGGTCCGCGGTGACGTCACCGAGCGCTACTCGACTGGCGAAAATCTGTAGTCATCCAGCTATCCTATGTTATATACGGTCCTTGGAAGCCGTCTATGTAGATATTCAGACCATAACAGACCAAAGTATAAATTCGAAATCTTTATATCAAACAATATTGATCCAGAATAAAAAATTACCGTCAATCGAAAGACAAGCTTGTCTGGGAAACAAAAACAGGACTCAAATTTTCACAAATATCAATAACTCAATTCTCAACTATGAACATAAAGGTTTAATTTACCTTCCCATTCATGATGCTTACCCGCTTGAGAAAAACTTGCTGAAAATAGGGAAATCTCTTACCGAATATTTCCATCGTATGATAAAAATCCCATATGAAGCGGGACATTTTCGATCAATTACAGCGATAAATTCCCGGCGGGACATTTTTGGGCTGGTAAATACCCGGTAGGTATCGAAAAATACCCGCTCGGTCCGTGTGTCTATAGTAACGATTGTTAAAATGTACATTTGTCATCTTGACAGGCATAAATACTGAATTTTAAACGTCATTGTTTTAACTCCGGAAATATTCTACCGAATTACACTCGTGCATCAAAATAAACCTGATAATTTTCCATTCAAGCATATTGTCAGTAAAAAAACCGCATTCGGTTATTTTCATATTTTGCTTTCGACAAAATATGAAAATGAACTCATGCAGTTTTTGGACAACATGCTTTCATGGAAAATTATCGGTAATTTTGAAGCACTTTATTGTGTAATCACTCCTGATAAATGCTCAATTTGTAATATACATATCGACACTCTTCATCATAGATTTTCATGTTATGACGGGGTACGACACATTGCGGTTTTTTTGATCGAACTGATAAAAACTCTAACAGGTTCGAGTTGTGAGATATCTAACTTGTCAGGGTGAGTATGCACAAAAATATCCTAACAAAAGGACGAATAATTTCAAAATGGAGGTGAAATATTTTTGGAAGAAGCTGTGGAGGTGATGAGTAAGGTGTGCTTCACATGCAGAAAAGATGAAATATGCCCATCTTCCGTAATTTGAAAGGCGATTCTGAACTGAAGGGAAGCGTAGTATTCTACACATCGGAATACAAGATTTTGTGTACATATATATAAACAAAACACCTCGAATCGAAATGCAAATCGCCAACTTTTCAGGGAAGAATACATTTCTGAATCTTTCGCGTGAATTTTATCCTTATTCGATACTGCACATCGAAAGTCGTATATGCGGCTTAAGACTTAATTATGGTGAGTACAAAAAGCGGGGAATATCGCACGTGCTACTATCTCACATGATTCATCAAATCAACAACCATGAAAAATGAAGTGAACTATAACAAAACTTTTACTAGAGATCAATTACCCTAACACCAAACTGATCTTATTGCACTTGACGCGCGTTTTGCTAACAAGGTTAGCATCTTCAGTGGAGATAATTGTTCCCAAATCTAATCTAGATCTTATATTGTTCAGACCCAGTCGTTTTTTTGATAACTGGATCTGAGGTTTCTTGAAAAATGCTCGAAAGACCTGAATTTGAATAATTTCGGACCAAGAAAACTCTCGATAATACAAACTCCCTGTTTCTGCAAACTAACTGAACAAAACAAAATGAAATCAACCATTTACCACATTTGAAAATATAAAGTTTACCAGAAAAAAACAATAAAAATATGCTCAATTAGGTGCTCGTTTCTATAGACTGAAAAGGTGATTTGTTCGATGCGCTTTTCACAACACCAACATGTGTTCTGACGATAACAACGAACACTGCGCCATCATGCCCTGGATGCAGATGGATGATCCTCCCCGTAGGCTATTGGGGTGGATGAACTTCTTCCTTCAGCATCACCAAAGAACCGATGAGATCAGGAGAACATACACTGAATTCACATTTGATTCTCTGTTGCAAGACGTTCAGATAATTTTTTGACCACTGCCCCAAATAATATTGTGTCATTTGCTGGATAAGCTTGTATCATGAAAGCATAGGATCCTCTTATCCTTCATATTTTCTTGTGGTGAAGCGTTAATTGAAGCACCCAATTAAAAAATGGCCACGTTCGAGATCATTTGGATCTGATTATAGATGATATAGCGGGCGGGAATCCCTCAATCTGCTGAGTATGAAATTCTTCGAAAGTAAGGTTGTAGCCAGAAGTTATACGTTTGAGATGTGAACCCGAAGAAAAGTAGCAATACTGAAAACCTCGGCCGCGAAAGCCTTAACCATTTTGTTTGATGTGGTATTTGGTATACACAACTTTTCATAAAAGCTTCCCACAACCCACCAAAATCGGGTGATCCTGCAGCTATGAATACCCAAGATATTTCATTTTATGTAGAATAATCATGAACCTTATCATTTTTATATAAGTAAATATAGAAATTTTTCAATTTATTTTCAGCATCGACAAAATTTGTAGAATTGTCTGTCATAATTTGAGTACAGACTTCGACGAGATATAAATATCTTCAAACAATTCAAAAACCCATTATTCGTAGTGAGTTCACTTACTAAATATAGTAATTCATCAACTTTGTATTCCGTAGTTCACCACCTCTCAAAGAGAAAGGATCTGCATTAACGATGCCTCAGTAGAAAAAAGTATGGCAGTTTGCCATAACAAGAAGTAAAAAAAAGATGAATATCTTTCAAGAATGTCCAATTCAATACAATAAATTACTTTCAATTCTGGAATAACCTCCTAGTTTTTTGATATCGAAGTAGGTAAGGTAACGAATTTTCATAACCATGCCACCCTTTTTTCTAAATTAAAAATATGGATAGGATAAATTTCCCTCGAGATTATATATGCAATATTTCCTTCAGAATTTATATGAAGATAATGTCTAATATCAGACAATTGTTGAATTTCACAAATCCTGTTACAGAATTTTTCAAATCACTAGGTTGTTTAGAAATCCGAGCAATCACAATAGTGGAAACTGTGTGATGAAATATCTCATCAATATCAAACTCAAGTGAATTAACTACCTTGTTAACCAATTGGACCATGAGAAGTGTAGCACAAAGCTCAAGGTTTTTTTGAGATTCTTGGCTCATTTTTTGTTTATTGAGTAACTGATCCCAAGAAGCTAATGCTTATACAGGGATATACATATAGAAAAAACATTAACAAGATACAAACACATAATAAATTAAACCGTTAGATCATAACATAAAAATGACGAAAAAGGAATTTTTCTATACTTGGAAATTCTATTCTATTGTTTCAAGAAATATTTTTTTGATTTCGATTTGAATTTATTTATATTTTTTATTTCTTTCAAGTTTTTTGGCAAGATATTGTAAGTAAGAACTCCTGAGTAAAGCAGAGATTTTCTACCAAAATTGCTTCTGATTTTAATCAAATCGAAATCATTTAACTGTCTTGTATTAAAGTTAGGAATATTCGAATTTGGAGTAAATTTTAGGGTTGAATGTTTATTGTTGGATGATGTCAAATGAATAAATAAACAGGTCTTCAATTTATATAGCTTTTTTAAATTGAGTAAATATTTGGTGTATACAAATTCACAGTGGGTTCACGATAATACAATTTGTAAATACACTTAATTGCTTTATTCTGTAGTATTTTCAAAGGTTGCAATAAAGAACTAGATGCTGTTCCCCAAACTGTGATCAAGTACTGTAATTTTTAATATATTAAACTGAAATAGACCATTTTCAAGTATTTTCGTGGAATATAATTTCTTATTTTATATAGAATACCGATTACTGGAGATATACTTTTTCTCAGTATATGTGGTGAAGTCTTTGAACGCAAGTAAATTGTACATAAAGTCAAGGCAATTATTCTGTTCTATCTATTGGAATCAAAAGTTATGTGTGCATTTTGCAGCTCATCCAATCCATCTTGGCACAAACTCAGCTACTCTTCCAGTTGCACACTGGTAGTGTAGACCATGACGAAAGAAAAAACACCTAGGAATGAATTTCAACATATTGAACATATATAATAGATGTTTTTTCATCTTAGTATACTTCACAGAGATTGCTGGGCATTTACGTTAATAGTTCTGTGTCAAGATGGATTGGATTAGCTGTACATAAATGCAAATGTACATTCTTCAGGATCAACTCCCGCAAATAGCAAGAAAATAAAATCTAATATTCTTGCTATAAATGTTCAACCAGATGGCATGACGAGGTTTTTTAAAATCATAAATACAGCAACAAACCATCAACAAACGGATAATAAGAGATATGGTTATTTTCATAAGAAATTATCTCCTCCATCACCTTGCTTTTGAGACTATTGATGATAGAGAATGTTTGATGACACCAATAAAAATGGAAAATTATGAATAAGATATCCGTCTTTTATTACAGGTAAAAGCTGGACAGGTTTCATTTACGGGATGATATTCGGACTCCTTATGGCCGGTGTTCTGGCAATAATTGCGTTCTTCCTATGGAGGAAAGGGGTATTCAAGTTGAGTCAATAGCAATACTGGGTTGCACCTACCGTGCTAAACTGTAATCATCTGTTTTAGGATTATAATGGATCGAATTCCGAAGAAAACTCCTGTCGCACCCGCTCTCAGTAAGGGAATCCCCTGCAACAAGTTCCTTCAGTACTGCAAAAATATGGAGTGCAACCCACAAAAGTACCACGAACAATACGCATTGCTCACTGAAAAGGCCAAGGAGATGACGGCTGATAAGACCATTTGTATTGCCACCTTGTCGGAGAACAGAAGGAAGAATAGATATACAAACATAGCTCCGTGTAAGTAGTAGTTACAGAACAGATAGGTTTGCACAATAATAGAAATGTCCTGAAAATACTAGATGGAAAAAGTTACGTGAGATGTGTGAATAACTCATTAGTGTACAATTTTATGCTTTTTAAAGGTAATCCAACTTGAAGTTGGATGAAGTGTTGTTTTACTTCAGAACAGGCTACATAAATCCATTCTTATAAACTACAGTGCAGCGAAGTCAACGTTGGGGCATGGCCCAGCTCTTCAGGTTGACTGACAGTCATTCGATATCTGAAGTTGAGCAACGCCGAGCGCGGTTAGTACTTGGATGGGTGACCATGTCGAAAGCCCGTACAGCTGCAGCAAAATAGCATATTATATCTCGCAGACAATATATCAATGAGCACAAGATATATTGAGGATATGCCGTCCTTCGGAGGGGACGTAAAGCCGTCGGTCCCGAGTCCATGGATGTTGGGCTCGTTAAAGATCCCTACCTCTGGTTGGAATACGAGAGGGTTCGGCAAAATTTCCGGTTGGGGAAAGTGTGCTCACCGGCGTCGGTGATTGGCCTTGGTAGCGGAAATAGGCCGACGTTAAATAAAGAATTAAAAAAAAAGTCAACGTTCTTTTTCTATTTTAATCACCAAATCGTATCGTGAATTCAGATTCGACTTTTGAAATGGAGAAATGTTATTATTCGGGAAAAAATTGTTGAGGAAAATTGAATTAGTTGTAACTACACCTGACGAATAAAAGCCTGTGTGTTCCGATCCTAATATTGTGAAAAAATGAGGCAGATAATGCCATTATGGGAACTTTGAACGGTTATAACAACTGATAGCAAAACATCGAAAAAAGGTGCAAACGCTCGGATGCAGAAAATAATGTTCTCAAAATAATTATGCGTATGCTTGAAGACTGGCTTCGAATCAAATGTTCCAAATAAATCCTTTGTTCAGGCCAGCCTCAACTCACCTACACTGTAGGTTGACGAACTCACACCTGACAAAAAACTACTCTCCTGGCTAATACCACGAAGGGCATTGGATTACATCCGACAGGTTTGAGCGCAATATTCTTCACAGAATAAATTCCTGCATATGATCTTGGCGATGCAACTACCAGAATTAATTTTCAATCATTGGGACGCGGCACACTTGCAGACCGGTTTCGGGCTATTTGTCCTCTCGTCAGTGTAAGGCAGTGTCAGCATCAACATAAGTCAATGACTTCCTATAATCAAAAATCATATTCGAAGTATCTTCCCCATAGACTTAGGCTGATACAAACAACAAGCAAAATAGCCGTCGCGTTGCGCCATCTGCCCGTAGCCTAGGTACTAACCAAGAACTAATCCGCATGGCCCAAATCCTAGAACAAGGAAACGAATATTGCAAATACTTAAGGGTATGCTTGAAGTCTGGCTTCAAATCGAATATACTAAATGAACAATTTGTTCACACCTGACAGAAAACTACTCTCCTGGCTAATACCACGAAGGGCATTGGATTACATCCGACAGGTTTGAGCGCAATATTCTTCACAGAATAAATTCCTGCATATGATCTTGGCGATGCAACTACCAGAATTAATTTTCAATCATTGGGACGCGGCACACTTGCAGACCGGTTTCGGGCTATTTGTCCTCTCGTCAGTGTAAGGCAGTGTCAGCATCAACATAAGTCAATGACTTCCTATAATCAAAAATCATATTCGAAGTATCTTCCCCATAGACTTAGGCTGATACAAACAACAAGCAAAATAGCCGTCGCGTTGCGCCATCTGCCCGTAGCCTAGGTACTAACCAAGAACTAATCCGCATGGCCCAAATCCTAGAACAAGGAAACGAATATTGCAAATACTTAAGGGTATGCTTGAAGTCTGGCTTCAAATCGAATATACTAAATGAACAATTTATTCAGGCCAGCCTCGACTCACCTACACTGCAGGTTGACGGACTAACACCTATCAGAAAACAACTACTCCCCAAGCTAATAATACGAAGGGCATTGGCTTTCATCCTACAGAGTAGGTTAGTTGAGGCTGGCCTGAACAAATTGTTCATTTAGAATATTTGATTCAAAGCCAGTCTTCGAGCATACCCATGAGTATTTGAAAATAAGAAGACAAAAAATTTCAAATAACATACCTGCAGGTAGTGCAGCAATTGATGCTGATGATACTTCTCCGAATCCAGAAAAAGTAATTATCACTCCAGGCTACCTGAATCCATATAAATACTCTTTACGAAATCGTAATACCCAGTCATCGGAGTCTAACTCAAGGAGCCTCTGAAGAAGCTAGCCACTCGCGCCAGCGAAACGTCAGGAAAAAATTCTGAAAAATGACGGCCTTCAAACCCGAACCAAAGTAGTAATACTATTTGAATAAAGTGGAAACAGTGAATAGGAATACATGTAGTTTTCTCGTAACATAGTATATTGTATTAATTCCAGTCACTGGTTGATTTTAATAATGTGTTGAAAGCTCAGAGATTCTCATCCTTTATTGCGAAATGTTTGTATATTCCAGACGACCAAACCAGAGTGGAACTCAGGATAGACGAGGACGATGAAATTGGATCCGACTATATCAATGCATCTTTCATCAAGGTAATAATAATTGTCATAACGGAAAGCAATTTTGTGAGATTTCATCAACTCTAATTTTTTATGACACTTTCAATACAGTTGTTACACAAAATAACGTCAGTTATTATTAGAATCTTAGTGGACACGTGAAAATATACACGAGATATCAAGGTCGGACAACGTGAACGTTGAATGGTATCATTTTCAGTACTTTATAGTGAAAAATATTCTTGTGACGTCAGTCGTCGCATATAAGGCCATATAAACTTTTTTTCAAATGGATTTGAAAAGTGAACACCCTAGCTAGGCGTAACTATCATGAAGGTTGATCTCACAAGTCTATCAATTTCCATTTGAAAAAAAGTGACCCCTTCCCTTCGGCGACAAGTTACAGTCATACAAATTATGTTTCTGTCTTAAAATACTAAAAATGATGCCTTTTATCGTAAAATAAAGATGCTATTTAACGTAAACTTTGTTCGACATTAATATCTTGTCCCATTCAAAAGTAAAGAGGGGGGAACTTTTCACGGTAGCACCGTATCTATAATATTTTACAAATTATTCACGAAAACAATTGACTGTAGATTCCTATAATGAACAAAAAATATGAATGATTTGATTACACCTTCTTTGAGCCACTGGCCATCACTAGAAACATGATTATTTTTTAAACAGAAATCAAAGCAATAGGAAAATATCTTCAACATAATTATTTATGATGGTAGTGTTCGAACTTTCGACATATTAAAAAAATAGAAAAAATTAAAAAAATAAGCAAATTGGAATTGGGAAATACACACCTGTGTTGAAAAAAGAACAGAAACAATCTTTTTTTAAATTGTACGAAAACCAAATGAATCCGAAAATATTCAACAAAAACTGAATAAAACTGATTCAATAGGTTTCCGTAGTTTTTTCTTTGTTTCTTCAATTTTCTTGTCGATTTTTTTCTCGTTCCATGCCTTTTTAACTTTTTGTATACTCCATTTCATTTATTTTCCAGTTTCAACTCGTTTGAGTTGAGCATTTTGGAAAATAGTAAAATCGAATCACTACCTTATTACAAAATATTCACGAATCACGAGAAGATTGGCCAGTATGAATTTATCACTCATTTTCATTTAGACTTTACCGTAACTCCAAATTGATATTATTCATACTCGACGGGCGTTTCGCTAACAAGGTTGGCATTTTCAAGATAAGTAAAATGATACTAAATCCAAAGACTAGCGTCTGCACAATTTGCATAGTGCAGCCACTACCTGCATAGTTGTTTGGTCCGATATGGATATCGTCTGTTAACTACTAATTATTTTGATTATTTTCTCAACAATAAACTGAAAAGTGAAAAAGTGGACTGAAAGGGATAGGCCCTTTGTGACCATTCACACTGTTTTAACATTGGCTATTTCTGGACTCTCGAATTCATCAAGTAGCCTTGTATCTCAAGTGTGCTTATTCCTTCGAAACGTGTTTTTATAGCTCATCGGCTCTGGCCAATGTAATTATTGTTGCAATCTTGACAACTGATTCCGTGAATTTCCGATTTTGCTGTGTTTCCTAATTCATCTTCAGAATTACCAAGGATCTGTTGTTATTTAAAAGTTTATATGCAACTTTCATATTTATTTATCTACTTATCGAATATCTCTTCTTCAAATCATGTCCTGTTCAAGTTTGCCGACGTTCATATGGGATTAGTAAAACTCTTTACTACTCTCATCTTTTCTATAAGTTGAAGGTTTACGTGTGTTTCCCTATATTTACATTTTCCAATTATATTATCAACTATCACTGAGTTAAAACTGTTCACATCATCTCTATTCATTGTCGTACTTATCTTTCTTTAATGGGAATGTTATTAACCTATGGATAAGAAATTGCAGTGCTGCCATTTTATATTGTGGTGAATATCTAACCCTAGTCTTTAGATTTGGTATCAGTTTTCTTGTCTTGAAAATGGTAACCTCGTTAGCAAAACGCATCAAATAGTATCAATAAGGGACTCTAGTATTTTTGTGAAGAGTATCACAGAGAGAGTTTACATTTTTCTAATTAAATTTAAAAAGCTCAAACATAATTCCTCGAATAATATCAGTATTTTGATATTAGGATAATTGATTTCCGAAAGAGTCCTAATAATTCTGTATAATAGGTAATATGTTCTGACATATGTACCAATCTCATCGTTCATTCATTTTCATGTATCACAATAATACCGATAATCAATCATTTCATACAATAATCAAGACTTTTTATGGAGATTATATAATTAACCTGAAACCATAACTGATATTATTTGTCCTCTCTCCTGAAGATTCCAACCTTGTTAACTTTCACATCAAAGGTTTCAATTTCATCGTTCATACAGAAATCAGTTGATGAAATCGTTTACAAAATTGATAACGTTCTCACGATTGAAATTCACTCCCAGGGATATTCCGGAAACGTGGAATACATAGCCACTCAAGGTCCAATGGCGACAACCACCAGAGATTTTTGGAAAATGGTGTTACAAGAAAATGTTACGATGATAGTTATGGTATCTCAGTTCGTGGAAAACGGTAAAGTATGTTCGTCGGTATTACCGAAGATAAAAATCATCATTTTTCTACTTTCAGGAAAAGTGCCATCGGTATTTCCCGAAAAATCACGAAAGCATGATCATTTCTGATGATATGGAAGTGCGGTGCTCAATAGAGCTACATTTTGGTACTTATTGTATGAGAAACCTGCAAGTCAGGAAGGTAAGTGGTAAATTTTGGCGTTTCGTCAGTTCTTCCAAAATCCTAGCCAATGAATGGCTGAAGCGAAATTAGTATTAGATATCTTCGACAAGGGATATTACACAATATGCCTGGGGGTATAAAATTAAAAAATGGTGTTGTTTGGATTGCATCTTTTAGAATCCATACATTGTTGAATATTGGGTTTTATTTTAATACGTCAAGATATCGACGACGAGGTCAAAAGGGAAGTGCATACAATGCGAGAGGAGATGAGAAATGAGTTGAGAGGTCTAGAAAAGCAGATAGTTCTTCTCAAGAATCAGGACCGCCAAGACAGGGTTTCCACATCCAAAATTTCCGTAAAACCACCGACTTATTTTGACGGACAGTCGTCGTGGGCTATGTATCGTAAACAGTTTGAGGCTGCGGCAGAGACCAATGGATGGGGCGAAGAAGGAAAAGCTACGGCACCCATAGTAGCTCTGAGAGGAACAGCTTTGGGTATATTACAAACGATACCCATAGAACAGCAAAAGTAATATGAGGACCTGATTTCTGCACTAGAGTTGAGGTATGGCGATCAACACCGCGAACAGCTGTACCGGGCCCAAATGAAGACTCGCACACAAAAATCAGGTGAGAGTCTGCAAGAATTTAAGGCAGATGTTCGACGCCTAATCCAGCTGGCGTAGCCAGAAGCGCCCGGAGATTTCAAGGAGCAACTAGCAGTGCAGATATTTATAGACGGACTGAGAGACCCAGAAATCCAAAGAACTCTGCGATTGACAAACTTCAAGAGAAGTAGCGATGCATTGGTTCGATCTTTGGAAGTACAGGCGGCCATCAACACGTCGAGGCCGAAAGTGCGTGCAGTTTCAATAGAAGAACCGGAACAACGATTTGGCAGAGCGAATAATTCAGTCGAGAAGGTTCTGGAGGAAATGAAATCAATGATAAGTGGAATGAGCACCCAGAAGAGAAGAACATGCTTCAGATATGGAAAACTAGGACATCTTATAAAAGACTGTTGGGTGAAGATGCCGCAGAGGATTTGCTATTGATGTAGGAGGCCGGGACATTTTATAAAAGACTGCAGGGAGATAATGCCACAAAGTAAATGTTACAGATGTGGAAGATCAGGGCATTTCATGAAAGATTGCAAGGTGAGAATGCCACCAAAATCCAACTCACCTGTCAGGACGCCGCCAAGTTCGCAATCCCTGCGAGGTCAAGGTCACCGAGGGTCATCTGTGTTAACAGGCTGAAAAGAACATCCGAGAGCCTCACCATTCCAAGGAAATTGAATAAAATTAATGTAAAATGCACCATAGACACCGGTGCTGCAGTTTCCTTGGTACGCAGCGACATCCTTCGGTCTGGAAACGTGAAGCTTATTTTAACTAAACTGGGTATATTAATAGTACCATCACAGTATATTTACGAATGCCTGAAATGGGTCAAGACAAATCAGGAAAAGTATGACCGCACATCTAACATACATTCATAACATACACGACATAGAGATGATCTGAATATACAGTACCAGAGGTTGAAAAAAAACAGAAATTACGAGAACTACTACGGTCCAGTTTTGTTCAACAAAATTCCAATATCTTTGAGACTTTGTTCCACAACAAATTTCTTGAGAATAATTAAACAATTACTAGTTGTCAGAGCTTAGTACAGTTTTGACGAATTTATGTCTGATGACTCATATTGCTTGTCAGTATTGCAGTGACCTAAAATCCATATTTTCAAGAATAGCCCTGTAAAAAAGATGTTTTATTTATATGTGACTTGGTTTTAAAAGTTTATGTTTCATCAGTAGTTTATGTATTTTATGTAATTTATTTATGTGTAAATTTGATAATTTCACATTTTATCTTGTAATTTGACTTGTGTAAGACATCAATAAATTCATTCATTCAGTCACTGGTGAAAACGCACCTATTCGAGGAGAGGCTGAAATTACGTTGATTCTTGGGCGACTCACCATCACAGATACAGTTTACGTCGCAGATATAGAAGATGAATTCATACTCGGAATGGACTTGATCAGTGACTATGGCTTTTCATTCGACAATGAGCAAAAGATTATGAGGTTTGGAGGAGGAGAATTTGTCCTTACAACTCCAGCAGAAAGGGCAATGCCTGTGAAACTGCTATTAATGAAAACAGCGAGAATTTCTGCGTTATCGAAGGAAGTAGTTCGTGCTACGGTGAATAAAGTCCCTGAATGTAGCGTCCAGCCATCGGTTTTCGCACGAGCCCGGGTGAAGACGAAACAAGCCATCCCTGTGAGAGACGCCAGGTGTCGTATTAGAAGTAAACGTGACATCTTCGAGTTGAAAACAACTGGAAGGGCTGACTTGGTCAAACACGAAGTCAACATTGGCCAAGTCCACTCGATTCAACAACCATCAAGAAGAGTTCCATTCGACAAACAACAAGAGATGCTAGAGCGTATTGACAGGAGGAAGGCGCGGCACTATTGGAAGGCAAAAACTGGCGGATTTCAAGAAGATCGAGTATGGCCGTACAACCCCCGTCGTAGGATGAATGATGTGGTGTACAGGGTTCAACGTAGGCCTAGAACAAAAATGGAACTAAAATGATACCATACGGAAATAACGAGGTATTGTTTGATCGGGACAATCAAAATTGAGAGGGGGATAATGTTACAAATGTGCTAGCGCCGCCCCTGACGAGATCGTAAACGCAGGTGAGGGATCGCGTCGTAGCGAACGTCATTTTCCAGGAACCCGTAATTCGCGTGTGGGGAATTCGCGAAGATTCTTCATAGGCGTACGCAGGTATATATATACGGGAGAGACTTCGTCGCGGACAGAGTTAGTTAAGTGGCAAGTTTTATTCAGAGCTAAGTGGGGAGAGCTTTTATTTGTTATTGCTAAGTGCGAAGGTGAAGAATTTGTATAACAGAGAGTTTGTATTAGAGAGAGTTTATCAGAGTGTTTAGTACAGAGCGTTGGATAGTGAGCGGAGCAGTTTAAGTGGTTGTATTGTGTTGTGATAGAGAGTTGTAATAAAAGAAGTTTAGTGTTTGGTGTTTTAATCGACGAACCCAAGGATAAAGCGTAGCAGTAATATATTTACGAAATCTGACAATTTTTCCACATTAATTTTTAATCGCCATTAGTATTCAGACTACATAGTAGGATTACCTTATCATAGGTATCTCTAGTGAATGAATATTTCACAAGGCTATTATTACTTACCGACATATATATACTACCTACAGCATCCACAGTCGAAGTTAGTATTTCACGTGATGTTTAGTAGCGGCCAATTTTCAGAAACATAGTTGCGATTCTTATTATCTAATTTGAGTATGTTACAGTCGTAAAAACCCAGGTTGGTTTGTGATATTTTGCATGAATTTTATCCGAGGTTTTATTTCAATACGGGCCTACCTCGACTCCACTACTACCAATGAAATTGATGGTGGGAGTAACCGTATTTTCTGGTCGAAATATCTCTGTAGCGCTTATATTTGCATCCAATCGTAAATACATTAGCGTTATCCTACTAGGTAGTCTAAATTTAAATGGTATTACGTCCATAAGAACATGTTTTCAATGACAGTATGCTCCTGAGATATACTTCCGCCAGATTCCGAAGCTGAGCTGAACAATGTGACTATTTAAATCCCAAAGCTATCAGTTTTAACATTACAGGATGACGTTCAAGCAACCGTTACACACATGCAGTTCTTGGACTGGCCAGATTTTGGGGTGCCAGTTGGAACGGATAATCTTTTGCAATTTTGTTACCAGTTACGAGAAAGAAACAAGATGGAAGGAGGGCTAATAATAGTACATTGCAGGTATTTTGAGATTTATTTAAAAAATTGTATAAAAATAAAAAACATGGAGATTACACTGGTTTATGGTTGTTTCAATACTGAAAGAGTAATATGGCAGTCTTTCCTCAGAATAGTCATAATATTAAAACTACATAATAATAATAAACAGTAACCTAAATTTCCCGTGAAGTTATAAATCCACATTACAAAACATTTGCTCCCCTCCATAACTTCAAAGATACAAACTCGCATGTATCACTGGAATAGATGGCGTCGAGGTCTTCAAACTGAGCACAATCAAAGAAAATAAACAATGTAGACGCTAAAAAACTTTTCCCTCTTTATACTTTCGAATGACGCTAGATATCAAGCTCGGGCAAAATTTATGTAAAATTGCATCATTTTCAGAATTTTTTACGGAAATATGACATCAGTTGCCGTCGAGTGGGCGCTGACAACTTTTTTTTGCAAATGGGAAGGGGGCATCGTGATACTACCTTCCTTTCAATTCTCTGGTTATTTTTGAAAATCGGAACAGCTTTTCCCTAGTTATTACTTGCTCTATTTCATTTTCAACAATCTTCAAGATAATAAGGAATCATGATTTGAACGGAAATTAAATTTTTCAGAACTGAACCAGTGTTGAAAGACGAGTTATGACAAGAACCCCCTTTCTATTTAATGAAAACGAGTGCCGTCTCACTATTATCATCTAAGAAAAGCTATCGAAACTGATGTCTCCTTACGTAAGTTTTGTCTACCTCGGTATCCAATCCAGTTCAAAACTAAAGAGGGGTAAAGACTTTTACTGCGCACTGTATATCTTGGTCTATTTGTGACATTTTGTTATTTTTAATCTACAAAAATGAATTTTTCACATCTGTTTCGCTACAATAGCAGGATAAAAAACATTGAGAATCATAAAGAGAGATAGGTAGTATTTTCTGATTGGTAATGGTTCGGACTTCCATTGTCTATATTATTAACTCTATTGAAACCTGTTGCTAAGAAGGAAAGGATAAAAATACAAATCAAGTGAGGAAAGCAAATCCCAAAAGAAAGGTTGAAATGGATTCTTTGGTCAATAATGAAATTAAGGAATGATTGATCAAAGAAAAGAATGTTGTTACAAAAAATCGAGATATCGAATATGAAATATTAGTCAAAAAAATTAAAAGAAATAAATGAAATGATATTGTTACAAGAAAATTGAGGTATCAAATATGAAATACTAGTCAAAAAATGTAAATAAATAAATGAATGAAATATCATTAATAAATGTTGAAACCAAGTTTCAAGTTGAGTGTATTTCGAATGCTGGGATCCGCTATAGTCTTTGGGTGATGACTGATATTTCGAGGTGTGCCAGCTATAAAGCCCCGATTGCCCTATGGTGGGGGGACGGGCGGTACTAACAATGAGGCGAGCGGGTGCTACTTTTAGAAATGTGCTGATCGATTTTCAGCGGGAAATGGATGTATTGGCGCGAAATTCTCCCTCATCGAGCCGAAGTCGGCCCATGCCTTGAATAAGCGGCCTCCACACATTCCGGATCTCCATGCTGGGGTGACTGAATGCGTCGTTGTTGAGGATATAGGCGGCTTCCTTCAATTTCCTCTTGAACCAGTGCTCCTCCTTGTGTATGACCTCGGCTTCAGACCATTTAATGCTGTGATGATTTGTTTGTCCAAACATGCTCCGCTATTCCTGATTTCGTTGTTTCTCCTCGTTGTGTATTTTTGTGTTCGCCCATTCTCACGTCCAATGGTTTTTTGGTTTCTCCGATGTAGGATTTGCCGCATTCGCATGTGTTAACTATAATAGTATTTAATTTCATATTCGAAGTTGCAATGTTGTAATCAAATTTGATCATCCTGTCTCATAATTCATTTCCCAATCATGTTGAAAAACATTTGATTACAACATTGCAACTTCGAATATGAAATTAAATACTATTATAGTTAACAGCATGGAATCCGGTAAACGGAGTTGTTGGTGTCGCTGCTTTCATTTGATGGGCGGATTTTTGTGAGCTGGCTGCTTAATGTGTTCCTTGATCGAAAACAGACTCTGACTTTGTATTTCCCTACTATCTTCTTCATCCTCTCTATAAGTCCTCTCACGTAGAGGATGGTAAGAATTTGTTGTTCTAGTATATCCTTTTTATCCTTTCGTTCTTAGAAACAGGTTTCAATGGAGTTGATAATATAGACGATGGAAGTCCGACCCATTACCATCCAGCAAGGAACATTGTCAACCACATTCAATCAAATGTAGTATTTTCTATCAAAAAAAAAAAAAATATGTATATATATATATATATATATATATATATATATATATATATATATATTTTATATATATGATGAGTTGTTTTCTCTCGACTTCGAGTTCGGAGGTCGAAACTCTAGACATCACCTAGAAGATGAAGTGAGACTTTGCCAAAACGTTGTGACAATTATCCTTCAGAGGACCAAAACCACAGAACACGGAATGAAACCCGAAAAAACAACTCATCATACTTTGTCCGTTAGAATCTTCATGCTAACATTTTCTCTGAGATTATGTGAGTGGAGCACAATTATAATACTGATAAGACACTATGGCAGCTTAAATACTTAACCTACTTAAGAATATGTTTTCACAGCGCAGGAGTTGGTAGGACTGGTACTTTGATAGCCACGGACATTCTTCTTCAGACGGCCAATGCTGGAAAACCCATTGACGTTTTTAATACGGTGTTGGAACTCAGAAAACAAAGGGTTATGATGGTACAAACAGATGTAAGTATTCAAAGTTCTTGGAGTAATAATTAATGTGAAGCGTGAACATACTATGTTAATTTTATTGCATTTTTTATTACAGAAACAGTACATTTTCATTCATAACATGCTGAAGGAGCACTTGGATCGACCTCCAACACCTGGTAAGTCTGACACAATAAGACAAGTAATTTAATTTTCCTGATGGTAAACATTTTCACGAATATTTATGGTTGGCAACTTGGACCAAAGTCCTCTATTTCGTACAGTTACTGCAACCGCAGCGGCAACGACTGCGTCCGAATCTATGAATCCGACTTGACTGTCTTTTGCCTTCTTTCTTATTTTGATTCCCTTCCACGATCATGTATAATTCTAGCGAAATAACCCACTTGTTTACTGAATTCAGTTTACAATAACAACTTTGTTTCTGACGGGAAGTGAATAACAAAATTGGGTGTGATTCTATTAATCCTAAGTTCATTGCAGATCCTTTGGAAAACTCGGAGCCGATGTATGAAAACATGGAAATAATAAAACATTCTAGGAATAGTGAAATTTTCATGAATAAAAAAGAAGACGAAAGTGAATTCTAGTGACATAGCTATAGTTATTATATGTTGAAATGATGTTATTTGCTCCTTCAAATCATTCCTTGTAAAATGGGACCAAATGTAACTGCAACTAATTAAGTAGACAGAATGAGAATAGAAATGAAGAAATATTGGCCTTTGAGTGTGTTCTTGAACTGAACTATTGTGATAGCTTTTGGAACAGAGCCCATTGTACTTAATTTGTTTTTGTTTCAAATTGTAATTAAATGATGTCGTGTTATCAGACACACACAATTCAACTCATTAGTGAACCAGTAAAATTGTGACTGGAATTATTTGGGAGTTGTCATATGTGATAGATAAACTGGAATTTAAAAAAAATACGGACAAGTTTTGTAGCGTTTTTTCCTTTTTATCTGTTTTCTATTGAATGATCCTTGCCGTTATATTTCAAACAAACTTCTGCCCAATATATTCATATGATTATGTGCCATTATTAAATATTATGTATCTACCCATCTTTATTGTTACCATAGGATAGATTCTTCCCCACAAACATGTAGAAACCAAAGATTTGTTTTTTACTTTTATTTGAAACAAATATATAATATATTTGATGAAAGCTGGCTTTATTCCATCAACCACTAGTTAATTGAACAGTAAAAGTACTTTGCACAGAACACAGAAATGACTTTAGAAATCCCGGGTGAAATTTTGGAATCCGAAGGTTATTTCCGAGGTTTTTTCGTACCAGTTGTGGGGTGAAGATAATGGCTGTGTCTAATAGCTTACAGCACTTGAAGCCGCTGCACAAAATTTTATGTTTCACCATGGAAAACTGTCAATGAATCGCCGACTTCTATGATATTCCCAATCGACTTTGACGTCTATCTGTCATGCAATGCGATTTTGAAATTCTCAATAGTGTGAAATATAAAATTTGAATTTATTTCGACAAATTGGTTTTCTGTGCTAAGCTAAGATATGTATTTTATTCGGGAAGTGGGTGAGGATCATATGTTTCCAAAAAAATGCGCGAAAAAGTCATTTTCAACAAGAATAACTAAGTGATTTTCCATACTTGGATTGAATGAATCAAACGACTAAACTAAAAAAAAAACACTCGGAACCAAATTTCCAACTCAGATTTTGTGCACAAAGGGTGTTTTTTGGATTTTACAATGCCATACAATGCCATGTACTGAAAGAGAACTTGCATGGCGCTCTCATTTCGCTTAAAATTCCGTTTAAGATAATGGTAAATTCTTTTGAACTGCATTATATAATGCAAGTCGTCTTAGGGTACATGACGCCATATTTTTCCGAAGAAACCTGCTTCACGCATATAAGATGTGTTGTAAATTAGGTGGTGAGATAGATTTTTATTATTTGTTGGTTTCTCTCGATCGGTCCAAGTATTTCCTCACTTGTCGATATTACATAATTCTGCAATTTTATTCTGTAAAGTTTTCTGTGATACATTCAATTTTGTTGTATGGTTGGGGACAACAAACGCTACATGAATGTTCGCGCTATGGTTTTTCATTTATACATGGATGGCGTTGCCTATCTAAACTTGTTTCTGTTAATCTTTGGTTCCTTGTGCAGCACACAACAACTCATTTTTTAGATATATGTAGTTGAACAACCAGAAATCGTCACAAAACAAAACTACAAAATGATGGAAGAAATCAAGGAAGATGATAAATGAAAGAACCAACTTGATACAACTATACTATATCCATCCAACAGAGGGAGTAACCCAAACAATGATAGATGCTTGATCAACGCGTGATAATCACATACATTTGCATCTATTGGGTGAAATAAACACGCCTCCTTACGCTGGCCAATCGAAATCAAATGCAATCGACTGGTGAGTTCGCGCTACAGTGCCAGAGTATATAATCAGTTACGTTCGAACGCTTGTACATATATGGTATTTTGAAGTTTGAAATTTTTAAAATGTCAAGTACTGATACGGCTGAAAAAAATGCCAATATGTATCCCTACAGCCCACCCAGAAAAAGACCAAAAAACTGCACCTTAAAAAATACAATTTCGGTCGTTCTTTAGTGCGACTCTGTACGAGCAGCCTTGTCTGAGTGATCAAGTGCACAATGCATGATGTTTTGCAATAAAGCAGATTTACATTGGAAAAATAGCATAAGATCAGATAGAGAATAAATAGAACATGGAGTGTACTTCAAATAACTATGAGCAGTAAGAAAGAGAAATACATGAAAAATAGAAAGAAGCAGAAGGAAACATGTTTTACTAACTTCTTCAATTTGAAAAATTGAGGTTGGGGGATACCTTGGGGAATGTTGGAGAAAAGCTGATTTCAAGAACATACACAGGCAAAGCCCGAGAAATGTTTATAACTTTTTTCACTGGTAAACTAAATTCGGGGACATGCGGTGTATCAATTCCAGTTTTCATCAAACACCTTTTCTATTCGAACTAAAAATGCAATGTACATAATTAAATCTCTTGAATAAGGTCGACGGTTTCATGGTAGGTACAGACAAAGTATCATTCTGCTAATTTTTAATTTTTACACCTCGTGTATATTATATAATGGTCTGCCCAAAGAGTATAGACATACCACCTCGATATGGAACTCTGAAAAACGATTGAGAGATCAAATAAAATCTTTCAAAATTTTCATTATTTAGATTCGACCTTTTCATCGATATATTGTTTTTCTTGGTGAAAGCTTTTTTCGCTGATATACAGTGTATATTACATGGAAATTCCATTAGACCTTTGAAGTGAAGGAGTTGAATTATCTAAAAATGTTTCTTATAAAACTTGAAAAATTGAGTCTTTTCAAATTATTTAGCAATATATATGGTATTGATTGAAACCGTAGCACATTGCTACGAAATTCCCTAGCGCCGCCACTGAGTCGCGCTCGTAAATAGTACCTACACCGGCCAGTTGAGATCTTCGTGTACTTTGTATATGGAGTTGGAGTTTTTAGTTTGATTGCACCATTAGTTCCCGATTTCAATTTACTTGGTGTATCAGGATTAAAAAATAATTTTTTCTCAATTTTTTCAAATCGAACCATGTGAGGATTAATATTGAAAATTACTTCATAAGAGTATAGGATTATTACAAGGTATTATAAAAATGCTAAACTTTATCAATATAGGTCACCCTAACATACAAACCTCATTCAAGGGTAAAGATGATACACATAGGTACAACCAATCAAAATGATGTTTCAAGTAAATGTGAATTACTTTATCTGATACAAACAACTTTTATTCTTTAAATTACATGCACATCACATTGACACATCCATGAGAATGTAAAGGCAAAACAAGACCATTTTTTGTTAACAGTCATGCAGTTTTCAAGTTTTCTATTGAATTCTCTAAGGGATCCAGATGTTTTAACATCATCTGGTAATTCATTGTCAGAGCCCTGTGAAAAAACGTTTTTATTGAAGTTGCTATATAATATTTTAAGATATGGAAATGCCTATTATTGCTACCTCTTGTTTCATATTCATGAATCATGTTTCTGAAATTGATGGAATCTGATGGGTGGACAGGAAGAAGACTATTCAATATTGTGAAAATAAAAATCATGGACAATCCATACAATTAGTTACAGAAAGTCATTGCAAAGTATTTTACATAAATGAGATATTGGTATATGGTTGCATTTCAAAAAAATTTCATTCCTTGGTTTTGTCATTTCTGGAGTGAGTACTGATATTCTTTTCGAATCAAAAGAAGACAAAAAACTTCCACGGTCATAATGGGGCTGAACGATAGCGTTGAATAATGTAATTCTGGCATGCAGATATTTCTTTGAAAAAAAATATAGCTTTTAGTGATTTTTTTGGGAATTTAATTGAATTCAGCTTGATATGATAGGGTGTTATCCAACATAAATCCTCAACACCTACTTGAATTGATTAACAATTTTTTTTCGTCAGTTTTCAGAACCTGTAGGGGGTCGTGAATATCATTGATTTGCATCCATATGATTTATTTATTTTTTTAATTATTCACGGGGAGGTTCTATTCAGTTAACAATATTGCTATAGATGTAGTTGATAAAATAAAGTGGTTTTAGAGTAGGTTATATGAATGTTACAGTTACAAATGGGTGGGATAACATTGATATCAATTTAGAAAAATTCACATGCAGGTGAACTCAAGACAAAAGTAATAAGTATATCTTGCAGGACTCCCTCCAAGGAATACCGAATAGTTTCCTTATCATTCTTGTTTGGGCAATAAAGACCCTTTGATTTCTAACTCAAGTGAATGCTTTTGCAGGTCATTGATTAGGTTGAAATAGATTAAGTTTGTTTTGTTTAAGTTCACTATCAGATTATTCATTTTGCACCATTTCAAGAATTTTGATATCAATTCCCCTGTTTTTGACTGTAGTTCTTCTCTACTATTTGCTGAGACAGTTAAAGACGTGTCGTTAGCAAAAAGAGTGAGAGCATTTTCATAGGTTTCAAAGAAATCAGGCAGATCAGAAATCATAAATAAAAGAAAAATGAGTGGTCCCAGTACAGAGCCTCGGGTAACCCCAAGAACTTAGCTCATGACAGTCCGATTTCTTGTCTCACAAAGCTAGGTCAAATATATGACTTTTGAAGTAGGAAATTGATATATTAAAAATTTGGGGGCCGTCCAAGGAGTTAGCTAATCGATTTGGATCGATTTGAGACATTTATTCACTTTTGACTAACTTCAGGAAATGGCTTCCAGAGGTTGAGCCCACAGAGACTTTTGATAGCCATGTTGAAAACTAACTCTATGCAAAATTTCAGCAAAATTAGCCAAAAGCCACTTTCCATAAGGAAAATTCGGGGTCTCTTGAATAAAAAAGAGGAACCTCATAACGAGGCAGATTCAAGCAAGCCAACTTAACTTATGAATAACTCAACTTATCAACTTAGAAAAATAAATCACCAGACAACCTAACTTGGAAAGTTATCTTTTGCTCAAAGGAGTTGAATTATATGTGAGTTAAGTAAGATTGCTTGAATACGCCTTCAAATTTTTTTACTTGCATGTACTGATTTATTATTACAATGTAGAGAACGTCAGGTAGAAACTTTAGTTATAAACCCAACATGCATAATGACTTTGTCAACTGTCTAGTGAAAACCACAAGATAAACTCTTTTTCAATTATCATGGATTCCCATCAAGTATTGGCCAATGCCATCAGATGTCTGAAACTTTTATACAAACCTTTTTTTAATAACATCAATCCTTTACCTCAAAGTTCAATGTGACAGCCACTGTATGTGTATCAATATGTATTTAGTTAAAGTATAGACATGTGTAACGTTTTCAAAAAAATCTTACTCACCGACATCATTGCTGTGTCACTATACCATGTGGATGTGAGGGATGTACAGGATGATGCATGAAACCTACATTATGAGGGGGGACAGGCACATGATGGATCTGATGAGGCATTCTGTGATTCCACATCATGCTATGCTGAAGATGAATAGGCTCTACCATGTGGTTTTCATGATGACTCAGGGGCATTCCAAGCCCTCTATGGGCTTGATTTGGCAGAAACATTTGGTTTTGTTGCATATTAATGTTGTTGGGTGGTTGAGGTGGTGGTGGGGGCTGAGGAAGGGGTGGAGGCACATTTTTTTGTATACTTTGTTGGGGTATAGTATGCTTGACAGGTATTGAGGGGCTTGTTTCATTTGGTACCTTGACAGGTAAGTTTTCCTTCTTTGTAGAACCCTTCTCCACAAGTATCGACTTATTGCCATTCTTTTCCTTCTCGTAACAAAACCCCATGTCAAACAACAACCTTCGAAGAGTCATTAGGGAAAAATTTGGTAACTTCTCATTCCCATTAACATTTTTCAGTATCAAGCTCAAACTTGGAATGATATTTTTGTATTTCAAATCATATATTATATTCTTTATCGCCTGTCTAACGTTTTCATCATACTTGATGAATCTACTATTTATGTTGATATTCTTGCGTATTTTCGTTTTGGAAGGTTCTTTGAAGCCCTCTTCACTAGCTTCTTCTTTGCGAAATTGAAACACGCTCTTTTCGCTGCATCCTGTTGCTTTTGCTGTACGGCGAACTAGTTCTGTCACACACTTTTCAGGGTAAGTGCTTTTGAAATATTTGAAAACGTTCAAGATAATGGTTTTTTCTTTACAGGAATATGACATTCCTTGCTTCATTTTCACAACCTCGTGGGACATTGTTCTGTTTTAGTAGATTCAACCTTAGATTTAACATAATAAACTTGAAAAATGTAGAACCAGGGATCCTAGATTTCTATTTTAAATTTTCATTATGATGTGTTCTGCCACTTTCACCACCGTACAGAATTGTTGGAATATCAAATTATCCAGTGACTATTCAGAAATTATCCAAATTATTCGATTTCAAATAGGAAAAAGTCTATTTACGAAATGCATTGGTTTCAGTTTATAGCAATGGCCGCGTCTAATATCTAATAGCTTACAGCGCTTGAAGCTTAAAGCCCCTGTCCCGCTACACAAAATTTGACAGTTTCCGTGGTAGATGTCAAATTTTGTGAAGCCGCTTCGAGCGTTGTAAGTTGTTAGACGCAGCCAATGACCGCGTCTAACAGCTTACTGCCTGTTTCGACGATGCAACTTGTCGCTGCGAGAAATGTCATCTTTCGGTCTGATTGCATTGCCAATAGCAAAAATAAATAGTCCTTAAATTTCACCTTTTACCAAGATGAACGCGTACATTATCACAACTGTTGTATGATTTCATTCATTTCTAATGATAGATATTGCAATAAAATCACCTTATTACTCAACTTGATTCCTTGTTTCGAAAAATAATTGAAATGTTCAAAATCAACATTCGTTTCAATGATGCCACTACATATTTGTGTTTTACGGCAACAAATTTACCATTGAAATAACCCAGTCGCAACTTACGCCTGTTGATAGGAAGCTCCGACCATCCAAAATAGAGAGAGAGAGAGAACTTATCGCACCAAGAATACATGCGATTTTCTGGAGTTGCAGCGACAAATTGCATCGTCGAATCAGGCTCAGGCGATAGTTTGTAATATCAATATCATATCTGTAGCACAAATCTGTACTCTCGCTTTTTTTATGGACTGTTATGATGACAGGTGTTTGCTGTTTTCAGACTTGATGGAAGGGGCATGGCCCAGCTCTTCAGGTTGACTGACAGTCATTCGATATCTGAAGTTAAGCAACGCCGAGCGCGGTTATAGTACTTGGATGGGTGACCATGCAGGGAAATACCGTGTCGAAAGCCCGTACAGCTGCAGCGAAATAGCATATCATAGCTCGCAGACAATATATCAATGAGCACAAGAAATATTGAGGATATGCCGTCCTTCGGAGGGGACGTAAAGCCGTCGGTCCCAAGTCCATGGATGTTGGGCTTGTTAAAGATCCCTACCTCTGGTTGGAATACCAGAGGGTTCGGCAAAATTTCCGGTTGGGGGAAGTGTGCTTACCGGCGTCGGTGATTGCCCTTGGTAGCGGAAATAGGCCGACGTTAAATAAAGAAATAGAAGAAGACTTGATGGAAATTTGCCAGATATAACTGATGATGATAGGCTCAGCAGATAGTCTAAATGAGTACAGATTTGTGAACTAATTTCTTTCAAAATTTTCACTGAAATATTGTCATTTCTTGAACTTTTTTTTTCAATCATTGATATATTAGCCATTTCTTATTCATTGATAAGGAGGTGAAAAAGTGTTTGTTTTAATATTAGAATCCGTACAAGCAGATGATCTGATTCTGCCAAAGTGGTCCACATCTTATGGTCTAGGTCTTCAAATATATTTGCAACAACATTATCCCTCTGTCTGTTATCAGTTCGTTCTCAAATATTTTTTTAAGTTTTTGTTTACCCGTTTGTTGACAAGACACTCCAGATTTTTGTTTTATCAGAAAAAAATTTTCTATAGCAACAGCTAAGACATCCATGATCTGAAAACTTTCATCTCTTCAGAACTGTAATTTTGTATATCATCGAAACTGATATCTGATAGCATCTGGGAAAGCTGTTTCAAGCTGTGCTCTAAGACGTCTTATGCATCATCAGACTGTTCAACAATTATACCTTAATCTAGAGGCATATTATAAGTTACTGCAAATACCTTCCGATCGGTTATAATTGCACGAGTGCATAAAAATTACTGATAATTTTGCAAGAAAGCGTGATATCTAAAAATTGCAAGTTTATTTTTATATTTTGGTGAAAGTGACCGAGTCCGAAGGACGAGGGCTCTTTCACAAAATATGAAAATTACCGAATGCAATTTGTATAAGATATCACGCTTGAATGCAAAATTATCTGGTCATTTTTATGCACGAATGTAATTTTTTGTTCATTTATATACTTTCCTCTATAGATTGTATGGAGCACTCACCAAAACGCGAAATGTTTTTCTATTTCTGAAGTCTATCTGACATTTTTTGTGTTGTTTACTGACGTCTAGCGGCGCGATACGGTTTCAAATGTGTTGTTATGAATGTTTGAAAAATATTGAGGTTTTTCGTAGGCAATGTTGAAAATGATTCCAATATACCGCGGGCATATCTGACAGACGACAGTATAAATGATAGTCGTTAATCCAACCTGCTGGACAAACGCTTATTGTGCGTATTTGTGTCATATTTCAAAACATTTTTTCTCGAAAATAACTCAATTTATGGGCAACGGTATATTGGAATATATGCATCTTGGGTATATTCATGCATTTTGTATCTCAGAATCGCAAATATAATCTCATTGAACCACCATTGTTGTTTATGGGAATATGATTTTTGACCAGCAGGTTGATGCATGTGACGTCACATGCCAGCGGTATATAGGTTAACAGGCGTTCCGCTTCCTTTTGGTCGGAGCCCTTGCTCGCACAAGCTCTCAAATAAGCCCATGAGGGGTTTCTCAGAAACCTGGGATATTCGGGAAAAAATTAACGAAACTTTTATGAAGTTGTATTTTTATGCGTCTCTTCAGGGCTGGACCTCTCGATATCATCAGCATCATAAGTGCGATTTAAATTTTATAGAGTAATTTGTTTTTCATTAATCTATATAGGATTTTACACTTTGTGTAACGGGTCTATGATTCCGGTTTTGTATTTTTTTCAGAGGCAAGCATAAATATTGAATAATTCGGCATTCAATTTTGGTTGCTTGTCCAGATTGTCCAGCCCTAGAGCGGACTCTGGATGTATTTCAATTGTTTTCTATGACAGGATTGACAGGGAAAGCCGCTGGATGGAAATGAATGAAACTCTATTAAAAAATTATTTAATTTGGTTGCCTTTCACTAAGCAGATATAAAGGACTTTCAAGCAGTCTTAGTAGCGTTTTTGAAAATATGTACACAATATGATGACATCATTACCAATCAGTTATTGTTGAGACTTCTTTCTTGGTGCTTATTTTCTCGAAAATCAAATACGTTCCACAAACAAGCTTATAACATTGTTAGTTTTTCTCAAGCAAGGAAAATATAAGTAGCATAGTGCGTATATTCCTAACATATTGTTTCTTTGAGATAATTTTAAATATGAAATTGTCATATTACGTACAATGGCAAATTTTCGTATACAGATTTGACAGGCCATTGATTCACCTGTGGCTGGACTGAAAATTGTGATAACGGAAAATTTCAATAGAATAACGAACATATTTCAAATACATTGATAACCAAAGACCGCTGTAAGGATCTAGAAACGCGAAGGTTTTGCTGAATTTTCTCCAACACAATATTCATTCCAGTAAAATCTGATTACATTCAGCTGGCACAGCAATAACGGCCTTCAAACATAAGCAGCCTCTTTAACGTTACAACATTACGTATTTCAGTTCAAACTGCTTCGTGAGGGCAATAACTCTACTCTGAAAGGAACACAGAAATAATACACAAAAATATTTGTCAACAATTAACTACAATACTGAATACTTTGCAAAACCATCAAATCGAGTACAGTGATATTAAACTTTATATAAATTGCAATTTATTTGAACTCTTGCTTGCTTGCTAACCAGAATGAAAAGAAATCGTTTTTTCTGAATTCTGTGGTTTGATTGAAACTCATCATATTTCTTGAAATGATTGATAATTCCTTACTTTAGATTTATATATCTTGCATAGATCAAAGCAATAACCCTGTTCTCCTTGATGTTTGCTCAAGGTTGGCACAAATGCCGCATGAGCTGTGTGATTTTACTTCAATACGTTTATGACTTTTTCAGAGCTGTTCTTCGTTCTAGAATTCTATCTGGGCGAGAAATACAAATTGTTTCGACATTGTCTTGATCTAACGCCTAGTGACCTTGGAGTATCAGTTAATTCCTCTGAGTCCGATGTCTGTAGGAGACTTGTCAGCGTTATTCAAACAGAACTTTGGAAGTGACTGATTTAATCTATCGAAGAAAAATCAAAATATAAATTTGCTACTGCGAACGTTCCGACAATTTATTTGTATATATATCCCCAGGATATTTGAAATTTATAAAAACAAAGTGTCATGACAGGAATTTCTAAAATACTGTAACTTATAACAAAATTAGATGTTAAAATTTTGTTTTGAAAAATGAAAGCCTTTCACCACTAACATACCAGGGTGGGGCAAAATCTGATTTTTATTAAAAAAATCAAAAATCATTGATTAAAAAAAAAACACGATTTATTTGATTTTTTAAATTTGAATATTAAATTTGAACATTTTGATTCTTTGAAATTATTGTTAATAATTTTAATGTATAATTCTGAAAATTTTAATACAATTTGCGGCTCAAAAAGTTGTGACAACGCATTTATCGTTGCCCAACAATTTCACGCATTTCGCTAGTTGTACACTAGGATATTAGAAACAGATTAGGCATAGAAAAGGGAGGAAAACTCGTGTTTTGGCTTGAATTGTATAACGAAAATGAATAGACTGAAAATATACAGTAATAAAATTCAGGTGTTACGTTCGGTTTAAGAATTTTGAATTATGTACTTCTTTCTTGTTGTTTTTGCTGAAAGCAGATGCTCCTTTTGATCTTCGAGATAACTTTTATATTATGTTGTTAAAATTGATTTAAATCATGATTTTAATTTTTAAAATGAAGCGATTTAAATCAAGATTCTAATCGTGATTTTAACCACTTGATTTTAATCAGCCCAACCCTGTAACATACTATTTATATATTTTTATTTCAGTTGAAAAACAGTTTTTATTATGCATTCCTGTCATACTTCTTCCTCACATGTTTCTGAGGTCGAGCAACGTTCCTCGTGATTATGATCTGGATGGGTGACCGGTTTTACTTGGGAATGATTTCACTCCTCACCCTCTCCCATACTAGGAATAACAAGTTGAAAGCTGAGACCTTGTTATTGTTTAGATTTTCTGAGGGTTGACGTTCGTAGGGGAACATCGGCCGGTTTCTGCAGTGTAAAGGAATTGTGTAAAGTAAACCGGCTTTCTTTCATCTCCAATTTAAGATGATAATCTTAACCGATTTTCTCTGTTACATTACAAAGTCTGTATCTCGATGTGATGGCAAATTATCATTCATTGATTTTCAGATGATATCTGCTGATTCTCTTCAACATAAGTAGATAAATTATCAAAAAATATAAGATACTGGATATATCAACACATAAAGTATATAAAAATCTGGAATGAAGCAAACACTCTATATATTCATTTCAAAGGAACTACCAGGCAAGTAGTTTCATCTACTTGGCAACGAACAGAAGGCAGTAAGTAGTCTCATTTGAATGTCTCGGGTTAGATACGAGCATGAGATCACAATAATATGACAACTGCAAGAATACAGAACTTCGTGAATCTAACCGTATCTGAAATCGAACAATAAAGCGTGGTAAAACTCTCATGACCTTCTGCTAGCAGTTTGAAGCCTCAAAAGATCAAGAATGAATTGAATAAAAATATCCAATTTTGAGCAATAATTATCAATATTGAGCACGACATTCTGTTGCAATACTCAGGCCGTTTACATAAAAATGCCAAGATGGAAGAAAATTCCAAGTATCATTAATGATTACGGCTCTCTTGGCCACATAAAAATATGAATGTCGATAGTGTCGATGGCGCCCAACGTAGGGCCATTATTTGTAACCTTTTATCGTTCATAAAATGAGGTAAACCAGATTATATGCCCAACACAAAGCACCGAATCACGCCCTTGCTTCCACAACAAAAGCTAGCCGTTCGCAATCTGTGCCTTGTGTTGGGCATATAATCTGGTATACCTCATTTCATGAACAATAAAAGATTACAAAAATTGAACCGTTAGGAATTTAAACAAATAGTAATATATATAGTCCACAGTTGCCATATGTCATGGTCGTTATTATCACAAGTCCGATAAATGGCCACTAATAGAATGCGGTATTCATCCATCTCTCTGACAGTAAATACCTCATTCAAATTCCCTGATACTACTAATGAAGCTACTACGACAGGTTCTGCAAATATCATTGAATTATTCAACTTCTGAAACTATTTTTTTTTAAACTAAATGGTTCGAGAAAAATTGAATTTGACAAAACTGTAATAAATTGAAAACGTGCAAGTAATGAAATATAGTGTTCGACGTTTCGACTCCCCGATAAGTTGCAGCGCTAATTCAAAAATAGTTTCTTCTGAATAGAAAACAGTCACATTGGCCAAACAGCACAGCATGCACAGTCGGACTATTATTGTGAGAGGAGTATTTCAGTAACTCGAATGCGGAGAAGGAAATGGAAGTATGGATTATAAAATCGTACGTTTGATTGATTAGAATGCAGTTTTGATATCGATCTGTCTATTAGTTCTTAATAATGACTTAAGCATGGGTGTCGAAACAAAGAACACCAAAATATCTCGTACATGGATTGATTTCCGAAAAAACTTTCTTCTATATTTGTCTGTGCAAACATCCACTTCAACATAATATAATATGTGATGAAAAGTTGAGGAGTAATAATGAGAGAATCGATCAGAGTAGATTAGTGAGTGAAAAGAGGACAACTATTCTACAATTTCAATTTATTTCCGTTTTTAAAGCTTTACCATTTCGAAAATTCGGTTTTTTAACATGACAGACTTCAAAGGATTTAAGCAGTTTCAATAATGAAAGGTCAAACCATCACCATTCGACAGTGAACCAGATACAAACAAACGTCTCAGTTCTTCATCAAACGCAGTTTGCCATCATCATATCCGTGACTCTACCGTACCTAACCACGAAACCGATCAACAATTTCATATTTAGTTAGACAAGTCTTAAACTACGCGCTCATCAGATCGGAAACATCGAACGGGAAAATCAAAGGATGTGATGGAGTTAAGGGAAGAGGTTCAGTTGAGGGAATCCCAGCGAGAGAGCTGACGCGCACGTCTCGAATCCATCGAGGGAGAGGAGGGAGAGTCGAGGGTAGCCGCCGAGGGTAGACTAGTACTAAAATACTTCAGTGTCAAGGGTGATTGCAAGTGCCTGTGTCTGATCACTTCACGCTCCACAGGATCTATGCCACAGTCCTGAAAACGGATAGAAAAACGTTGACTGCAAAAATTTTGTAATGAACTGAAAGTATACCTATTTGAAACATTCAATTCAATTTCAATTCAAATTCTTTATTTCCGTAGACTTTTTTAAAAAGCATGGAAACAGTCAAGTTTATAATATAAGACTAAATACTAACAAAATTGAACACATGGGACGACATATCGTTAAAAAAACACACACAAATTTATAGAATATGAAATAACAACATTGCAATACGTAAAATTATTCACAGAACGAGCAATTTACATTAACTATGATTCAAGATCCGCCTGAAAATAATCACTGAGTGAATAAAAAACATTTTCATAGAGAATATTTTTAACTTCACCTCCAAAAGTCTTAATGTTATCAATTTGCTTTAGCGACATTGGGAGCTTATTATATAATTTTATTGATGAGATATGAGGGCCATTTGATACTTTAGTCAATCGATGATTGGGAACGAGAACATTGTGATTTTGTCTTAGGTTATGCCCTGAGAAAAAACATGTATCGTCTCTGTTTCTGAACATTTCACAATGAGTCTTGACGTAAATAAGGGAATTGAAGATATACATCGACACAACAGTTTAAATTTTGAAATCTGTAAACAGTGGCTTACAGGAGTCAAGACATTTTTTAAAACACATGGTACGGATAATTTTTTTTGCATCAAAAGAACCTCCTGGATCCTATTGCAGTTTCCGAAACACAAAAGACCATAGTTCAGTGTGGAGTGGATATAGGCGTAGTAATAGCTCAATAGTATGCTTGTTATAACAAAGTATCGAAGTTTCCATATGACGAAGCAGTGCCTCGACAACTTTTTCAAAATAAGGTCGATCTGAGGATTCCAAGACAGTTGAGAGTCAATCAGAATGCCCAAAAATTTAGCAACGTCCACCTGTACTATTGAACTATCACAAGACTTCACTAGTAAGCTGTAGTCGATTGCTTTAATCGAGAATAGAACCGAATTTGTTTTGGAATTATTCAAAATCAACCCATTCTTGATACAATAATTTTCCATGCTCGACACAGCAGCACTTGCTTTGTTAGACAGGCCCATTAAACATTTTTCTACGACTGTAAACGTTGTGTCATCCGCAAACTGAACGGTAGACTCACAGTTATTGAATGCAGAAATATCATTAACGAATAAAACAAAGAGTGTGGGGCCCAGAACACTACCTTGTGGCACGCCAGTGGTAATGTGGCGATTTTCAGAAAAATAAGTTCCAATTTGGAGTTTTACTTTAACAGATTGGGTCCTGTCAGTCAAGTAAGTCTTCAACCAGTTCAAACAAGGACCCCGAAAACCCAAATCTTTGAGTTTATCAAAAAAGAGATGATGATTTATAGTGTCAAAGGCTCGGGTCAAATCAAAGAAAATGCTTAGCGGTTTATTGCCATTGTCAAAGTTGGATAAAATATGATTATAGAGAGAAAGTATGGCATCCTGCGTTGATAAACCAGCCTGGAAACAACCAGAAACAATTTCAAATTTTTTGAGGAATGATACATGTATTAGGCATTCCAGAAACCTGTCAATTCGAAACCAATATGACGGCTGTTGGCACAGCTGTTGGATAAGCGACCATAGTGATAAAACTAAGATGCCTGAAAACCCTGGTGTGTTTACTTATACTTGTAGAAGTTCGGGATAAAAGTGGCGAAATCTGGATTGCTTGATTTTTGGTGGATAATTGAGCTTTTGGAGGTTTCCGTACAATATGTACAGATGTCGCCAACACGCTCTTGTCAGTCATGTCTGAAGCTAAATTTGCACTAAGTGAAGAGATCGCAACCTAAAGGATAATGGGTGGACAATGAGATACCAGTAACAACGTTTCGATATTTAAAAGCAATGAAATCAACAAATAAACACGATAAAAACATCGTACACATCAAAATTTCAAAGTGAAATGACAATATGACAATTAACTTGACACTTGTCATCAAATTTGAAAAATGGAAACATAACGCCTCCTACCAAAAAAATAGGGGAAACCTTCAAAAGCGTCGATTGTTTTTTTCGCCACAAAAATCTAAACAAAATCTAATCAGTTGAATCACCAGGATTTCTAGGCATCTTAGATAAAACTGTTCTGCTTTTTATTTCCAACGTATTTGAATATTTCAATTAATTGTGGATTATTATTTGTGCTTCGGTTTAGGAAAATGCCTCTTACGAGCATTGTAGTGGATCTCGTCATGACAAGAATAAAGTAAGATTTTACTCTGTTCCTAATGTTGTAAAACACGGGGTTTTCAATAAATGGGAACGACTAATCCAGGATTATTCTATGACAAATTTATCACATGACATATTTATTTTTTTTTTTTTGACAAAATAAAACCTTCCGAACAGAACAAGTTCTGGTATAAGGAAGATAATACATTGTATATAATTAAGTTCAAATATTCAAGAATTAAAGAAAAGTAACAATTACAAACAAATATACATGTTTATTGATTGATGAACATCGTTATGATATCAATTCTAGTTTAAGTTTTTTCAAGAAAACATTCATGGATTTTAATTTTTAATATCGTCTGAAAGATTATTGTAAGTTTCTATACAACTAGATATAGGATTGTTTTTGCCTTTGTTCGAATGGATGTTATTAAAGTGGAAATTATTAGCATTTCTGATATTATAGTTATGTAATTTTGATTTTTTTTTGAAATGACTATTACCTTTTTGTAAATTATTTGTTAGTTTGTATGCAAATTTTGCTCTTTCAAATTTTATTAGTTTATCTAATGTGAGAGTTTTGATATCTTTATATAATTGTAAAGGTGTTTCCCACGTTTTTTTATAAATAACTTTTATTGCTTTATTCATCAAACGATAAATGATCTCTTTTTGGTTTTTACTACAAGAAGACCATACTGTTATTAAATATCTGATATGCGAGACAATATGGGCATTATAAATGAGATTTTGAATTTGATTATCTAGAAAATCGATTCTTCTTATTGCCCAAAGGAATAATTGTTTTCTTGATTTTATCCACATGGCATATTTGTGTTCTTTAACTTGTTTTAAAATCCTATTCTTCATTTTAATTTTTAATTTCATTTGGTCCATATTTTTTTGTTTGAAAATCATGTATACAGTTTTTTCTGCATTAATAGTCAGATTCATTTCATCCATCCATTTTTCATACAATTGAATATCTTTTTCGATAATATTTTCTAGTAGTTTTGTATTCTTGATGGAAATAATAAATCACAGTATCATCTGCAAAAGAAAAATGTTTGCCTATCAATTTTAATTTGGTTATACTATTTACATAAATTAAATAAAAAATTGTTGCCAGTACTGAACCTTGGGGAACTCCCATGGTGGATTGTTTTTCAATACTTCGATTTCCATCAATAACAACATATTGAATACGATTTTCAAAATAATTTTCAAAAAGTTAAGAGTGACCTCTTATTCCTGAAGTATTCAAAATTTTCAGCAATATTGTATGATTTACTATATCAAACGCCTTTTTTATGTCTAAAAAAATGGCGACGCCATATTTACTTTCATCTGAAGTTTCGAAAATGTCATTCATGAAATCAGTCACTGCGGATTGGGTATTTGAATTTGGTATGAAAGCATATTGAAGGGGTGCTTCATAATTATTGCCTAGCCGCCCAGTATGCTTGCTACTTTGCATTGTAGAATGCCAATTTGGGTTTTCATAAAAACAAGAACTTCAACGCATCAATTCAACATTAATACTCCCAACTTTTATGAGCCTTAATCTGTACTTGGGATTAAAAGCTCTGACTTGACACCAAATACGAAACAATATACATGTTGGTAACAAAGGAAAGGGACACCATCATTTGTATAATTCAGCTCAGAAATATTCAATGCGTGAGGATCTAAATTATTGATAAATCTCAACTTCATTCTATACCTGTGACAAACAATGTAAGCAGAATATTCAGATTTATTTTCAAGCAAACCTTCCACCAACGTCTCTGTTTTTCAACATTAATGCCTTCAGGTAATCACTTTCCATGTAAATACAATTTTACAACCTCAAAATAGTCAGAAATTCAATATTCACTACCAAAGGACTGGCAACAAAATGATACTCGTGTGCAAACAACCGCCGTTTTTTGTCACATGATATGGATTGCCTAATAGTGGCAGGATGTATCAAGCAGTTCTTGAACCTGTCATATTTTTAATTATGGGTATATTCTGAAAGTAATCTATTATTTACCAGAAGTTTAATAATAATAATAATAACATTTATTCACCCCAAGAAACATTTACAGTTTATAAATAGGGATATTGAACATATAAAAAGTTAAATAGAACAAAATATGATTATGTAGCAGAAATATATGGAAAAAGACTGTTGAATTGATCAGTGATCAATATAATTGAATTCTAAAATATATCATTTTGATGATAAAATATATTTTTCGAGATTGTGTTTGAACTTTTTGATATTTTTAATAGTTTTAATTGAATTCGGTATTTTGTTGTAGAGGTTTGTTCCCTCATGAAAAATTGATTTTTCCTCGAATCTGGTATGTATTGAATGTACCACAAGTTGTTGAGCCTGTTTAGTGCCGTGAGAATGTCTAGTAGTGATTTCATTGAAAAGTATTGCAGAGTGTTTCATTTTATGTTTCACACAGTGAATAAGAGTACATGTTTTCAAGTGGTATATAGAATTAATGTCAAGATTATGTGGTTTATAAAGATTTACAGTAGGTTCCCTGAGAGTCAATTTATAAATACATTTAATGATTTCATTTTGTAAATATTTCAGCGGATTCAATATTGAAGCGGTTGCCGTTGCCCATATAGATGTGAAATATTGTAGATTAGAATATACCAAACAGAAATATATTGATCTCAAATATTTGAATGAAATTTCGTTTCTTATTCTGAATAGGACTCCAAGTGAAGGTGAAATTTTCTTGCGTAATTTTTCAATGTGAGTTGCACATGAAAGATTCTGATCTATGTGAAGTCCCAGAAGTTTGGTAGTTTTAGAAAATTTTATAGAATTATTTTTAAATTAAAGTGAGTCACAGTGGTCAATTTTAAAGAGCAGTTACTTGAAAAATTAGGAATTTAGTGGTTTCATTCAATTGTGTTTCGAATGTCACCAATTTTTCATGAATGTGGCGGAAGCAGTAATTCTTTAGCGCTCAACCAAGATTTTCGTTAGTCACAGACCGTAACCTTAATATTTCACAACGACAGTTTGTAGATTGATCGACTGACAGGTCTCCTTACACTACAGTGTGATGAACCGCAAGAACATCATGCTATTACTCTCCTTGAAACGATATCGTGGTACGTCTCATTCAAGAAGGAAATCCCAGCAACACTAAAAGAGTCTTTAACGTTTCAGACACCAGGATAACTGAGTTGCAAACTCAGTTTTTTAATGCGCTGTACAAAAACTTAGCTATCAGCTGACAACCAACCGAATATCAAAATATTTCATATTGTTGATGAACTGGCCGATAGTTGTTGAAAATCCATATTCAACAAAGGATATTCCTTCCGAAAATAGAAGATTGAGTGTAATTCAATAATTAATTGAAATGGGATAAACATATCGACTCCCTCGTTGAACAAATTTCTCCTATTATTGGAGCATTACGAAGATGTCCCGAATTAAATTATAAAATAGCCAATATGTTTCTCTACTCACATGTTCTCATTCGGATCAAATATCTCATAAATATATGGGGTTCATGTTCAAAGAACAACTTCAAAACATTATCTGCTTTATATAGAAAATCTTTGAAAGTACTACATCGTCTCCCATATGATACTCCAACCAATGAACTTTATTCAATAACGGGCACATTTTCTTTGGAGGAACATTTCTTGATGGATAGTTTGAAAATTTCTCATTCCATTGTTGAAAAATTAATAAAGTCAAACAATATATTCACCAGGAATTCAGAAATTCATAACTATCATACTAGGCAACATAACTTGTTTCATCTTGATACTGCTAGCTCTGTAGTTGGACAAAAAAGATTTGTTTTTGAATCAATTCAAATTTCGATTGAAAAAATTCATTCTCAAAAGAATTTCAAATTGAATTGGTGTTCATCTATTTGAAAATTCTTTCACTTATCCTTTTCCTTATAAAATAGTTTTCTTGCGGTGATTTGTATATTTTTTCTTTCATTTATTTATTACATTGAAAAAAAAAGTTTTTGATGATTTGTGAGCAATCTCATACCAGTCCAAAAATTCTGTTTGATTGTTCATGCTATACCAATGAAGTGCTACCAAATATATTGTATTATTGATTGTATATGATTTGAAATGTAATGGAATGAAATAAATAAATAAAATTTCAAGTGTAACGATAAGACTGTACCTCCATGGGACTGTTGAAAAACTTATTACTTATCCATCATTTACCTGCAGAGATTTTTCCTGGTCTCAGGATTCAGCACTTTTACTCTTCCGACCTCTGAGGGACCCCACGATCGATTTCAAAGCTGCTCCAATACTGCTGCCAGGAGTGCTCAAATTCGTATTGCTCCCACCCAAGCCTTGAGGGTGCGCGTCCAAGCATTTCTGATACCTCAACTGAAACACCATTGCAGAGTTGTCATTGAAAGTATTTATAATATTCGAAAAAATTTATGAAAATAAACGAACAATGTTATTATTATATCTCTGCTAGAAAAATATAAAACGGGAAATTTCTTCAAAAGAATTGCCATTTCACGAAAAACACTTCGCAATTTTACGATATATCACTTTCTAATTTTTTTTCTTACCTTGCAAGCAGCTTCAATAGTTTTACACAAAGCACCTGAAGAAGGTTCGCAATAGAAAACGTGAGACATAAACGTGTCTTGTGCAGTGTGCATGATGAAAGCACAGTGCTTGATTACTTTTCCTATGCCCAGGAAAGATAAATATCTAACTCTACATTCTGCTAGAAGACGATCATCCTGCAAGAAGAAAAAAATCTTTATAGACATCATAATTGATCAAATTCCAGGTAATTCATTACAAGCGATACAACCAAGTTCAATAACACTTATTTGAACCGTGAGCGACAATTGCGCCATCCACTATTGGACTTTTATGTATTGTGGCTTATGGTGATTGGTGAAACCGAATACTCACCAGAAACCTAAAAAAAAACTTTCATTCCTACAATAATTATGGTAATTGCATTCTAATATTGGGCTTAAATTTTGTAACTACCCTGAAATTGATCTGAATATATTCGAATGATATTTATTTCCCAAGAAACTTACAAGTTTATGAAAGGGAAAATTAGAAACAAATGAATAATGAATCAAATAAATAGAGAAAAAAAAGTAAGAGAATGAAATCAGACTTTTCACAGCAATAAAGAATTAATAATAATGAAAATAAAATAAAATTGTCCTTTACCTATCGCAATAAATGTTTTTTCAACTTGACTTTGAAATTGAATTTTCCAAATTTGTAATTATTGACTTAGAAAAAGTTAGGATAACTTGGTTGACAACTGATAACAGGCTGAGGAATTTGAAATAGAGTAGGATTGTGTCGTTACTATGTCTCATCAAAGGTCATTACACGCAGCCTTAATACAAAATACTATCATTAATGAATAAAATAAACTTGATCTGCAATAATTGGGGAACGAATTGAAATTGAACCTCTTTCACCAATAATGCACGATTCTATATTTTGTTAGTGCTTGTAATGTCCTTTTCATCCTCAAAATAAAATAAGAACTTTGCACTGTTTGAAAGTCACTTTTTGATGGATGAACGTTTTCTTCGTATTTTTTTTGGGTTATTAGCCTACTACAATCAAAATCATTTATTGAAGAATATTTGTTTTCCGAGACTTCAACAGAGCTAAGTATTTGTACACAGTGCGTATCACATAATTTGTCAAAGTTATATTTTTTCATATGGAATTACATATTATGCTTTGCATATTCGGATTCTTCTCAAAGAGTGCATTCAAAAAATATAGGGTTATGTGGGTATATATTTTTGTAATTTCTTCAAATGGAACACCCTATATATTATTTCATTATTGAATTACCCTTGAGGAAAACTTTCTAGAAATATAGGGTTTCATGGATATAATAGTTGTTTCAAAAATTATAACAAGTGTCAAGGATGATTATTTTCTACTTCAATCCTCTTCATAATAGAAACTTAATTGGAAGTTTCTGGATGATATATTCTTCAGTCACGACTATCTGATATTATTGTTTCCAATTTTATTTGGGTATGGAGGGGAGATATTTTCGTGGCGACACTCTTGGAAGGATAAATTTGAGATCAAATGCAAGTTTGTCGCTACTGAAAGTAGGCTTAGGAAAACGCAGTATTGTCATATGACATATGTCAGATTATTAACAACTAGAGGATCATTAGCACATGTCGCGTTCACATTTTTCTAGAGGGCACAATAGTCATCACTGGTCACGAAAAAATTCATTTCCAACCAGGGAAAGACAATTTCAGAGCTCATGGTCTAAAGCTAAGATGTCGACACTTTTCTGTCATTAGTGTCATTTTTACGTATCGTGGTGTGTTTCTCAATTTCATCGCTAGTTGACGCTAATTGGAAGTGCACATAACAACCGATCGATCGACAAACTATATTCTTTGATTCGAGCAGTCAACAAAATGAGCAAAATCTAATGTTATACTCATAAAAAACAAAAACGAATGAAAGGAACACAATTATAGGGAATTTGGCCAGTATTCTAAACAAATAATATAGGTTGTTAATCAGTTAGCACCCAAAAGTAAACGTATAGCCAGCCGTTAGGTCGGCCGTTTATACCTTTCCTAAGAAATTTATAACTCTTTTCGTTCCAAACGCCATCTGAACTGATTTGATGTCGAAAAGCCATGATGCTTATTATCATAGTAGGCATGTGTCGCCAAGTATACCCCAAATATGCCCAGGTATAACTCAGTACACCATCCTTCTAGACATCTTATTCAAAGCCTATTGTACGTTGAAAAAAGATAGAGTACGCTCAATTCAAATATATGAGAAAAACTTAGCGGGGGCAAAATACATGGACATTTCAGAAAATATGATTGAGCCTGAACTGGATAAGCTACCACTAGGTGATTTGAACTTTACATGATTTCAACAAGACGGTAATTCCCCATATGGTACGAAAAACTTTTTTTTAAACAACGAGATATTTGGAGACCGATTTTTTTCATATACATTTCTTTATTTCCAAAGAATCATACAATTTTATGATAGGAAAAAAACAATACATTTTTCAATAAAACTAAACATCAATTCATTATTATGTAAGTAAATATATCTAAAATATTTCATAAAAATATATCAATATAAAAAAATCATGATAATAAATGATATTTCAATTCTCAGTTCACCTTAAGTTGTAGATGTGAATAGATGCTCCTTGCCTTCTTTTTTTTTACATGTAGGTAAAGAACTGAATTGAAAATATAAAATATTCGGTGGTTTACACGAAAAAACTTTTAGAACCGGTTGTTTGTAGCAGAACAATATAATATTAAAGTTAAATCAAGGAAGTATTTGACAGCAGTGGATAATGGGTATCATTAATGTCGAGCAAAGAGACGTATTAAGGGTATATTATACTATAGTCATGGTTAAAACTATTTTTCTACAGCCGCAGCCGTATTATAATAATACACGCCCATAATCAGTTTCATGAGGTACATTATGAAACGGATTGAAATTTTTTTATTGAAATGAAGAATTTGTATCGTAATGAGTTTATTATATGAAACAGACGTCAACACGATGACAGATATTTATTCATTTGGAAATCCTATTTAGTGGCAGAAGGATACATGGGAACTGTCATTACAATGGCAGATTTTCAATCAATTGGAATATCAATTCAGTGGCGGAAGGCGACATTGAAAATTCGCTATATTGAATCCTATTGAGTCTAGTAACAATGAAATAAATGTATATATTCCTTCCACTTCCAGATCAGTGGGACCCACAAAACAAATAATATAGACGCAGCAATTTTTCGGGGTAGATTACTGAGTCATCGGAAATAAGTAAGCCTCTGAAGAAGCTGGCCACTCGCGCTAGCGAAACGTTAGGAAGAAATTCCAAAGAACGACGGCCTTCAAGCCTGAAAAGTATTTCTACTAATAACCTCAGCCGCGAAAGCCTTAACCATTTTGTCAATCTTCCCCAACTCGGATTAATAGCGTTAAACTGGTTATTTATTTTCAACGATTCCTTAACAACCAGACACATTTTCATAACTCAACCTATGATCTAAAATATAAATCAATTATAAGTTTTGTCAAAGAACATGATCTTATATTTCTTCTGCAGTCATTTTTTGTCACTTATTGAGACAAATTTAAATTTTATGTATATTTCCTAGGGGTGTTGATTCATCTGATTCTCTATACCAGAACCAAAATGATTTGATCCTTTTTAAATTTCTCTTTAGGCAGTGGCAACACTGCATTAATTACATATAATAATATTTGCAATTCATACGAATTTCGCTTCACTACGGGCATGTGTCATAAAGTGCCTACCAATATTACCAATTTTAGATGTCACGTTGTTCTAAAAAAAAGTTGTTCTAAAATTGTTCGTTCCGTTAACCAGCTGACGAACGTCAACCCTTAGAAGTCGAAACTTGCGCGAGCAACGAATCAACGAGGACTAACCTTTTAACGTGCGATTACCCAGCACGGTGGCCCGGTGGGGAATCGAACCCCGGTCTTCCGCTTGAAAGGCGAATGTGCTAACTCTACACTACCGAGAACCAATGATGATCATTTCTTCATTGTAAATCACTAATGTTTTGTTTCTGCACTGAGCTTGCCACACAGTGTGAAACACAGACTCTAAAAATTCTAAAATTGTCCGTTCCGTTAACCAGCTGACGAACGTCAACCCTCAGAAGTCAAAACTTGTGCGAGCAAGGGATTAACGAGGCTTTATCTTTTAACGTGCGATTACCCAGCACGGGGCCTGGCGGGGATTCAAACCCCGGTCTTCCGCTTGAAAGGCGAATGTGATAACCACTACACTACCGAGACCACTACAAACTGAAAAACTGTCAAAAGTCAAGAGCATTCATTCGTTCAAAGACTCTTTTGAGTATAGAAGTAGTCAGACATTACAATGACACAAATAAAAATATAACTAGATGAGGTTTGTTCTCTCTTTCTGATTTCATGATTAAAAACGATAAAAAACAATAATACTACATAACATTATTAAAAAGAGGGAAAGTTGAAAAACATTAAAACCTTATTGAAAATTCATTAGTTTCGTAGAAAAGATGTCTAAAGAGAAAGACTCTCACGGAGTCACGGAATTTGAAGTGTGTAGGTTGGTTTCTGATGCTTTCTGACGATTTATTGTAGATTCTTATGTTTATTGAGAGTGGGCCATTCGATATTATGTGAAGATTACTAGACCTGGAATAAATTGAGTCCCTGTGTCTGGTACAATGTTCATGCATATCATAGTGTCTGGGTAGATTGTATTTGATTTTATTTGTGTAACAGGCAACTTCCGTTATGTACAGACAGGCCAGAGGCAGAATACTTCAAATATGGGATTACATGAATTTCAGGGTGAAACATTCCTAATGACTCTAAGTGCTTTTTTGCAAGAAAACCATCTCATTTCTCTTCCAACATCGCCACAACCGTTTAATAATAATAATAATAATAACATTTATTAAGTATCACTACTTTTATTCGGGTTTGAAGGCCGTCGTTTTTTGGAATTTCTTCCTGACGTTTCGCTGGCTCGAGTGGCTAGCTTCTTCAGAGGTTCATTCATCTTGGAATTCACTCCGATGACTGGAGATTGTTTCTTCGCAAGTTGTATTTATGCCGATTCAGGTAGTTTGCGGTGCTAATTATTCCATTGGGATTCGGGGAATTGTCATTAATATCCGAATGGAATAATTAGCACCGCAAACTACCTGAATCGGCATAAATACAACTTGCGAAGAAACAATCTCCAGTCATCGGAGTGAATTCCAAGATGAATGAACCTCTGAAGAAGCTAGCCACTCGAGCCAGCGAAACGTCAGGAAGAAATTCCAAAAAACGACGGCCTTCAAACCCGAATAAAAGTAGTGATACTGAAAACCTCGGCCGCGAAAGCCTCAACTATTTTGTCAACATTTATTAATCCCAAGAAACATTTACAGTTTATAATTAGGGATATTGAATATATAAAAAGTGAAATAGAACAAAATATGATTATGTAGAAGAAATATATGAAAAGAAGACTGTTGAAATGATCATTTTGATGATAAAATATATTTGTTTAGATTGTGTTTGAACTTTTTTAATTGAATTGGGTAGTTCATTTTTTCCCGAATCTGGTATGTATGGAATGTACAAGTTGTTGAGCCTGTCTAGTGCCGTGAGAATGTGTGGTATTGATTTCATTGAAAAGTATTGAAGAGTGTTTCATGTTATATTTCACACATTGAATAAAAGTACATGTTTTCAAGTGGTATATAGAATCAATGTCAAGAAGATTATGTGGTTTATAAAGATTCACAGTAGGGTCCCTGTAAGGCAATTCATAAATACATTCAATGATTTTATTATGTAAATATTTCAGCGAATTCAATATTGAAGCGGTTGCCGTTGCCCATATAGATGTGAGATATTGTAGATTAGAATATACCAAACAGAAATATATTAATCTTAAATATTTGAATGAAATTTCCTTTCTTATTCTGAATAGCACTCCAAGTAAAGGTGAAATTTTCTTGCGCAATTTTTCAATGTGAGTTGCCCCTGAAAGATTTTGATCTATGTGAAGTCCCAGAAGTTTGGTAGTTTTAGGAAATTTCATCGAATTATTTTCTAATTCAAGTGGTTCACAGTACTCAATTTTAAAATATTCACTTGTTAAAAACCTATAAGTCGATTTCTCATGATTGAGACTCAATTTGTGATACTGTTTACGAATACTCACGCTGGGATGATGAATGCTGATCATAGATGGCGCTATCGATATATTGACAGGCTGCCACTGTTCCACCGGCACGCTTGCGACGAGCCTTTCTATAGACTCGTTGAGAGTGTCCATACCGGTGGCGCTCGAAACCTGCGTGCTACCGAGGTATTGGGCTCGGAGTATTTTCTTTGGTTCTTCCATCGGCGTCGGGAACGACTGAGCTGAAAACGGAGTACACATTTTGTGGCATACAGAACATACGCGACGTCTGGCGGGAATATAACGCACTGCTATAATTTGACAAACAAACGGCTTCCATTTTTTATGTTCGAATTTATTGAATTCTTTGGTGTTTATTTAGGAAATATCATCTAAAGTTGTAGTTTTTTTGATTAATAATATCAAACAATCATGGATGCAGATCGCTCAGTGAGCCGTATAAAGTGTTTGGTGCCAAGTTGCCGCAACTCTAGGAACCGAAATCCAAAGTTGTCTTTCCACACGTTTCCAAAGAGAACTACATCTTTGGTGGAAAACATTACGGAGAGTGGATTGAAAGAGAAAATAGACAGGTACAGGGCTTGCATAATTAAACTGAAACTGCATAAATCACTATCTAGAGCAGAGAGCGGCTTCAGTGTGTTCCTTGCATTTCGAAAGAGATGATTTCTTGTTACCCGGTGAGTCTGTCTATTTATAGGCGAAGTTATGGCACATTTTATCATCCATGTAATAAAAGCCTCTTTGGCTCACTAACACTACACTAAAAAATGTCCTGGAACAAATATTATTATATTTTGAAACACAATGCATCTATGTTCACCTCCAATGAATAGTATTGTGCGGCTATTCGGATCATCATGAACACAGTTATATTAACCTCCACGAGAAAAATTTCGTACAATGAAAATAGCAATAAAACCACCAAAAACTTGTCTAGCAAGGGCAACTGATGACTGTTTAGTTAGCGCGTCTGCGTGTTATTTCATAAATGTAAACAAGGTAGCTATTTCAAAATGGTGGATATAATTTGACCACCACTAGCGCCCCCATCGGTCGATATTCTTCCCTATAATTCACAGAATCATTGAGTGAAGCGCTGAAGATTTATGCCTGGGAATCCAAGCCAAGTCAATAAAATATTCATGAAAAAGTCAGACTGCATTGTTGAAAGCTCAAATAGAAAAACAAAAAATGCTCGATCTAGATAACAACAATTTTTAACAAAAATTTACTGAAAAATGAGGACAAGGGAGCAAATGTTTATGTAGTATCGTGGAAAAACGTCTAATAATTTTCCTCTTGTCAAGATTGTCGAGTGTCAGTGACGTTTTAGAACATTCCATTCATTCATTCCAAGTTAAGTTGTAAACGGTTGTGGATGTAGAGAAAAAAAATCTACAAAACAGTATTGGTTTAGTAAGGGATACAACAGTTTAAAGCAAAGATAGTTGCAAAATAACTTCAATTTTGGATTTATCCGTATTTTGCCAAAATTAAATAGTTATAGAAAAAAATATTATAAACTATATTATTATATGGCTTTCTTTAATGCCCACCCACTTTAATTTTTTGAGCGGGTCAACTAAAAAAAATGAAACTTGAGATAATGAAATTTATGCATGAATACCATATTTTGGAGTAAAATTGGCACTTTTAAATTTGAAGAGGGCGACGTGCGCCACCTAAAAAAAATGGAATGGATGGGGTCTTGTTACAAATCCTTTTGAAGACTTTGAATATAAAGTCAATATCTTCACCTACACAACATGTCGGAAGATTTGATAATTGCCTGGATACATCGACCATCGACCTTCATGATTTGAGGAAATAAGCTGAGTTCAGTTCAGAAAATGCTCGAAATTGTTGCCTTGAACTTCTTGACGAAAGAACAGCTTTTTCACGCACAACATTTTCGAACACAGAAACATCGATATTTCAACAAATATTCATTGTATTGAGAAGAATAAGGCCCCAGGTTATCCGTCCAATCCGGAAGAACAGCAAGTTCAAATAATTGGTGAGATGATAGTAAATCCTCTGCAGTTTGTGAGTTGTGTCTGTCCCACTGTGTAGAGACTTCTGAAGGAATGTATCATGCCTACAAAATCAAAATGGTACACCAGTTAACTGAAGATGACCCTGATCGAAGAATGAAATTCTGCAAAATTATGACGAAACTGCCTATCTCCACAATATTCGTTTCAGTGACGAATGCACATTTTTTCTCAACGGCAATGTTAACAGACAAAATTACCGTAATTGGAGTGACACCCACCCTCACGTTTTCTGAAAAACTCATACTCAATATCCATATGGTATTCGAGGACCTTCCTTGTCATGGATAGAAACCTATTTAATGGATAGAACTCAACAAGTGCGAATAGTAGAAAATGGAACTGTTTATCCATCAGATTACCTAAACGTTACTTGTGGAGTACCTCAAAGGAGTGTTATTGGCCCAACCTTTTTTCTCATTTTTATAAATGATTTAGATATAAACCTTGACGAATATTTTTTAACTCTTTTTGCTGACGATACGTCCTGAATTGTACAGGCGATGAGTGATGAACAGCTTTCAAAAAATTCCACATACTGCATAAGCCAAATGAAATCTTGGTCCATTGCAAATGGCCTGAAATTAAACCTCTCTAAAACAGATTTGATGAATTTTAGTCCGATTGGGCACAAACAAGATTATAGTATTCTTGTGCTAACAGGAGAAATACCAAATTCATCTTTAAAACCAAGTGAAATTCCTTGGTTTGCACCTAGATAGCAGGTTGACATGGGAGACTCATATTGGAAAGTTGGTTGAACAACTTTCAGTATGCAACTAAGTGATTTTACAACTGTATAAAATATCCACAATATTCACTTTGAAAATGTATTATTATGGATGTGTAAATCCAAGTTAACATATGGATTGTTATGCTGGGGAAATTTTACAAATGTTGAACGAGTGCTGATTTCACAGAAGCGTATCCTCGAAGCATGTTCAATCTCAAACGCACTCGTGTCGCTCTGTATTTATTATTGAAAAAATTTTAACTGTCATCAGTCTATATATTCTTGAGGCTGCTTGTTATGTAAAGAAACATATAAATGAATTTCCAACCTTCAAGGATGTAAATAAGTATATAACAAGAAATGGGGACAAACTCTATTTACCCACAGCTCATCTAACACAAGTTCACAAAGGACCATTTATGACATCAATAAAAATATATAATAACCTTCCAATTATTATTCCAAATATTGTATTCCAACAAGATGGAAATATCGGCGATCCCGTGTTCGAAAATGTTCGGCGTGAAATATCGGAAAGGCTGTTCTTTTGCCAAGAAGTTCGAGTCAACCATTTCAAACATCTTCTGCACTGAACTAAGCTCATTTTCTCAAATTATGAAGTTGGGGTTCGATGTATTTAGGCAAGTATTGTCCTAGGTGAAGACTTTATATTCTAGGGCTGTGCAGTATTCATCAGGATCTTCAAAAGGATGTGTCACAAGACCCCCCTTTCCATTTAATTTTTTTTCCAGGTGGTGCACAGTCGCCATCTTGAAATATTCATCTGTCAATTTTACTCCAAAATATGGTATTCATGCATACATTTCATTCACCTAAGTTTAATTTTTTTAGTAAACAATCAATGGGGGTGGACATTAAAGAAAGCCACTATAATAATTCAGTTTATAATAATTTTTATACTGTAACTCGTTTTTTTTGTGATATATGATTGAAGTTACTATGTAAATATTATTTATTAGGTATAAATCTTTGCTCTAAACATTTTCCCCCTCGTCCTTCTCGTTTTTCAGTAAATTGTTGTTGAAAATTGTTGAAATCGAGATTGGCCATTTCCTGTTTTTTAACTTTTTCATTCGAGCTTCGAACAATGCAGTCCGACAGTTTTTATGAAGATTCATTTGATTGCCCTGGATTTCGAGATTTTGAAATTTTTACGCCACCCGGCACTTCACTAATAATTGTCAAAGATGAAAAGAGTGTTGGCTATACAAGGAAAGATGATAGTGTTGTCCAAAGGACTTTGGAGAATTTTCATGGACTCAATGGTGAAGGATCGATTCCGCGCATTTCCAATTTCGATTTATTTTATGAATTTAGCTAGTGTTGATAACAGACATCAGAATTTTCATGTTTAATGTGATTGCATTCACAAGTCCCGCCATTAATCTCCTCAGTGACACTCGGCTGGACTTGGGAAAACAAAACTACTCGAACGGTGTGTTCCTTATTAAACAAAAGATTGAATCTTATGTAGATGGTGTAAGTCTCTAAAGGGAAACCCCATCTGCTTAATGATGACCGAAGACTCAATACTCATACTACACCAAGTAGAGGGGACGTTTTACAGCAGCGGGTACATCGTACGGCGAATCCAATGCCTTGGCATTTGATTTGTGAAAGGAAATTTTGATATCTGTGGAGGCTTGCAGCTATCTCTGCAAGCAGACCGAAGACTATGCTCCTTCACGACGGATCATTTGTTACGGCTTTGCCGTACGATGTGCCCGCTGTAAGTGGTCTGCTCTACTTGTCGAATTAGGAGTTTGAGTCTTTGGTCGTCATCCAGCAAAAGGTGTTTCGCCTTAGAGACTTACACCATCTGCATCAGATACAGTATTGATACGTCAATATTTCCACTTTAAAACTTGACTGGCGACACATGTAACGAAAAACAGAATCTGTGGCATTTCCATTAATGAATTGAAATATATTATATAGCAAATGAAATGGTTCAAATTAATTTTAACAGGTTTTCTGCCGGTCTCCCACGGAGGGACGAACCCAGAGCCATTTTTTGTCTTTGAAACTGTTAGAATATGAACATGCATCTACAACCATACACGAGACAAAATCTTGAAAATGCAACCACAGCTTCGACTTACAATCTTCTGCAACGAATGACTGCAAGATGGTGCCAAATGAAAATCATCAAAAATTAATCGAAAAAACCAAAGAGATGCACAGACTAAAGAAACGAAATCACAAGTTCATTTTGTGGTAACAAAGGTAAATGCTTGTTCAATCTGGTCGATGATATTGTTTTCCAATGCATTTGGACATATATAACATGATGCCACTTCGGAGATTGTCAGTTATCACTACCACGCGGATACGTTTCATAGTAGTAAAATAGTTAAGATGAAAGATTGAACTGATACCATTTTTTTTTATTTCAGAATAATAATAATGTTTATTGCTCCCAAGAAATAACAATGATTTATGATAGGGAACAGTTTCGATTTAAGCAGTTGAATGCAGTTTGCAAAAAAGGATTTGTACCAAAAAATAATGAACACACCTATGCATGAGACGCTTACACATACACACACCAATGCACACTCATTCTAACAAATTAAATGAAATGGCACTAAAAGATGTAACACGAAACAAATATCATGCTAGCAAACACTTTTTCAGTTTTTTTTTTTTTAATGAAAACAGATTTTTGGTGATCTTCAGTGATTTTGGTAAGCTGTTATAGCAGATGACGACTTCGTATAATATAGATTTTTTATAAAAATTTGTTTTGAATTATGCCAAAGAAAAATCATTTGCTCTTCTTGTTGAATGATCGTGACCATTCGAGCTCAGTTTTAGGTTTGAATGTTTGATGTTGTTTTTGAGAAGATGAATGAATAATAATGTTCTATATTAGAAAATGGATATAATGTCTAGAAGTCCTGTAGGTTTATAAAGGTTAACAGTTGGTTCTTTATGATCTAGTTTGAATATACATTTCAGAATTTTATTTTGAAGAGTTTGGAGTGGTTTAATATTCGAATTATTGGCTGTTCCCCAAATTGAGATTAAATATTGTATTCTGGAATAAACTGAAGAGAAATAAATAACTTTTCTATAATGTAATGGAATTTGATTTCTTATTCTATATAGGATACCCAAAATTGGTGAAATTTGCTTTCTCACTATTTCTATATGTTTTGACAACGTTAAATTTTGATCTATATACAACCCTAAAAATCTAGTGAATGTGGAATATTCAATGGATTCATTCTCAAATTTTACTGAAACTTTCGAAATATTAGGTATTGTCTCCCTGGAAATGAATGTGTAGGAAGACTTCCTGTAATTCAAACTTAATTTGTGAGAAGCCATCCATGATGATAAATATTTCAAATCATAAGTTATATCTTCATTAATTTTTTCAATGTTATGTCCTGAATAGATGAGAGTGGTATCATCAGCAAATAAGTAAGAGGTTCCTGTCAGAGGCAAATCTTTGATAGAATTGATATATATGAGGAAGAGAATAGGACCTAACACTGAACCTTGTGATACTCCTCAAACAATAGTTTTGATTGTACTAACTTTTTCTCCTATATAAACATATTGCTTTCTATTACTCAAATAATGTTCGAACCATTCATATACCCTTCCCCTCAATCCTGCATGATACAATATTTTCAGGAGTATATTGCGGTCAACAGTGTCGAAGGCCTTCTTCAAGTCCAGTGATAAGAGTCCACATATTTGGTTAGAATCTAACTGTGTACGAAAGTTGGTAATTTTATCCATTGCCGCACCTTCTGTATCACAAGACTTGAGGAACCCATATTGACGACGATAGAAAAAATCATTTTTTTCCAGATAATTACATAATCTCCTCTTCATTAATTTTCCAAGAATCTTTGATAAAATCGGTAAAATAGATATAGGTCTATAATTTTCCATTTCATTTCTCTTACCACCCTTGAAAATAGGTTTAACTTTTGCCACTTTCATACTTTCTGGTACAATTCCCAATTTGAAAGATAAATTTGCAATTTTTTTCAATGTCGGAGTTAATTCTGATTTAACTGCCTTTACACAAAATACATTTATATGATCGAATCCCGGAGATTTTCTTTTTTTCCATTCTTCAATAATTGCAATACATTTTCTTGTACGGTGTTCTCAATTTTCATTTTTGGCAAAAATATACTCCGCATTGACCGCTATTTGAATCGAAAGTTAGATAAGCAAAGACCAGGCCATAACGAACCATTGAAAATTATCCGAACCGAATAAAATTTCATGTTCAGTACCGTATCAAACAAACAGCGATCGTCTCGACGAAATACTTACATGCAAATATTTGAGAATTTCTGGTGGGACGTCTATGTTCGGTGGGTAGGTTGTTCGGTCTGGTGGCGAGAGGCTTCCCGTTTACATCAATGGCCTTCCCGAGGTTCTGCTGCAAGCTCCTCTCGATCATGATCTTCTTGCAAATGTCCCTCAGCGTGTTGGCGATCGTTCGCGCGGGCATGTCGCACCTAAATACGTGACACATGTGCTTGCGTGTTATTCGGTCCCTTGCGACGTACGCGAAATCCCTGCGAACACCGAGAGAGCAACTTCAATTGAGGTAATCAATCGACGACAAGTGTAGGAAAACTACGTCAGGCTAAAGAAACTATCCAGATGGTTTCAACACGACATTTACCTTTCTCTGTTAGTTCCGAGCAGCAAAAATAAAAGAAAACGGTGAAATATCTGAATTTACGGACGAAAATAGTCATAACATCCTGACAGTTACAATCAAGCAAGCGACTCATATGAACAGAAATTGAACTTTGTTGGATATTCAAAGAAGGAATGAAGTCCTGTATATACAGGGTGTTCCTTAAACACATGCTAATATTTAAGGAGGTAATTCTTAGACCCATTTCGAAATAAAAACTTCCTATGGACGTATGTTCTAAACGCTTTAACTTTTGAGATACAGGGTAGCAAAGTTTTCAAAAATAATCAGATTTTTCAATAATAACTGAGATAATTTTGTAGACATCTTTGACATATTTGCGGCATACGTTCCATGCCTCAAGGCGCATTTCCTGATGTACACAAATTTGTATTTTTTCAAACAGTGGCGTCCCTACGAGTTTCGCATTGAATATTTTTGGGGAAAAAGTACTACGACAATGCTTTCTTTTCAAAATAAAATCATTTTCAAAATCCTCATTTATTTTTGAGAAAATTTGATCTCCTGGTATTTCTTTGTCCGACGCATGATTTTCCCTCAAAAAAATAAAAATCGACAGAAAGCAAATTGAGAAATTAGATCAATTCTAAAATGAATGAGAATCTGAAAATTACTTCATAACGCATTACCCATTCCCTAATAATATTTGAAAACATAATCTGCAAAAAAATAAATTTTTCACAAAAACGAGTTTTATTTTATTTTGTGACAGTAAGTCTAAACGAATAGCACAAATTTGTTAATTAGTAATAATACCAAAACTGATCATAAAAATTGTTGGAAGTGGCCACCTGCACTTAGTATGCATGCTTCCGCCCTTCTACGCATGGAATTACGCACCCATTCAAATATTCCCGGTGTATTTCGTATAGTGTCATACGAGGCAACTATTCGCTCTCTTAAATCTTCTAAAGTATTAACGGGAGTTTTATACACAAGAGTTTTGAGGTGACCCCATAAAAAAAATCTAAACCTTCTGAGATCGGGGGATCTTGCTGGCCATTGCTGAGGTCCTCCGCGACCTATCCAACGATTAGGATTAACTGTATTTAAATGGTTTCGGACAATTACACTGAAATGAGCAGGGGCGCCATCGTGCATGTACCATATTCGATTCCTTAACGCAAGTGGCACATCTGCCAATAACCCAGGTAAGTCTTCTTCGAGAAAGTGTAAATAAGAACGACCATCAAGGCGTCCTGGTAGAAAAAATGGGCCTATTAGATGATCACCTATAATTCCTGCCCATACATTAACCGAAAATTGGTGTTGGAAATGGGTTTCGGTTATTGCATGGGGATTTTCTTCAGCCCACACATGATTGTTATGGAAATTTTGAATGGCATTCCGAGAAAAATTTGCTTCTTCTGTGAACGAAATTTGTGTCTCAAACTGCGGATTTAGTGCAATACTTTGTAGTTACCACTGACTGAAGTTCACACCCTGTGGAAAATCTCTGGGGAGTAATGCCTGCACTCTTGAAATATGGTATGGGTATAACAAAAAATCAACCAAAATACGCCAAACAATTTGATGACAAATATCCAGGGTTCTAGCGATCTTCCTCGTACTCGTCTCAGGATGTTCCTCAATTTCTTGCAGCAACGCTTCCTCAATTTCAGGAGTTCTTACTACACGAGGTCTACCTTCCGGAGTCCCTTTCTTGAAACTACCAGTTTCCCCAAGTCGACGATGAATATTTGAAAAGGTTCGGCTATCTGGTAAGGCACGATTAGGATATCTTTCCTGATAAATGCGCCTGGCTTCTATTGCATTACCATCGGCAAGGCCATATACGTAATGCATTTGCGCCATTTCCGCATTCGTATAATTTACCATATTTACTGATATTCAGAAAAACAACGGACTACCAAAATAACTTCAATAACACTTCAAAATCAATCAAAACGCGCTGTGACAGTTTTTAACACCAACACCTTTCTTTAAACCAACATCAATATTAGCTACTGACGTTTGTACATACAGAAAATTCGTTTTTTATTGCTATGGTGGGTACGCTGTTTCTTCTGCTTTTCATCTTTAAAAGAAATCACATATCGACAAACTCCATATTTCCGAAAGGTGCAGTAAATAAATTCTGCTACACGTCATTTATTCCAGGTCAATTAAATTTATGTTTTCAAAAATTATTGAGCGGTGCTGCGTTATGACGTAATTTTAATTGAGAACAGTGCATCTGACAACAAACAAATACCTTTTAAATCCTCAATTATTTTGCAACAAATCTGATCTCTTAGTTTGCTTTCAGTCGATGCACGATACCGCATCAGATTTTTAAGGAATTTATTCTTAAGTAAAGCGATTTTTAATTTTTTGAGCGAAAACCATGCGCCGGACAAAGAAAACCCAGCAAATCAAATGTGCTCAAAAATGTATAGATATTTTAAAAATAATTTTTATTTCGAGATAAAGCAGTGGCGCAGTATTTTTTTCGCCAAAAATATACATTTGAAAACTCCTACGTACGTCACTGGCAGAGAAAATTAAGAAAATTGTACATCAGAAAATGCGCCTTGAGGCATGGAACATATGTACCAAATATGCCAAAGATGTCTACAAAATTATCTCAGATATTATTAAAAAATCTGATTATTTTTGAAAACTTTGCCACCCTGTATCTCAAAAGTTAAGGCGTTTAGGACATACGTCTATAGGAAGTTTTTTCTTGAAATGGGTCTAAGAATTACCTCCTTAAATATTAGCATGTGTTTAAGGAACACTCTGTATAGTAGGAATCACTCCTCTAGACGCATAAGAGTGTAATGATGTCATGTGACGTTTCTTATGTTTATTTACTCTAAACATCAGTTTCAATGGCTATATAGATCATGAAAGAAGCTAAAACAACTTCGTACTTCGGTGTTGTATGGTATTGAAGTGCAACAACACTTTGAAAATACACGATAAAGTGTTTTTTTTTTTCGAGCAAAAGAGAAGTACGAAAACAATAGTGTAAGGTAATGAGAAAGGCTAATGTATCTTCAAAATCGTGATTGATTATTGTGAATATCATTCAAACATAGAAACGTGGAGCATTAGGTTTTTGAATAACCCAACCTAGTTTACAAACATATTGAAACGTAGATTCATAAGATACATCTATGCTGTGGGCATTTATTAATACCAATCTATGTTATGGATACAAATATTAATGTTTACCTCGCAACTTAACTCATTCGATCTCTGGGCAAGTAAAATGGAATTTTGATGCAAAATATGCTGTCATCATAAATGTATCTATTTCCAGTGAAATTTCCGATTGTGTTCGGATAAAAACACCAACACAGTATGTGTGACATAAAAACATTATTATTTCAATGAATAAATAGAGTTGTTTTTCTGATGTGTTTAACGAAAAACTAAATATTTCAAATCACAAACAATTTGCATTGTTAAAATATATTCGGAGTTATGAATTACATTTACACAAATTCCTTTCAAACATATGAAAAGTGTGAAGGATAGCTTTAGCTGGAAGACGTGGAAATAAGTGAATTCGAAACAAACTGGGATTGTTGAAACATACGAGTCGATGATGCTATGTCTAGTAGGCTGATGTTTATCAAAATTCAGTTGAATGCTCTGTATATAGCAGAAGGTCGGAGGTCATACCAGGTGTCATTTGGTTCTTTTCTATCGATTCTATTCGATTTGATGCAAAAGTGGTCATCTCAATTTTTTTTTTAAGAAGTTATCAGTTTATTCAATAATTCAATTCAATGCTACATAGGTAAAAAATGTATATATACCCTTTTTTTTAATGATATTCTTAGGTAGTAATGTTACAATTCTTTTTTTCAATAGGAATTATGAAATCATAATAGGGTATGTTTAAATTATTACTAATTTTCTATAAAGGAATATCATGAACAGTCAGTTTCAAACTGGTATGAGACTGATCATGAACTTTATATTAATTACATATTTCAGTGGATAATTTTTTTTAGAATTACAAAGAAACAACAAAAAGAAAAATAAACCAAAATATTGAAACAAAGAAAGAATCCATCGAATTTTAATTTCTCATTTGGGGAATTTTTTTTTAATTTTGATTTTAAATTAATTTATATTTTTACAATCTTTTACATCTTCGGGTATTTTATTGAATTTTGGAAGTGCTTCATGGGTGAACCTTTTCTGTTCAATTACAGAGTTTGCGGAATCAAGGTGGAACAAGTTATGTTGTCTCGTAAAGTGATTATGAATTTCTGATTAATATAAAATTAGATTTCATCATATTATTCATAATAAAATATGATACTCTCAGAGCATCCATTTCATAATGCTCATCCAAAAAAAATGTGTTTGTAATTGAATAAAGTTGATGTGTTGGATTGTCAAATGGTAGACGATACAGTACTTGCAGAGCTTTCCTGTATAGAGCGGATATTTTATTAAAATTATTTTAAGAACAAGATCCCCATATGATAATTAAATATTTGATTCAACTGAGAATATGTGAATATAAAAATATATTTGCTATTTTGGGATTCAATTTGGGACATCTTCTTAGGGCACCAGTGATGGAAGATATTTTTTTATTAGATTTTCAATATGTATATCTCACTTCAATTTATCATCAATCCAAATGCCAAGATATTTCTTCAAAGATGTTTGTTTTCATTGCTCATCTTTTATTTTTATATTTAAGTTGATATTTTTTTTTATTTTTTTGTTGAAAAGTCATATATTCAGTTTTCTTGGAATTAACAGGGAGGAGATTGGAATAAAGCCATTTTTCAAATTTTAGGAAATCCTCGTTTATCGTTTTTTTTTAGAATCAAAGGGTTTTTATTTGCAAATAAAAGCACTGTATCATCCGCGTATATGGTACAATGAAATTGATTTGGGACAGATTTTGTATATATAATAAGTATAAAATGGGACCTAAAACCGACCCCTGGGGAACTCCTTTGTTAATATTCAATCTATCAGTTTCCACGTTATTAGTGTAGGTCCTTAGAGTTCTTTTCTCAAAATATGATTTCAAAAGGTCATTTACAATACCTCTAATACCAATAGATTCTAAGTTCTTGGTAAGTATTGAGTGGTCAACCGTATCGAAGGCCTTTTTGAAGTCCACGAAAACAGCTACCACATATTTCTCAACATAGTTTTCAATGAACACTCCTCACCTTCCATTATCCCTTCCTACACCCCACACCCTGATCGTGTGAATCGGTTGAGTATTCAAGACAGTCAAATTTTCCGGGTCGAATAACTTGAGAGCACCTTCATCCAAATCCATGAACAGATCCTTACCCTTTGATGGAAAAAACCCAAGTTGTATTAAAATTTTAACGAAGAAAAAATAAACAGGCAAGCACCGAGGAAAAAAACGGATGGTTGAAATGGTGTAAGGGACAAAAAATGGTTTCTTCGCTCAATTACAATATATTTTGAATGAACTGTCAAACATTAAATAATTGTCCTTCATTATTTTGTCTCCCAGACCATTTTGATTAGTGTGAAAGATCTTACATCGCCCCATCTTCCGACGACATCCAACAAGTCGTTCTTGCCCATAGAAAGATCTACTATGCACTTATTTACAGCTTTACTGCTACGTTCGGGGGTCAGGTCGTCTTCGGATATCTCGACCCATCCGAGAGACCTGACTGCGAACCTGATTGGACGTTCTTTTACTTCTTGGTCGGGTTTCGAAGGAAAACTCCTCCTCCTGAAAGTTTCATTCTAAATTTTACACGTGCATTCGAAAGGATAGTTCGATGGATTACTTTCGAATAATACTAAATTGTCCATTGTCCGCCACTGGAGCAATGAAAAAAAAAGTATACCTCACAAACTATAGTTTACCTTGTGAACGTTTATTGATACAAGAAATGGTTGTAGAGGAACAATAAAAATAACATCCGAATTTCGAAATGCGATAATTAGGCATTCCAGATACTTGTCAAAAATGTCAAATGAATCGAAATAAACCAATACGGCGCCATCTGCCCCCCAGAAACTATCGTTTGTTTTCTTTTTTATATGTGTGATTGGTTGAAACTGGTATTTGCCCCCCAGACATAACCTGATCTGGAATGCCTAATAAAATAAGAATTGTAAAAATAAAAAAAAAGGTTAATACCAAGGCCGTACCCAGGAGGGGTCAGAGGGCTTGAAACCCCCGAAATTTTCCAAAAAATAAGATTTTCAAACGCATTACTCAAGTTATAATTGTTCTTTTTCTTCTTCATAGGTAGATGAGAAAGAGTTCAAACCAATTTCTAGTTGAAAATGTACGTAAATAATTTGTCAAATTTATTATAATTTTACTAACCCATTCACCTACGTGGAATTCGTGGATGGACGTGATCCGCCGCTAACGGCGTAGACCGAAGCGTTTCATTACGTAAGTTGCCGTAAAGCATATAGTTAGGTGCTATCACGATAGGTGGCAGCACGAAAAAAAGGGCGCCATTCGCTTTCGCAAGTCTCAGACTCTGACTACTTTCGGAAAAAAATTCGTTTTTATATGTTGACAGTACAGTACTGGGGGCTTACTATGAAACTAAACGAACGATCAACGAACGAGGAAATAGACGTTGAATCTTTGAAACTTTATAAAAAGATGGCTGATCTAGAACTAGTACCTAGTGAGAACTCACTGTGGAAATTGTTTTGGTAAAAACAAATGGAACTGGACAAGCCTCCTTGTGCCATTGAGGAATTAGGCCAAGGTAATAGGGAACTTTTTCCTAACATATTCACCCTCCTGAAAATATTTGCTTCTTTGCCAGTGACCACTGCAACTGCTGAGAGGACCTTCTCCACTCTCGAGCGATTGAAGCGGTACTTGAGAAATCCGTGTGGACAAGATATACTAAGCGGACTGGCTCTCATGTCGGTTCATAGAAGCTATAAAATCTCAACAGACAAAGTGATCGATGAATTCGCAAGAAAAAAGAACAGAAGAATGGATTTTGTTTTGTAATGTAAGTGTTTTTGTCTACAGACGTAATTTTGTACTGTATTGTACTAAACGGTGTTGAGTCAATTTGCATTGTCAATCTTATTTATTTTCCTAGACACCAAATTAACAGGGAAAATTATTTCGTTGTTATTATTTATATATTTATTATTTAGTGTCGTCCTAACTTTTGTTAATGAAGCTTGAAATGGCGTTAAAATGGAATATTTGACAATTAGTTTTAACGTTCTTCTGGGAGGGCCTTCGGCTCCACCTGGTTCCACAACCCCCACCCCCCCCCGAAAACTTTTTCTGGGTACGGCCTTGGTTAATACAGAAAAAAACAATAAGTCAGTTGTTCAATATATATCTTTTCAGACCATATTTGAATTTGGTAAGGGAATTTGTTAATCTCATCTTATGAGATGAACTATTGTTGGCAAACATAATAATTGTTAGGTCTATTAACCAATCCTCCTCAAGAGTTATTTCTGAAATATTTGAATTGAATAAATTGTAAAATTTGGAAAAATTGAGGAAAGTTCTATTTTGGTTAAAATGCGCGTCAAAAATTCCAATGCTAGCAAACTACTTCAAACTAACGTAATTGAAAACACTTTATTGTATGGATTTTTACTGCATAGCTTACCAAACCGCTACACCTGTTTCACGATACAATCGTGAATACAATTTTCAGGCATGTAGTATAACACGCAATAAAGTGTTTTTCAATTACTTTAGCATGGATACTGTTTGAAAGTAATTATTTTGTAGTGGATAAATATGTTTTTTGTAGTTTTTTTGGGTTTCTATACTGCCACAATCTGTCAATAACGAAAACTGTCAATAACAAATATTGGATTTCAAAAGGAATTCGCGAATAAGTTTTGAGAACGGAAGGTAATTTATAATAATAATAATAATAATATCTTTATTGTCATAAAATCATCATGGACATAGACAACGTCAAAAGAAAAGAATAGGATACACTGGTCATGCAACATAATAAGTAATACATTACACAAATAAATACCTCACGGAGTCGACAAGTGGTGAGTATATAACTTTGCTAGACAAACAGAGTACAGTAATCATTCACAAAAATCGAACTTATAGAATACTTTTTCCTTCAAGAAATCGATGACTGAACTTCTGAATTTATGGACATTGCCAATATCTCTCGAATGAGATGGAAGCCGGTTATAAGCTTTCCTCGCTCTATATTCAGTACTTCGTTTAAAAAAAGCAGATTTGTGCTGTGGAATCCTAAGATTATCCCGGTTACGAGTTAACATACACATTTCATTGGAATATTCATCTGCATTTGTAGAAAATAAGTATTGGTGCTTTTTCACGAAAATAACCAGAGATAAAAAGTATAGAGAAGGTACTGTTAATAACTCATGGTTCGCAAAATATGACTTGCAGGAGGTATTAAAGCCAAGACCAAAAATACATCTCAATATACGTTTTTGCAATATAAATACTTTATTTGCGTTTGGACTGGATCCCCAAAAAAATATTCCATATGCTATGATTGACTGGACATGTCCATAATAATATAGTTACAAACCATATTCTGATACCTGTTCTCTCAGATATCTGATCACCCCACACACCGAGGCAAGTCTATTGGCCAAGGTGTCCACGTGTAGTTCCCAACTTATATTAGAGTCAATAAAAACTCCCAAAAACTTTATAGATGGCAGTACTGGCACTGACTTTTCTTGTAATCTTACATACGGAGATTCCAATATATTCTTGGTCAGATTGAACATTATAAGTCCAGTTTTGGCAGAATTCATATTAAGACAGTTTTCAGTACAACACTCATCCATTTTCTTTGTCACGCATGATGCTGAGTGAGCAAGATCTTTCATATTAGTGCTATTTATAATGACAGAAGTATCATCAGCAAATTGAAAAGTTTGTGAGTTTGAACTGGAGAGAGCAGATGGCTGAGAGTTGACATATACGAGAAAAAGAAGGGGGCCAAGGATTGATCCCTGTGGTACGCCTCGCTTGATTTCTGTTCTCTCTGATATGGATAACCTACCCTCTTGCATAATTGCAACGGCTTGATATCTGTTTTCGAGGTGGGGCCTCAATAAGTTTAATGGTGTACCTCTGACACCAAAGTCATCTAGTTTTTCCAGCAGAAGGTGGTGGTCAACCATATCAAAGGCTTTTGACAGAATTTAGTTTCCGGAACGTTGAAGATAAGTATTTTTATGTATACATATTAGTTCTTGTAATTTTTTCGAATTTTAGAAGAAGTGGATGATTGATTGGACTTGTTCCATCCAAAAGCAAATGATTTTTGATAAACGCAACAACTTGTCGGTGTAGATGAAAGTCTACCCTTTTACACTTGTATAGATTCCAATATTAATGCTTATATTTTCAGATTATGGAAGGTTAGACACCCAGAAAACTACGAACAAAAATTATCATGGATTTTCAAGTATCGGCCAATACTATCAGTTACTTTAAACTAGTTATTATATATATATATATATATATATATATATATATATATATATTTTTATTGATCCCAAAAAACTACAGTAGTTTATGACAGGGATATATACATAAAGTAATATAGTGATTTATAACTGGTTCGAATATTCAACAGTTATATAACTCAAAATCTAATAAATGATAAAATCTGAGAAATTTAAAGAGATATGAAGAATATTCTGATATTAGTTAGGTTGAAAAATATTTTTTCAAATGTATCTTGAATAAGTTTTCCTGTTCAATATTTTTGAGAGATTGTGGAAGAGAATTAAACGTATTTACACCATTGTGTAATATTGATTTCTGAGCAAAGTTCGTTTTAAAATTCAAAGGTCGCAAAGAATTTATTTGTCGGGTGTTGTGTGTATGAATGTTGTTTACACTGAAAAATTTCAAATTGGAAAATTTGATTTCATTTTTGGCAAAATGAATAAATTTGCATATTTTCATTTTATGAAGAGAATCAATATCAAGTAGTTTATTGGGTTTATATATGTTTTTGGTGGGTTCTAGATAATTCAATTTATAAATACATTTTACTGCTTTGTTCTGCAATTTTTTAATTGGTCTCATTATTGTTTTGTTAGCAGTGCCCCAAACAGATATCAGATATTGTAAATTTGAATTTATTAGACAGTGATAAATATTTAGTAGATATTTAAGCAGTATGAGATGTCTAATTTCAAAAAGTACACCAATTATGGAGGAATGTTTATGTCTCAATTTTTCAATATGCTTTTTCCATGATAATTTTTCATCTATATATAATCCCAACATTTTAATTAAAGGTTTGTAATCGATTCTTTCATTAGCGAAAATAAGAGGAATATTATTGTTATTTGTGCTTCGTTTCGGAATATAAATGTATGAAGATTTGCTGTAGTTCAACGATAATTTATTTCGTTTCTGCCAGAATGAAATTTTCTCCAGATCAGTTTTCATAGAATTTTGTAATTGGGTTAAGTCATCTGCGAAATAAATAAGGGTTGTATCGTCTGCGAATAATTTGAGGTTACCAGTGAGTTTTAATTTTGATATCGAATTAATATAAATGAGAAACAATACTGGACCAAGAATGGAACCTTGTGGAACCCCACATGTGATTTTTTTGGAAGGAGCTTCTTTGATTTTGATTCCATACAAATTGTGTTCTATTGAATAAATAATTTTCAAACCACTCATGGATTTTTCCCCTAATCCTTATGTTATTTAAATTTTGTAATGATATTCTATGATCGACAGATTCGAAAGCTTTTCGTAACTCTAGAGATAACATACTACATTTTCTATTTGCATCAATTTGAACCTGGATATCAGCTAATGCATCTAGAATTGCAGATTCCGTATCTCTTTTTTCGCGAAATCCATATTGTCCATCATATAATAGGTTATTTTTCTCTAAAAAATTAAAAAGTCGAATATTGACAATTTTTTCCATAATTTTCGAAAGTATCGGTAGAATAGAAATCGGACGGAAATTATTGGGATCGCATTTTTTGCCTACTTTGAATTTGGCAACGACCTTAGCGATTTTCATTTTATCTGGGAATATCACTGTCTGGAAAGATCTTGAAAATAATCTCAAGAGAATTGGTGAAATTTCAGATTTGACCATTTTATTCTTTCGTAAAAAAGTGGTGACACCGAATAACTGAGTTTTTCGTCATCATTGATGGGGTCGACTCGAGAAGGATGATATTCGGATTCGTATGGAGGGTCGAAGTTTAAAAAAAAATAGGATTTTTATCGATGGCAGCTAAAAAATTTGACCAGAAATCTGAAAACTTGTTACGGTAAAACTCATTCTAAATTATTATTTTTTGATTTTCATTTTTCTACAGAAGTTTTCACATTTTTGTTACTAAATACCTAGCGTGTCTTTTCCCAGTTACACTTTCGTTTCATACCTTAAAATATTGAATATAATATTTTCCTCGTTCGAATTGACCTTTCTGTACTAACTGACGTTGACAGAAACTTTCCTATCTATCGTCATTTCTGATTCGAAGATAATGCCTCGGAAAATTTGACTCACTTTATAGCTATATCTTCTTTCCTCTTCCTGTCGTCGCTCTCCAAGTCTAGTGCCGAGCTGGTACTACTCCTAGTAACCGACATGCAATTCTCGAAAGACGTGATGAGATCGCTCTCCTTGAGGTTGCATTTCGAGTCGGACTTCTCTATTTTCGTGTCAAAAACCGGTATTTCCCTCTGAATCGTTCCGCTCTTTATGTGCCAGTAGTACGGACCGTCATTGTCTGGAAATTATGTAAATGACGAGAAATAGAAAAATAATAATGTGCACGTAAATTATACACTTGTTAACCTATTTACAAGGAAATATTCCTTTTTTTCAGTCTAGTTTTTCTTTCAGACGTCAGCAGGGGCATGGCCCAGCTCTTCAGGTTGACTGACAGTCATTCGATATCTGAAGTTAAGCAACGCCGAGCGCGGTTAGTACTTGGATGGGTGACCATGCGGGGAAATACCGTCTCGAAAGCCCGTACAGCTGCAGCAAAATAGCATGTTATAGCTTGCTTACAATATATCAATGAGCACAAGATATATTGAGGATATGCAGTCCTTCGGAGGGGACGTAAAGCCGTCGGACCCGAGTCCATGGATGTTGGGCTCGTTAAAGATCCCTACCTCTGGTTGGAACACCAGAGGGTTCGGCAAAATTTCCGGTTGGGGAAATGTGCTCACCGGCGTCGGTGATTGGCCCTGGTAGCGGAAATAGACCGACGTTAAATAATGAAACAAAAAAAATGTATAAATCAGGCTCTCACTGTGAACATAGTGTGCCTGTCAAAAATTCGAGATGGGGTCACTTACCCTCATGTTTTTCCCATCCGGGAGGCAACTCGTTCTGGCTGTTCCATTCTTTCTCGGGGCTACTCAATTTATCCAATTCTTTCGGTGTTTTCGAGATACATTTTTTCATTGGAACAGCGTACAGATCGTTGGTTAAGTTACCGACTATGTGTTTGATGGCGTTATCCTCTTTGGTTAACATTCGGTTTTCACACAAACTAAAAACCAGTTATCGATTGAAATATCCCTATTGAAAAACGAGCATATCGATATTTAACAGACAGTAAGACAAACTGAATTGTAGTTGGCCGCGTGATAATGAATGGATACCGATCTCATTTTGAAGAATGACGTTTAAAATCACATAGTCAGGGTGGATTTATAAAAACTTTGAACATTTAGCATTTAACGTTTATCACCTTGAGAATTACTGCAGGATAGTAGACTAAATTATAAAAAAACTAAGATTTAAGAGATAAGTTGTCATCTGTCAATACTGCCATCTGAACATTGACTATAACAATAAAAAAGCTTATTTTGAATCTCAGATTTCGTCGTTTTTTCATGAAAGAATAGATACCAAACGCATATCATGAATATACTTGAGTAGGTAATGATTCCCGTCATTCCCGTGGTTTCAAAATATGTTATTGCAGAACATAACCTCTCATTTCTCATCAACATCCGTAAACAAAATAGGTACATGCGTAAATTTCTTGCGCACATCCTATTTCATTTATCAAACAATTCTTAAGTTGGAAGTTGACCATCTTCTTAAATCTTAAATGTAAAATGTTAAGTTCCAACTCTGTTAAGTGATGAGTCTTTAATGATAAGTCAGTAATCTTAGGTCTAAAAGTTTTTTATGAATCGACCCTCACTGTACAACAGGTATTTGGAAAATACATGGAAATATGAACAATCACAATAGTCGTTCTCTTCAGAGTTAGTAATGTTCTATTCAAGAAATTGAATCTTATAGACGAATCACATACATCGTTTGGTATGGAAAAATATCGAGGAAAACATTTATTTGATGCAGTAATAACGACAGTTTCGTATGAGGAACCAGTGCAGTAAGTCTAAACTTGGAAGGTTTATTATGATTTCCTCATTCCACAATCGACCAAAGTATCCATGATCAACGGGTGCAAAGTTAACCTACTTTTGCTCTTCATAACCGAAAACTTCAAAAAACTTTCTCTTGACTACTAAAGAAGGGATGCAACGAAAACTATCTTACGATATAATAAATTCAAATTCAACATTTACATACTTTTCCCAGTCAGTAGAACTTTCACTCTTGCTCTTATCAGACATCGAATTTCCATTCCATTCATTACCCCTACAACAAACAACATTTTGTCAAACACCGTTTGACAAAATTTTCGAACGCTCGACCAAAACATTTTCCACTGATTCACGTCAAGGAAATGCATGGAAAATGCCTTCATCGAAACTCTAGAGAAACTTTCTCGAACCGGCAAATCCTACCTTCTATTATCTACGTAATTCTGAGTCTGAGGTCCGGTATTGATGTCCACTCCCATAGATCCTATATCAAGAGCGGCGTAAGCTTTCCTACTGGCATTACTGGTGATGGGTCCTTTCACACCGTGGCCCATATTGCAGATGTCGTCAAGCTCTTGATAAATGTCCTCGTATATGTTTTCCGTATTCGAGTTTAAAGCATCGTCGAGACGGCTAGACGGTCCCAGGTGATAGTTCGGGTTTTCGTAGCTCAAGAGGCCATTTTCTGCAAAATGAAGAGTTTGATCCAATATGCGAAGTGGTTAAAACCTATTATTCATTCTAGTGAAGCAAGTACTTGTACAGCTTATCCATCCAACTTGGCACGGTAATTGGTTCCACATCCGGTTGCGTACTAATCTGACAGTAGATTTCTTATGGCTGCTTGTCTCGCACTGCGCAATACGTCATAATTTCCGTGCCAAGTTGAAATGGACGAGCTGTACTATCTGTCTTTTCAGACGACAAAATGGGGTTTTGAATGCCACACCAAAAGGTTCAAACAGTCTACAGAGACAAATTGATATACCCTCACTTGGGCTGTCTGGATCTCAAGGAATGCTTTTAAATTTGAATAATTCTCAATGGAATATTTTTTAATGATGTATGGTGTGCCTGAAAAGTTGGTATATTCACAATTAACCAATGAATATTGACTGCCATTGCGCTACGTAAATTCAACTAATAAATACTTCTGAGTCATATTCATAATTTAGATTGACAGCTGATTCGGCCGCCATAGGTTGGCATATATTGGCATAGGAGGATAGTCTACTATATCTGTTTGTGCTGTGTGATGTGCCGTTGAGAATTGGAAATGAATAAAGGAACAAAAGTAAGAATTTTCACCGATTGTTCACATTGTACTTTATGTTCGGTGAACGTATACGTTGTTGCTAGGCAGAGACCAATCAGATCTGTCGCAGCTTAGCAATACCATATACGCAAAACTGCGAGTGATTCACGAATAGGGCTGGCTCCTGATTCCCCTGTGCCACTACCCAAATAGCACACGACGTCCTGAAGACGAACCATTTATGTCCCAGTTACGTCGATACGTCCCGGGACGTATAGGAGACATTCGAAGAACGTACATTACCGGATGTACCATGTATGTACTGGTTAGACGTCCCATGTAGGTACATACTTGGTCTCGTTCCATTCGGAATGTAATAAAAACGTACATGCTTGGAAGTACTATGTACGTACTTTATTGAGTGTCCCTGATACGTTTACATTAACTCCTCTTCAGGTACGTACTTTTAGGAATGAATTAGGGACATACCAATGACGTGTTTTTTTGTGAATCCCATGTACGTACTGCTCAGACGTATCATTTACGTACATGTTTGGAAGAACTATGTTCGTACTATTTGGACCTTCCAGGTGCGTACATATTGAGTCCCTTTCAGATACGTATATTTCGAAACGTTTGCGGGACATAGTAATGACGTACATTTTTGGAAATCGTATGTACATACTATCTGAACGTCTCGTTGACGTACTTTTTTGTACATACTGTTTGGACCCCCCAAGTACGTACGGATTGGGTTCCTTTCATTTTCTACATTTCTGTTAGTATGTACATACTGTTTGGACCTCCCGAGTACGTACGTATTGGGTCCCTTTCGGTTCAAGGGGTATTGGGATTTTGAGAGTGATCACTTAGTGTATTCAAACATATATCAATATTGCTAATGCAATATTCATAATGAATTATTTCTAAAAAAAATTGGAAAAATTGAAACATCGACATGTGGTGAATTTAAATACCAGAAAATTACATACAGAATTTTTTGCACAGCAAGTTTGATATTCCAAAACCGCCATCACATGAGACAGTGATCCTTTAGTGTTTTTTCGAATATATTTTCATTGTTACTGAACTTTCTAAAATTTTAATATCATCTCGAACAAAACTAACTTGAAGTCATCACATCTATAGCACCAAACTCCTTCTTAAAAACAAGTATCTCCGTGCCGTAGAGCGTAACAGTGGTCAACAATAATATCTCCATAGAAAAGGTCGAGAGTTCAAGCCCCGCAGCAGCCAGGTCTTTTTCCAAGTAAGTATTCGGTTAGATGGTTAGTACACTTGAATGAGTAAAATTTCCAACTTGACTATTTGGTAAAAAAGAAATGAATAATCCCGAATATGAAAACTTAGATTCATTAAGTGATATCAAATGATATATCATTACGTTGTTTTCGAATATTGATCTAATATCACCGAATGTTCACATTTTTTTGTGGCCACTATTGATATCATCTACAATATAAGGTTAATATTCCCGTAATATTGAACCAATATTGGTCAAATATGTTTGTTCTACTTGGGATAGCGCACACAGAATGGAAAATGTACGTTTTCGGAATGTCCCAAACAGTTCCCCTTTCTGTACATTTCAGGTCCTGTGTAGACTAGAAAAGTACGTACCTGGTATTACCGACTATGCGGAAACGGTAAGTCGCAGGGAGGTCTTATGTACGTCTGTCGGAGACAAAAGTACGTCCTAAATACGTACAATGCATCCTCACCGTACATATGCAGTACGTCCACTGGACGTACTTGTGCTATTTGGGTACCAACTCGTAATTAAATGACAAAGTAGAAGACGATATGTGTTGCTTTGAAAGCCTATCCGATATTGTGTGGCCATAAAAATGTGATCACGATTCTCCCAACATTCTCCCTTTTCCTCCGACGATTGCAGATCATCCCCAAAAATCAGAATAATTCCGTTTCAGAGATTTACACAAGAAATAGTAATGACTTCTTCATGGTAAGACTGAAGTTGAAGTTATGTTCTGTTCAGCAGATTTTTTAGTTCCCCTTATCAGACTCTTTCGAGTTCGCCCAGAAGGAACAGCGGGGAAGGGTCCTAGGAACAAAGCATCGGGGTTTATATCCCGATATATACCAACTTCATCTGGTTGAAATGTGTGCTGCAAGTCCATGATTTTCGAAATTTTTCTTGGCAAATGACTCGATTGTATAATAATTTGACAAAATCTCGAGACTGCGTGAATTATGGAAATTCTCGCGTTTTGATCGATTGCGCTTGGTGTTGAGGATTATTGCCAGAATATGTGTAAAATCAGAAAAATTGAAAACAGGAACAACAATAGTATCTGAAAAGTGAGCCAAAATCCAGGCTTATTTTGATCGGTTTAATCGCTCAAAAACTCTGACGATTCTTTTTTGAAAAATCATCAATCGTTAATGAACTCAGTGCAGTTGACTTGATGTGTCTCTTCACCTCTTAGTAGAGAGCCTAGAGACCTATTTAACTTTTCTTTCTCAAGTTGATTTGCAACAACATCACCTTCAATCTATAGAGCTCGATGTCGAGCGAGATGTTTTCAAAGATTTGAAACCGAAAACGCAAAGTGAACACGAATTCACATACTCCTTATATGAAAAACAGAAGACAGTTTCACTGGTTCTTGTAATGAAAAAATGAATGAATACTCATAATATGATATTAAAGTTTCATTGTGGTAGAAAATCGACGATAGTTTTAGGTACTGCATCTGACCTATCATGGCAAAATCAAATTAATGTAAATCTGTAGATGTGCGGGTGGTTTGAGCGAAAGGGGCATATCGCTGAAACGGTTTTTTTTTTGTGGTCGTGATCACTGCCCTTTATGGTGTGATGAATGTGATGGGTGTGCAGGATCTAATTGCAATTCAACATTACCAAGGAAAATGTCCTCGTCGTCGTGGACAGCTTGTGCCGTGATAGCTGCCATACCACGAACAAGAGTTAGCAGAGAGCAGTAAGGACTCGGAACGTCCGAGAGAAAGGTGCTATTCAAGTGTAAACCTATGGGAGCCCTGTGGAACTCTCCACACAACATCCCAGCGCCAGAAATTCGTTCCTACCTGCAACAAAGAGAAAACGTTTCATTGAGAGGTTGAAAAATAAGGAAAGACGTGTTGATATGACACTGGATACATAATTTTCCAGAGCTTCAAATAGATTAGATACAAGTACAGCAGAAATCATTGGAGGTGAAACGGTATGACTTATGCGCCTATTCCACTCCCTACATTCTACATCTCAGATACTTGTAAACACCACAGTGTTTATTCACTTCCGTAAATGACATATCAAGACATTCTAAATAAATGTCTCACATAATTTGAATGAAACACGTCTGGATCCAGCAAAACTATCAAGGCGAGTCAGTATTTACTAAGGTTTTCGGTACATGGCTCGTGTCGTCTGAGTCTCATAGAAAATAACAGTAAATTACGAATCGTCATAAGTTAGAACAAACCAATCATACCTAATTTTCTATCCGATATCCCTTTTTGAGCGCCACTTGCAACACTCAGTTTTCGTTTTTGGTGAATTCGGGCCTAATGGTTTACAGGCGAATGATCATAGGCGTTTTTTGGCGCTCTTGTATTTAAAACGTATTCGTCGCTCCATCTCTCTCTTACTACTTGTCTAGCCGTAAGTGAGAGAGAAGAAGACAAACGAATACGTTTCTCATACATGAGCGCCAGAAAACACCTCATATGTCTAATGAGCAAAACACTTGTATTCGATTCACTTTCCTCACCGTCGATTTGCTATGGGTTCGCGCCCGACGCTCAACCGAAAGCAAAAATGTTTCGGCTGGCTCTTTACTATATATTAATCCTTTATTCAGTCCCAGACTAAAGTGTACATGTACAAATGAAATTACTACACGTAAGGGTTGCCTAGATACCAATCTTAGTAGGTGGAGTCTCTTTTTCGAATACACCATAGACAACTAATTGACTGGCCTTTATGACAGTTTTCCATATAACACGATGTGGCATGCAATAGAGAGAGAAAGGATATGCACATTGAAGTGATATTGTGAAGGACAGAATGATAATTCTATACTTGGATTACTCTATCCTTCTCAACCTCTCTTTATCAGCTGCATTGAGGAAGGAATTTGAATGACGTTTATTTCCCAAGAAACTTACAAGTTTATAAAAGGGAAAATTAGAAACAAATGAATAATGAATCAAATAAATAGAGAAAAAAAAAAGTAAGATAATGAAATCAGACTTTTCACAGAAATAGAAAAAAAATAATAATAATAATGATGAAAATAAAATAAAATTGTCCTTCACCTATAGCAATAAATGTTTTTTCAACTTAACTTTGAAATTGAATTTTCCGTTGTAATAAATTGATTGTTGTCCTATTCTCGATCTGAATTTCATTGTCGATAAATTATTTGAACATCTGGTTAAATGGTCATGTTGCTCACTATTAATTTTGAAGATGAGATTAGAATGTTTCAATTTATTTTTAACCAAATGAATGAACGTGCAGAGTTTTAGCGTATGTATCGAAGATATATCTAACAGTTGATTGGGTTTGTACAAATTTTTTGTCGGTTCTCTATTTAGGTATTGAAATCTAGAATATACCAGAGAAAAATAAATATTTCAAAGGCAGAAAATTTCGCAATTTAAAAATATTCCTATAATTGGAGAGATCTGTTTTCTCAGAATTTCCAGATGTTTACTCCATGTCAAATGTTCATCTATGTATATGCCCAGAAATCTCACAATAGAATGATATTTGATGAATTTATTATCTATTTTGATGGGATGGTCAGATTGTGATGAAGTCGATTTTTTAGAGATAAACATAAATGAAGATTTCTCGAAATTCAACGATAGTTTGTGACTTATCAACCAAGATGATATTTTTTGGAGATCTTTCAACATATCAACTTCAATTTCATGTTTATTATTTGCCCCATATATTACTGATGTATCGTCTGCGAACATTTTGATTTTTCCTTTCAAATCTAAATTGGAGAGAGAATTTACATACACGAGAAAAAGAACCGGTCCAAGAATGGATCCTTGAGGAATACCACATAAGACAGTTTTGAGTGAACTGGTTCTTTTCTCCATGTAGACAAATTGCTTTCTATCTAACAAATAATTTTGAAACCAGGTATGAACTATTCTCCTTACCCCTATTTGATATAATATACTCAATAAAATTTTGTGATCGACCGTATCGAAGGCTTTTCGAAGATCCAGTGATAGGAGACCACATTGTTTATTGGAATCGAGGTCAAGCTGAAATTGTGTTATAACGTCTATTACTGCCGACTCAGTATCACTGGATCTACGAAATCCGTATTGTCCAACATAAAGTATATTAGATTTTTCAAGATATTCCAATAGTCTGCTATGTACTGATTTTTCAATGATCTTAGAAAATACTGATAAAATCGAAATGGGTCGATAATTTTTCATTTCATCCTTTTTTCCCGATTTGAAGACTGGTTTCACTTTGTCAATTTTCGATTTATCCGGCAATGTGCCTGTTGAGAACGTTAAATTTATTAATTTACTGATCAAAGGAGCAAGGTCTGAATTCACTTCTTTTACAATTTTTACGGTAATATTGTCAAATCCTGAGGCTTTTCTTGGATCTAGTTGATTGATGATTTCTTCTATTTCCTTAGGATCAGTTGGATTCAAGTACATAGAAGATACTTCTGATTTTATTGAGGGAAATTCATCTGTAGAAGGAAAATTGGCTGCTAAACTTGGACCAATTCCAATGAAATAATCGTTGAAATTTTCACAAATTTCCTGCATATCCTCAATTCTTCTTCCATTAATAGAAATGTGTTTTATAGATTCATTATCACATTTTCTTTTAGTATGTTAAATATCATTTATTGATTTCCAAACCGATTTTGGAGAAGTATTTATGACTTTTCCATTGTAATAATTTTGTTTGGCTTGACGAATAGTTTTCTTCACCAATTTGTTGTAGTGATTGTAGAAGTCTACAAATGATTGAATGCCAGGATTACATTTCTTCTTGTAATGGATTTTATCACGTAGTTTTATCAATTTTGAAATATTTCCATTGAACCATGGTTTGGAGTCTTCTCTTATATTCATCAATTGTTTAACGGAACATTCTTCAAATATTTGTGTTATTATGTTGATATCCGTCACTATCAATTTATGGTCGCTCAATGCACTATTTATAACGGAAATATCACATTTTTTGTTAGAATTTGTTAATACGTGATCTATTAAGGAAACTTTACTATTGAAGTCACGTGCGGATATGTTCTCATTGCAAATTTTGAAATTATTTGATTGACATATGTCAATAAAACAGTTGGATTGTTCATTATTTTTAAGAATGTTTATATTCATGTCGCCAAAAACAAAACAGTCCATTCTAGAATCCCTATTGTTCTGCAGTTTTTCATCCAATAATTCGAGGAAAGTTTTCACACTGTCGCTAGGACAGCATATTCTTCTCCAAAAATATTCCTATACCACCTACTCGTTTTTTTCTTGACGAGTAAATAGACTCAAAGTTCTTAAAATAATAATATTTTTCTTCATCTTCGTTCAACCAGGTTTCTGATATTATCAATACATTGGCTTTGATACTAGTTACAATTATTTCAATTTCATCCATTTTATTTTTCATTGAGCGAGCATTCAAGTAAAGAACTCTGATGTTATTATTGGACATGACTGGATTATAATTGGCTATTGTAGGATATTCAACAACTTTGATATTTCCATTGTCTAAATGATAATTAATATCCATTATATCTCTGATAGATTTTAATGAATTTTTTCTTCAAAAGTATCAACACTTATCTTTAAGATGTGTACTCAATCTGGGATTGGAGTTGATTTTGATAGTATATATAAGTTGGACACTTCTTATCTGAAGCAAAATGATTAACAGGATGGTTGGTTTTGTAATTTGCATTCGAATGAGCACAATTGTTACACTTCAGCAGATCTTTATTTTCGCAAAATTTCAGTTCGTGTGCACCAGAACATCTTGGACAAACAATTTCGTTTTTACATATTTTATGGGAGTGTTTGAATCTGTAACATTTTCCACATTGTGTGATGATGTTATTCTGGTATACTCTTAAATTTTGCCATCCGATGAATAGTTTTCCCTCATTAAATTCCATAATTTTGTGTAACAGTTTTCCATTAACTTCTACAAACGCAGTCAATCGATTTTTATGCTGTAAATATCTCAAAAATTGAACCGAAATATGGTCTTCATCGTCTATTATTGTATTCTGTTCTTTTATCATCTGTTCAACTACTTCCTTATTTATTTTATCATCTAAAATCAAATTTGGAATTTTAATTTTCGGTTTTATAGGTTTCCTTACTTCTGCATCATACTGATTGGGTAATGGTTGAAGTACTCTATCTTGCTCACTCTACAGTCCTCTCTCTCTAAGGGCCAGTCCATTAGTTATAATGTCTATGGAATACACTGACCGACCCAGTATCACTGTAGGTTCTCTGGGTTTTCCTATAGTTGGAATAGCCACTTCAAAACTGCCTTCTAAGTACACTAGTAAGGCTGTTTCAAAAATGGGATAATATTAAATGGTTAAACAAGTGATATTGAAGAGTCCTAAACAAGAAATATTTCAATTTCGTATTGTCCTTCATGCAGAAAAACGTAACGATGCCAACTTGAAATTTTGACTCTTTTATCGACCTTTTGACAGATTGAAGTTCAAGTACTGACAGGTATCAAGCAGTTCTGAAACATCTACTTATACGCTACCGTCTATATAGTCATAGTCCTGTCTTATTTGTTTGTATGTTAAGAATTCATTATTATGTTTCAAGAATAATCGATTATCAATCAGGAGTTATGACAAATATTGTTTGGAAAAATATAAATTTAGTAGCGATATAAATTTCAGGAACGTCCTGCTCTTGTCGTTAATCAATAAAAAAATAAATGCATTCATTTATACACTCGTGTGACTTATGCAGCAGAATATCAGGCAACCACTGTCAATAGAATACAAAATGTGATTGATGCCTCACTTCTGGATTTCGGAAGTGATTCTGGCTGGCTTAATGCGACAGAAAATTGTCAAAAGTCGGTTTACGTTAAGTTCAGGAAGATATCAATGATGCTCTACAGCGATTCTGATTTCATTTCTTTATTTGTTCTATTCAGTGGTTTGAGATATAATGCATACTGATAATTATAACATTATTTTCATTTGAAGTGTGAAGTTGAAACCTGATAGACGCATTCACCACTATATCTTTTTTTTAGTGCACAGGAACTGAATAATTTTTCTTTCTATTGCCGAGCAAATCACAGAGAGGAATTCTGAACTCTCCTATTTCATGTTTTGACATAATGATAAACTGCATCGCAGAGACCAAATGTGGATAATTGCGAAAAATCTCAAGTAATAATTTGTTTTTGGAACCCAATAAATCGTTACGTGACGACTGTTGTTTCGGTTATTATCAAGAACGCAACAAAACATCTGTTACACATTTATGAACTGGAAATGTTAGAGAGATTCATCTATCAATAGGTTCTTTGTAGCAATTAAGAATTGGTTCAGAATCGACAGAGCAATGAAACAAAAAATATATTAGACATTGAGAACAAACGGAATGCTTGTGGGGATATCACAACTTCAGTTTCAATTGTCTTTTGAATGTGAGGCATCGATTCAATCCATCCACCTCATCTATATTTTAATGCAAATAGCCGACTCTCGATGTGATTACCTTGCAGAAACTTCCTCAGCGAACCACCAGCGAAGAGAGACCGCAAGAACTGCAGCACAACCGAAAACAGCACCCCCGTGTCCGAAACACCCTATCGTACCGACATCGAGACACCCGTATTGAAAGTCCAAAAACAAACACGCAGCAACAATCAAGAAACGTGAATAGCTAATCGACACAGAAGGAAGAACCTCCGAATCCTATTGCGACAGAATCGTCTCGGCGAGTCCCGGATCGTTGTAGAGGATCCACTGCCGCCACCGCCAACGCAGATCAATGGCTGGACGTAATGAAAAGGCGCCGCCAAGTCTGGATTCGATTATTCCCGGCGGTGAGTCACGCGATGTTTGCCTTCGGATACGATTGCTATTTTCCAGAAAACGATAAAAAGCGAGAACGCAAAACATTGAGTTGATTTCTTGGAAAAAAATTACTAGGAACGAATCGAGGGAGGAGGTATGGAGTTTACTACACTTCAAGAGATATGCAGGGCTGAACGTTTGCATTTTGTCAATGGGCTATAGAAGATTCCTGAAGGAAAAGTTATATAGAGTATTCTTTGGACAGACTCCAAGTGTTTTTTTTTACGTACCTATATTTTTCATTTCATTATCTGAACCTCCGGATCCATATCGAATACTTGTCGAAATTGTAATTTGTTTTGAGAACACTGAGGTCACCATCATCAGATTGAATATTTTCTAAACTTCAGCGGATCTAACTCCTGGCCTTTTTTATCGTAATAGCATGTATTTATAATAGGGGAGCCCTATATATATGGCCGCCCTTCGAGGATAAAGGATCAGATTAGTAAAAAAAAATGATGATCTGAAATTCTCGAGATTGAGGTAGGGTGAGTTAATTTGATCCTGAAACGTGTATATTCCACTAATCTGACAATTCGAGAGTGACCTAAAGAAGGAGAGCTACAAAGTTGTAAAAAAAAGTCATCTCGACATTCTCGAGCGTGACTAATTTTATTTTAATTTTAAAGGGAATAATTCAAGAATTACAAAAAATATATATTCTGAAGATTTCCAAAAGCCGAAATAATAAAAATTCATTGAAAAAATTTAATGCTTGCAGCTACGTGATGCCTATATTCCCCTCTCGACGTTTCTATTTTTCTTTTACTCTTTCTCTATCTATTGCTCTCTCACTCCGGCCCCACTCTGGTTTCTGCTCCATTATGCCATGACAGTTGATCACACAGACTCGTTGGTGTCATGATATTGTTTACAACGAATATCCAACGTTTTAAAATGTAATTGCTAATGATTATTTTCTCATAAATACAAGTATTCTACTGAAAAACATCATACACTTATTTTATTTGCATGCTTTTTCCTGAGATTTTCAATTAATTAAGTTCAATGATTTAAAAAAATTTGAAAAAAAAATTCAAATTGGCAGAACACGCGATTCCCTCCAGATAATCTTCAGATTATGCGACTGCAACGTCTAGGGCGTAAAGATGAACCGTATATACCTTAATCTGACGCGCTTGTGTATTTTAAAATGACGACTTTTTTTCACATTCTAATAACGGCCGCGAGTGTGCGTCACATCCAAACCGTCAGATTATTAAGTAAGAGATTTTTTTAGGTTCACTTAACATACCCTCAGAAAATCTGACTCGCTCGAGATTTTTTATTTTATTTTCAACCCTTACGTACGACCACCCCCATCATAGAAACAATCAGATTAACATACGTACATTTTTAAAAATATGTAGGACATAGATGATATAAATATCTGACGCGCTCGAGTACGTCCATGCAACAGTTTTTTTACATTTTTGAAAGTCTATAGCCGCTACCCCCACCGATGAAAAGGTATACATTATATAACATTTTTTTTAATCATCTAAGCATCGCAACTATGACGCTAGAGTAAATCTCGATTTAGCATCGTGGGCTCTTCTACTATTATATCAATCCCCCTCTCAATGTGATGAAATATATTACGATTTTCCAAATGTCCAATTTTTTTCGAAATGAATGAAATTTAGATGGGTTTTTTAAGTCTGCATTTAACATGGCCCGAGAAGTTTTGCGAATGAGAATAATACAGGTCCCGTATTGAATAATTCATATTTGGAGGTAGCCCAAAGGAAGCAATACCCTGCCGAGTACTTTCTCAAGCATCTTTTTAGGCTGCATTGAACGTTACAATGACAATAAACAGACAATTTTTAGTAAACTATACACCAGACATGAGTTGGACAAAAAACGAATTTTCGATAATTCCCATAGAGCGTATTGCGAGAGAAACACATAAAATCATTTTTCCGAAATCAGATACTTTCACAGGACAGTTCAATAGTATTTTTCAACAATGTTACTTTGAGGTCCACTTTTATATTTTACCTCCGTCTCACTCTCCCCCAGCCACACCAACTCTTCATTCATTCAACACCATTGTTTTGTTTTTCTTATTTGAATGCCTATTGACATCACTACGAGAACGTGTAATGATTATAATGTCATAATGACGTGTACACCACCGATATTTTTCAATATTGCTTTTTATACTATCCACTCGTCGAACACGCTTCGAAGGCAGAGTGTTGGTTATTAAACTTGGGTGTCGAAGCGCTCTAAAGGCAACTCACTGATTTTTACGGAAGCGAATTTGCCACATCAACTCAAGGGGAACCCTTAGAAACCCACATTAAATATATGTTTCGAATATTCATCCACTAATAACTTATTGAAAGTATTGAATCTCTATTGAAGATGTCTTGTTCCTTCTTTGAATCAGTTTTGAATATTCATTGGATATTTATCAATTTTTCATTTAGAATATATTTTCAAACTTCATCTAATCAATTTTGGATATTGTTCACTCGAAAATGTATTTCTCTTGAACATTCTTCGAATATTCTTGGATACTTTTTGAATGTACTGAAATTTGTTTGGGGAATTTTTGAATCTACTCTGATTGAATTTTGTATGACCTATCTCAACCAAATTTCATTCGAAGTCCTGAGAGGCAATTATTGCCTAACAAGGATATACTCACTACAAATCTCAAACTCAAAATAAGTGGGTATTTATCATATCCAAAATTTCATATTGCGCTAGCGTCTTCTGAAAAAATCAGATGCATCACGTCTCCAACACACAGAATAGCTGCCCACGCTTTTTTTGGTGTATTCTTTAATTTGATGACCACTATCAACTCTGGCTGATACTACGCCCTTTCACGATATAGATTGAGTCATTTGAATGTAACACTACTGTATCTCTTTCCTTCCTTTTTTTTGGTGGATAGGGACGTTTTTAAATTATTATTATTGAATACGTTTTGAATTCTACAATTCAAAAATGTATTTCGTAGGTTTACAACCTTGTAATGAATTCTGAATCTGCAATGAAATCAAAATAATTTGAAGATATATTCAGAGATATTTTCGATTGTTTTTTCGTGTTTTTTGTGTAGATGTAAAATTTTCATTCGGTACTACAAAAACTTTCAAATGTAACTGAATTACCCAAATACCAAAATGGCGAGTGAGCGAGGATCCTTGATGGTTTAATTTTGGAAGTGAATCAAGAAGTCATCTTTTGTTAATATATTCGAGGATATTGTGAAAAAAAATCTCAATTGTTCTAGTTGATGGTTTTTTGTAGTATTGTACAGAAGCATTATTGATCGATTGAAGAGGACGAAACCAAAATATCGAGGCGAGCATTACAAACTGGATCTCTCAGAATGGGCACAACCAGAGACCGAGACAAAAATATTAACAATCATCAGCATATTTATTCTGATATTGTTACGATATTTCCTTGCAAAATCCATCTTCTGACACCACTGTTACGATTTATCTTTGGGTTCGATGAGTAAAGAAACCAAACAACACTGAACTTCTTTTATTATAACTCTCTATCACAACACAATACAATCACTTAAACTGCTCCGCTAACTTTTCAACGCTCTATACTAAACCCTCTGATAAACTCTCTCTTATACAAACTCTCTGTTATACAAATTCTACACTTCAACTCCTGCACTTAGCAATTACAAAACTCTTTCCACTTAGCTCCACTAAACTCGCTCCACTTAGCTCTGAATAAAAAATTGTCTCCGCCGCGATGTCCCGCTGCTAATATATCTGCGTACATATGGAGAATCTTCGAGAGAAGCCCCGATAACGTGTCTAGAATTCACCAGGCGGCAATCAACAGTTCCTGGAAAATGACGACGCGACCCCTCATCTACGTTTGCGATCTCGTCAGGACCGGCCCTAGGAGAGCGCTAGGAGATTCGTAACAATATTTTCATATCAATTTTTTTTCAATTTTTATGTTTCATTCTCTATTCATTTGTTTCAGATTCCTTTACTTCATTCAGAAACATATATATTTCTTTTATCGAAAAGAATTCGTTATTTTCCTTCATTTCAAAGCAATTGGAAGTGGTCGCTTCGAATAAAAAATTAGGGTATTCTGAAGATGAAAAATATATTGAAAACATTTGTTTTCAATATTATTATAAATTATTCAAAGACTGTATTGACTGAAAATATATCCGAAACATTCACTTTGAATAAATTAATTGAAGACTGAAAGTTGTTAACTCTGAATGAAAAAAGAAGATTTTTTCGAAAATATAAAACATTTTCGAAACATTTACTTAAAATAAATTTATAACTCATTGTTAAACTGAAAGTGGTAAGGTACTCTGAATGAAAAATGGAGCTGTAAAATATATTGAAAATGTTTTATTTCGAATATTCTTTTTCTTCTTGGAAACACGCAAAACTAGACTGAGAGAATTTTTGTAAAAGGTTTGAAAAAGGAGGCAAAGTAGTTTCCGATACGTCGCCAAGGGAAAGTATAAAATATTTTTCACATTTCTTCTTAAATTTCAAATCTCTAAATTCGCAAATAATTCGATACGTAACTGACAAAATAGTAGGTGAGTCAATTTTGCATTTTCGTAATATAGAAGTTACGTATCGGGGCAAATATACCAATTCTCCCTATAAACAGATATTCTGAGAATTTAAAACTCTTTAGTGCTGTTTGAATGTCATCATTTAGTGGTGGATGGATTCCTCGTAGTTTTTTTTAATTCTTAGCCTACCACAATCTGAAAAAAAAGGATTAATATTGGAATTATCACAATTGTTAAACGGCAGATTTTTAATACCCCGATAAGTAGCTGCGTTATCAAAAATCAGTTTCTTCTGAAAGGAACAAGTTCATATCAGTCAGCAACTTCTCGTAAATCTCAAATTTGAAGTTTCGGAAACCATATCCGCTACTGTTTTCAAAACTGTTCTCTTTTAGATTCGTTTTCTTGTCAATGTCGAAAATTTGAACTCACCAACATGTCTCCAGCTTTTATTTTTAATGTTTCAATCATATGTGTATTCTTCATAAAGCTATTCCTATTACCTGATATAGGTTTCGATATTTGGAGTATGTATCTGGTCAGTTTCTGGCATCCAACAAAACTCACGATGGGTCTCAATGTATTTGTAATGTATTTTTTGGTGGTGGTTTACTGTAGTGATTAATGAGTTGTGTGCGTTGTTTTCGACAACGTGTTTGTATTTCAGTAACGTTCGGTATAGGTATATTCTGTTCAATGGATTTTATTGGGGCTTGTTTCAGTTTAGTGTACACTTGTTTCAATGTTACCGATGTATCTTGGTTATGTATAAATTCACTAGGTTGTGTGGGTACCCTTTTGAATTCAAATCTGTAACCAGATACCTCTGGTGGAAAATTATGGGCTGTATTTTCTATAGGTGTCAACATTTTAAATGTATATTACTAGGATATTGGAAAGTTCATAATTTTATGCGACGTCTGGCGGAAATATAACGCACTGCTATGATTTCACATTTTATTGAGTTCTTTGGTGTTGATTTAGGAAATCTCATCTGAAGTTGTAGTTTTTTTTATTAATAATATCAGACAATCATGGATGCAGATCGCTCAGTGAGCCGTATAAAGTGTTTGGTGCCAAGTTGCCGCAACTGTAGGAACCGAAATCCAAAGTTGTCTTTCCACACGTTTCCAAAGAGAAATACATCTTTGGTGGGAAACATTACGGAAAGTGGATTGAAAGAGAAAATAGACAGGTACAAGGCTTGGAAAATTAAACTGAAACTGCTTGAATAACCATCTAGAGCGGCTTAGGTGTGTTCCTTGCATTTCAAGAGAGATGATTTCTTGTTACCTGGTGAGTCTGTTTGTCTATTTTTAGGCGAAGTTACAGCGCATTTCATCATCCATGTAATAAAAGCCTCTTTGGTTCACTAACACTACACTAAAACTAAAAAATATCCTGGAACAAATATCATTAGATTTTAAAACACAATGCATCTATGTTCACCTCCAATGAATGGTATTGTGCGGCTATTCAAAGCATCATGAACACAGTTATATCAACCTTCACGAGAAAAATTCCGTACAATGAAAATATAGCAAAAAAACACCAAAATCTTGTTTAGCGAGGGCAACTGATGACTTGATTTCAGTTTGGCGCGTTATTTCACAAATGTAAACAAGGTAACTATTCCAAAATGGTGAATATAGTTTAACCACCACCAGCGCCCTCATCGGTCGATATTCTTCCCAATTGTGCAACGAGTATGTAATGACGTCTATTGATATACGAGCATTAACAGGGATACGAAACGAGGGTCTCGTATGGTTTATGCGAGTGTATCAATAACCATTACATGGGAGTTGCATACGCTTTTTTTTCTACACCCGATAAATAATGAAGAACTATGAATATTAGATTTATATTTGTATTGCGGGTCCCACTGATCTGATTGTGGAAGGAATATATACATTCAATTCGTTATTGCTATTCTTAATAGAGTTCAATATTGTATTGAAAATGCTCATTTTATTCTGGAACGAATTTCAAATAAACTCATTACGATACAGATTTTCAATCCGTTTCAGAATGGACCTCATTATGGAACATATTATGGGAGTATAAGTGTATTATTATAGTACGGGTGCAAAAAAATCTATGAGTGGGAAGGGCGAATTTTCAATCTACCCCTATAAGTTGCTGCGTTAACTGACAAACAGTTCCTTCTGAACGGAACACGTTTTCGTATATCTCAAATTTGCCTATCGATATAATACAACTAAGTAATATTTTTCAAAATACCTATCTTTGACGTTTCGGAAACTAAATACGTTACCGTTTTCAAAAACTTTCACAAATATTCTCTTTTAGATTGGGTTTCTCGTAGATGTAAAAAATTTGAGATCTGAAATGTCTTTCAAGAGTGGCAGATATCGAATATGAAATATCAGTCAAAAAATGTAAATGAAGAAATGAATGAAATGGTATGAATAAATTGTTGAAACCAAGTCTCAAGTTGAGTGTAATCACCTGAGTTAATAATATAGAGAATGGAAGCCCGAATCATTGCCATTCAGCAAGGAACATTGTCAACCACATTCAAGCAAACCACCAACCTGTCTGTTCTTGATGAACATCTTGTGTTTCCTCTTTCGTACTTCTAGATACCTGGACGTTTCACCGATATATTTTTGACCGCACGAACAAAGGATTCGATAAATACAATTATTTGTGTTCACTCTGTTAGTTGACTTAGTGGGTATCAGTATGTTGTTCTAACATTATACCTCGTGGCGATCCGTTTCATCTTTTGATAGTCGAGGGATCTGGATATTCATTTTCCTTTATTAACGTCTTCCTTGATTTTTTCAGTTCGCTTGATATGGATCAAGCCTGACTGCCACTCTTGAAATACATATTTATGTCAAATCTCAAATTCTTCACATTTGAAAGAAAACCAATCTGAAAGAGAATATTTTTCGAGAAACGGTATCGGAGGTTTTGGTTCCCGAAACGCCAGAGATGAGTGGTTTGGTGAATATTAGTTTAGTTGTTGTATTTTATGGATAGCCAAATTTGAGAAATTGTTTTTTCCGCACTAGTGCGGAAAAGTGACTCTTTCAACACTAAAATGAGTGCGGAAAAGTGGACTTTTCCGCACGCTAGTAGAAAAAGTATATGGAGAACGAGGGGTGTTTCACTCCGGAAATACGGTGCACAAAATTCGGTAGAAATCTTGTTGAAATCCAGAAATCCCACATGAAATCCTTGAAGAAATCCTGAAATCCACTATAAAAATCCTGATTTGGTGTACAAATTTCACAGAAGTGAAACACCCCTCGATGGAGAAATAAGGGAGATTGCATTTTAAATATTCAAGTTTCCATCAGATATCAAGAAAGAGGTTTTCAATCGTTTTCGTCCATTCGTTTCATACACTTGAAAGAACCATATGAAAATTGGCTTGAGCGCTACACCTTCATTTCGAGTTTCAACTTCAACGTTGGTTTAATTTTGTGAATTCGTTTTGAAAAAAATTCCTACTTGGAAATGAATCATAATATTCCACCCTTGGTTTAATAGGGCTTCCCCTGCTCGACCGGTATCAGTCAAGAAACTACATTGTGGAACTAGAATCGAATTTAATACCTCTTTATTGATTTTCTCATAAATTGAATTGAAAAGAGACCATCAAGGATATAGGGCACTTCGCCACAAGGGTTTCATTCCTGCTTGAAGAAGAGGAAGGGGATTATTGGATTAATGAGATCAAAGAATGTGATCGATGAAGTTTAATTTTCGAGAAAATTCTTAGATGACGATGAGATGCATTCCTCAGAAATAACGAACAATAAGTAACAAATCAATAAACTTAATATCGAATATTTTCATGACAAATAGTATACATAGAAATGTTGGGGTGAAAAATTCTCATCTATGTGCACGCTTCTACCGTTTTTATTTATTTTAACGCATCCTTTGAAATAAAAAATATATCGATATTGCTGAATAAGTGAACTGATGTTCGCTGATTCACTAACGAGTGTTCTTGCCATTACAGAACCGCAGTTTTATTGTATTCTTGGATAAATGATTGCCTCTCCAAAAATCAATGGAAATATTTCAGGAACCCGTATGATAACCTCGTTTCACGTATAAATTTATAAAAAAAAACAATGAACCAAAGTTACGACATAGTTGATGAAAACCATTAAACCCTTGGCTATTCAATTAATCACATAAACACGGTAGGACCACGTTAATCCTTAGCTGTTTCTAGTTTCGAAGGGTTGAAGCTCCTAGGTGGACATCAGTTGGTTCAAGAAAAAGCCTATTAAAAACCCATTCATGACCCCAGCAACAACTTACTTGTTGCTAGCCAACCAAATTTGGAAATATGTCGTACATGGTAGCAGTACAGTTTCGGTTAGACAAAATAGAGCAGAATCTTCAGTGTACTATGGGAGAAACTTTCCAAACCTTCTAACACATAAACCTGACCACCTCAAATTCAATTGAATCGGTTACGATTGTATATGAATAACGAATGATAGACTGTCCACCATACAACTGATCCTCTGTTACAAATGAACCGTTGAAACAAAAAACCCGAATTTTGAGAGATACTGAAGGTGGGTCAGTAATAGGCACCGTACAAACGATCGACAATTTTTCCAAGATGTCCGAATACTCACCAAATCGGTACGAATTCCACATCTGTCACAGTTGCGGCCAGAAAAATACTCGTAACAAGGCCGAAAGCAAAAAAAAATCAGGTTCGCGTCGTAGGTTCACATAATATTAATTTAGGGTTTTTGTTGGGATTTTTTGGAGCGCTTCCCCGCGAAAGGGCAGAGTTCGAGAAGCCACAGCGAACGACTAGGGGAGTCAAGAAGAGGGACGTTCTCGTCGCGCACCCCTTTCGAAGCCGTTATTGATTTTTCCTATCGCCTAGCCGACAGGGAAGGAGGGTAGGAAAATACTCGTATATCGAGAAAAACTTTTCGTCAATTCTGACCTCGTTCGAGGACGAAATGAATCAAATGAAAAAAAAATAGATTCTCATCAACGACAACAGTAATTTGGTATGGAGCTTCGCAGGGATCCGGTTTGGGGGGCCACCTTCACCTAAGTGTTCACATATCATCGACAATAGTGATAAATTGAATAATTTTCAAATTTTCCAAAATAAAACTAGTTTCAATTCGAATGACGATGAGTAGATAGCAAAAAATAAAATAAAAAAATTATATATATGCAATATGGTCTTTACGGGAATTATTGTACGTTTTGACTTTCATTTCAGCCATTTTCAAGAACTGTCAGACAGTCCATACCGTCCTGGCCAATTACTCCCCCTACGAAATAACCAAGCAAGACAAAGCAAAGTCTTCAATTGTCTAGACAAAGCAAAGTCTTCAATTGTCTGTTCGCCAAGGATACTGGTATTTATAACAAGTCTCCACAAATTTTATCCGACTCGAGAATCAATTTCGAGAAAATTAGTCCAATACTATTGACGATTATATCACTCACCACTCTTTGAGGATGAAACAGATAGTTTCACGGATCATTTATGCAAGATGGTCTTTACGGGGTTGTCGTCCAGTTGGCAAGATATTCTTCTGACAGTTCTTGAAAATGACTTCGAAATGGAACTCGAAACGTCGAACAATTAGGAAGAAACCAAACGAATAAAAACCCCGTAAAAACCCTCTTGCATAAACAAAGACCCGTATCCTATTCCTACATAACACCTGAACGGGCAGGGCACATCCTTAGAGAGTGGTGAGTGATATAATCATCAATAGTATCATATTAGTTTTCTCGTAATTGATTCTAGAGTTGGAAAATATTTGAGGAGAATTATTATATAAGTGTTGTGAATTCACTAATTATATGTTCTCCATTTCAATATTTTGAAGAATTCCTAGTTTTATTTGAACGTCATTTTTTGTGGTGGATCAATATTTGTTCCGTAGTTTTTTGGGTTTGTAACCTACCACAATCTGAAAAAATAAGAATCAATATTGGAATCTATACAAGTGTAGAAGGGCAGATTTTCAATCTACCCCGAAAAGTTGCTGCGTCTATTGAAAAACAGTTCTTTCTGGATAGAACAAATCCAATCAGTCAGCACCTTCTCGTATAACTCAAATTTTGCCTATCAAAAAAATAATAAGAACATATATATGAAAATACTTATCTGTTAACGTTTCGGAAACTAAATCTGCCCTTCTACACTTGTATAGATTCCAATATTAATTCTTATTTTTTCAGATTGTGGTAGGTAACAAATCCTAGTTTTAGTTTTTTGTGGTCCTCCCTTTCTGTTGATTCTTGTGATAATGATCCTGTAAGACATGAAGATTTACTCACATTCCTTGAAATTCAGTCGTTCATAAAAATTTGACCTAAGGCACTAATTATTAAAGTATATACCAATAAACTGGTATATTTGCCCCGTTACGTAACTTCAATGTTATTAAGAAGTAAAATTTATTGATTATTTTGTCAGATACGTATCGTATCTTTTATGAATTTGGTAATAAATTTGAAATATGGCGATGTTTCGGAACCTAGTCTACCTCATTACGGCTCATCAAAAGCAGTACCAAAATATTACACTGGCACAGGCGCGTATACAGCTCAAGTTTATAGGGGGGTAATCACTGAGAAAATTATGTGTCTCCACCATTTTATCAAAACACAAATGTATATTGGCCTTTTTACAAACTTACCTTTCACGTCAGATTTGTTTTATCTTCCTTTTTTTTTATTAATAAAATACGAAAGTATAGAAAACAATAGTTTTCGATAAAAATAAACTTCAGACTTTAGAGAAAACTAACATTTGCCTTTGTCAACGTAAGTAAAAATAAACCGTTATAATGATATTCTTTCATGTATTTATCATACTAAATATCAATATGAGTAGAATGAAAAGTTTACATATACTAATTGATCACAAGATAATGCAACAGAAAAATTAAATAATAAATTAAAATTTCGGTTTTTCTCATCAACACAATGATCTATAAATGCATCAGCTGCTATGGGTAAGTCCCAGAAATGAATGTGTTATAGTGCTTGGACAGTTAACCGATCCTGAGATATTGTCAGGCCAGGTCATTTTTAATGAGAGGCAAAATGTTAGAATCGCATTTTTGAAAGCGGTATCTATCGAGGTAGAAACGTCAATAACGTTCTTCCAGAACTGTTGGTAATAATCAATTTCTCCTGAAATACTAGGTAATATATAATTTTCTGAGATATTCTATTATTTTGATAATGATTTTGAATTTAATTACTGGATTCTGCGATATTACAAGGTGACAGGGAGTAAAAGTGAAATGAAATTGTGATTGATATTTCACTCACTCATTACTTTTTTTGATATCTCCCTATATTTTTTAATATATATAATATGTTATGTGACTGACTGATCATGGAGAGGGGTAATTACCCCCTTTACCCCCTATGTATATGCGCCTGCACTGGTATGACTGAAAGAATTCAAAACTTATTATTATTATTATTCATTTCCAGGGGAGAGAAAATCCAAAAAATGAATTTCAAGACTGTATTACTCGAATTGATTTTCACGAAATTATAACTGACAGTGCTGTTGAAGGAAAAACCACAAATATTGAACATCAAGTATTAGGGGAGCTGGCCTGCACCCCCCTCGGCTCGGGTGCACTCAGGATTTGGCGGACCGATGAGAAAAAGCAGGAATAGAGCCACACCCGTAACCCTTTGGTCGTATCGACGCCGTCAGAAGATCTTCCGCCTAATTAGCAGTCGTCACAGTACAAAAAGAGCAATTACGAAAAGTAGATTCCGATGGTGGGAAACGCGTTCAGTGTATGGGCCCAAAGTCGACGGTATCGTCGTATCGACGTACCGGTGCATAGATCCAGTGGCGCACCTAGCCAAATTTTTAGGTATTGCCAACGTTCGTATAAATTACAGAGAGGTTACAAAATGGCAGCGATGACCGATAATTCTTGCGCCAAGCTGTGCTTGTGAAACGTGGGGTCAAACATCAGAACTATGTGAATTCTATCAGTTTTGTTGGTGCTACAAACTTGATATACCAAAATAAACTGTGCATTACATTATATTACACAGTTTATATGGATTTATACATTGAATTATTATTTTATTGTTCAGTTTGTTATACAAGTACCTGGCCAAACTCAAAAAGGTGACTCATTGAGAAATTCTAAGACAAAAAGTTCACTATAATTCAAATATTCATAGGTCCGGTTATCCTTCGTTTCACAGGGTGCCAACATTTGTAAAAGGGATAGTTTTTTCCCGAATATTCAATATTCCTTCAGCCGATTTTGTTCAAATTTATTCCTAGTATTAAGGGTAGTGAGGGACTAATTTGACCATAACTAGATTGGAATAATCTCGGAAATAATCATGTCAAACGGAATCCCGATTGGTACCATAACTAATATTTTCGACCAAAAAAATGTATGCCTCTGATTTTTCCGACTCTTGTATTTTTTCGCGAGGTATAAATCATTTTATTGCATCTCCCGGGACAACAAAATTAAAATTATTTTTCACAGGAAAAAATACTGAAAAAGAGAAGAAGACACAAAATAATATGACATTGAAACCAGGTGACAGTTTTTACTGAATTTATGAGTCTGTAAAATCTGAAAAAACGTCTCATTTTGCCAGTGGCATCCACAGTGATAACGCCGAAAATTAAAAAAAAAAACACGAAACAAGAAGAACCCTTCATCAAAACCATAATTGAACAAATAGTGCGCACATTTTTTCACAAGTAACACAAAACTTACAATGGATACTCAAAATGTCCTCCTTCAACTTCAATGCAAGGATTGCCTCGTCTTAACATCGATTGCCGAACACGTTGAAATATTTCCGGGCATGTGTTATCTGATCACATGAATCCCGAGGGGTAAACCGGTTGGGCATTAGGTGTACAAAATTTGGGTATTATAGGTGCATTACAGGGAATAACTGGTGCATTACTGTGTATTAAAGGTGCATTAGTGAGTATTACAGGTGTATTGCAGGGAATTACAGGTGCATTAGTGGTGTATTATAATGTATTACTGGTGTATTACAGGTGCATTAGTGGATAATTACGCATGAGTGAGAACCACGTGACTTTAAATAACCGTTATAATCTTAAAATCTCAACACTGTTAGCAAAGTGTGATTACCAAGTGTTGGGTTTTAGACGAAGGTAGCGGCAAAGTTAGCAGTGATAGATTGAGGCGATTTATTGTTCCCAAAGCTGATTCAAGCAGAAGTTCAAATCTCAAGCAAAAAAGCATTCAAAGGCCCAGTTCGCAGAAAGTAAAAACTTCAAAAAAAGGACCAGTTGACCATCCAGCTCGGAATCCAGTTCTTCATCAGAAGTCACGTTTATGGAATCAGATGATTCCATAAATATTTCTCCTGAAAGTGAGGACGGGAATGTTGAAACAATAATACCAAAATTGTGAATGTTGACACTGAAAAATATTATGCAGTGTATTACGACCACTACATAGGTAGAGTAACTGAGATGTTACAGAATAACGAATTCAAAATGAGATTTTCAGTATCTGAACTTGACAGGTTTGTTTGGCCCAAGATGAATGATGAAGACGTCGTGGAAAAGCAGTATTTATTTTTTGAACCATAAGATTTAGTCGGTTCAGGACCTTTTACATTGAAAAGACATGACCTAATGAATATAACTAAACAGTTTAAACTCTTGAAAAAGATGTTATGTACAAAATAGACTTTTCTGTACTCTTTTAAGCGTTATTTTTTAGTTTTCAGATGTTCCTTTTTGAAAATGTGTTTCTTAGAAGTATTTTTTTAACATATGTTCTCTTAGCAAGTTAGTGAGGTAACACTTTCCTCGACTTTTTTTAAGATGCTCTTTATGAAACCATCATTTTTGAGTTCTCATCGTTAGATCGTGGAGGGATGAGTCATGGCGACCATTGGTTTGTTCGAATGCGGTCATCGCCGTGCTGATGAAACTGCAGTCCACTGATAGACCACACCATGACGTCTGTCCAGCCTTTGGTGACATGCATTGGATTGTAGATTTGTGGTTTCATTCAACTGAAACCTTCTGCACGGAGGTTTCCGAGAGCATCTGCTGGGCTTGTTGTCAACAAAAGTGACAACAAGACACGAGAGTAATGGCAGAAAACTTCGGTTTCATATATATATATATATATATATATATATATATATATATATATATATATATATATATATATACAAAAATTAGGCCATTAAATATAAAAATTGCAGCAATGTTCCCTACTATATATATATATATATATATATATATATATATATAATATGTATAAAATGTATAAAATATTGTCGTATTTATCACATGCAAACCATTGAATAAGAATGCATTAGTGAGTATTACATCAGGTATTACGGTGCATTACACTGTATTTTGGGTATTATTTTATTAGAGTTAAGTATATGGGCATTACTCGAATTGGGTGCATTGCGGTGTACACAATTTGCAAACCGGTTTACCCGTCGATGAGTCCCGTATCCGTAGAATTAATTCTTCTTGAGTGTTGATTGGAGTTCTATAAACGAGGGACTTTTATTCATTGTTGATTGGAGTTTTATGAATAAGGCACTTTACATCCAAGGGATTCAAATCTGGTGACCTGCGTGGCCATGACTGTGGACCTGCGCGACCAATCCAGTTATCTCCATTGGTTGCACTCAGAAATTGACGTGCTACTATGCTGGAGTTATATGAGGCTCCATCGTGCATGGACCACATTGGTCCTCTTACTGCCAGTGGGACATTTTCTAATAGTTCAGGTAACACAAATTTCAAAAAAAAACTATCGGCCACTATTCTTCCCTGTTGTAAAGTTTGAAATGTTGAATTGTTCTGCAATTTTGCGTGTATCTGTATCGGGGCTACGGTCAACTTCACGTGAAAATATAAATCCTTTATTGTAGTCATAGACTAATTTACATTTGGGGTTACTACAGTTACTGTATAGTATCTATAACAGAATAAATCACTTGTCACATATATACATATTAAAACTAAAATGTTACAATCATGGTCATATAGTGGCTACTGGTTTTTTCATTGATTGGAGAGGTGTGATTTTAATTTCCTTTTGAAGGAAGATAGAGATGTTAAGCTTTTAATGTCTTGTGGGAGATTGTTGAAACTGTCAAGACCTTTGAAAAAAATTGAATTTTGGGTTTTTGTTAATCCGACTTGTTGAATATGGAAATCGGTTTTGTTTCTAGTATTGTATCCATGGATTTGTTCATTATATCTGATTTTCTCTTGTAGATATGCTGGGGCAATTTTATTTCTTATTTTGAAAATTGAAAATCCGGTGCCACCATTCCTTCAGTTGCAGTTTCATGAAACAAGTAGGTAGCATTTTATTACAGTCTGACTTGTCTTCCGAAACCATTTTTGATGGTTACAGTCTGACAAAAAATACTGAGTTCATTCCTAATATTGTACTGAAAAATATCAAAGAAAAATATATTCAAATAATCAGAGATTTGAGAGAGTTAAGAGAGAAAAATTAAGGAAGTAAATAAAAAGAAATTGGAACAGGATGAGTTGATAAAAGTTGGGGAGGATTATAAATTTTTTTGGAAAAGTCTCACAAAGGAAATGATCAAAGAGATTGGTCGAAGGAAGCCAGGAGCTTCAAACCAAAACAACAAAACTTGATGAGCATTCTATATCAGAGCCCATGTTACAAAAAACAACTACAATAGTTTGTTTGAAATAACATGGTGAAGAAAAGTGTCAAGAGAATATGGACTTTTTAGGAGCTGAGGGGAAGAGTGAGGAACAATTTGAAAAATTAGGCACACTATCCAGTTAAATTGTTGTGCAATTTTGCGTGTACTTGTATCAGGGTTAATTCACGTAAAACTGAGTCTCACAGTGCCACTGTTTTTACTGTTGCAAGTCTTCCAACACGAGCAGCTGATCTTGGAGATGCCAGATTTGAGCATCTTTCTACATTTTTTTATCTACCTATTTGGTAAATGAGACTAGCTGTTACATTTCTTGAGTTCAAAAACTGTATCAGTGATGAATTTTATAGCTCGTTTTATAGCCTAAAACTCTTAAAAATACTTCAAATGATTATTATCAGATAACTATAATAAAATAAATTAATTATAATTTGTTTTTTTTTTCTATTGGAGTTAAAATCGTTTATGTAACTATCTTATGAAAATTAGTAGTTCAAGCATACTACTTCTTTGATCTAATGAATGGGAATTAACTGATAAAAGTAACAAGTCCGACTGAGATGAGATTTTCCTAATTTGAGTTATGCAGCATTCATAATGTTACGAATTGTATGTCCGCTAGCCCGAGTAGTTATAGGTATTTCAAAAAGAGTTGATCTCTATCACGATATCTGCATTGTGTTCAGATTTTTGTCTACTGTATGTAATGGTGGATTCATGCAGCAATCGTAACTCGGAATTCGCAAGTCGTAAGGAAGAAGTTGAGTCGATATCTTTCAATGAGAACGTTCATGCAGGTATATTAAGTCGGAATTCGTAAGATATTGAACAAATTTCCACTCTTACGATTCAACAGCTCTTGAGATTGCTGCATGAATGGTTTATATTTTGTTGCGAGTTCCGATTTCCGAGCTACGATTGTTGCAAGAATCCACCATAAGTGGTCAATTTCCCAATGATGAAGAAATTTTGTTCATAGGTGAATAAAATGTCTACTTGGAGGAAGATACTTTATATTTTCTAAAATAAGACATGTGGGGTTTGAACGTAACTACCCAAAATTTTAATACATAAATAGGAAAAACCTAGAACGCCTCAAAATTAATCAAAAATTCACAACAGATTCTAAGTTTCACTCACCTTCTGCAGCCATTTGTCTATCCTGATCCAAACTCAGGGTGTGAATCAAGCTGTTTTTCTTTCACTCAGAAAAATACATAAAAATTATTTGAAAAATATTTTTTTCTTTTTACAAGCACCATAAGCACCTTGTCAACAACAGAATTTACAGAACTGTCAGTTTCAGATAAACATCGATGAGAAGTCTTCTTCTCTTCTGAAATGCTGAAAGGTTTCTTCTTCGATTTGTGCGGATGAAACTGATGAACAACGAACGGTTTCGTGTCATTTTCATGTATAGAACGCGAGATTAATCTGACGTCTGATGAAAACAAACACGACCTACCTCAATGCAGTGTTGTTCCAGGGTGTACAATTGTACAGAAAGCTGTACATTTGAATATTGAACTGTACCAAGGGAATACAATCAAAAAATCTGTACAAAACTGTACAATTCGACTACTATTCGATATTGATAAGTTTATTCCCACACTTGTCGGCAAGAAAAAAAATCACACCAAATAACTCAAAATATGAAATTCTATGAGAGAGTAAGTTTATTGTTCCGTGATTCCGTGAGACTAGTTTTGCTATCGTGACTAATCGTGACGTGACGTGATTTGTCAGTGTCATTGTGAAACATGACACTGTGAATATATTTAATTAGTAAATAATTATTAAAACTGCTACTACTGCTTGACTTGACCTTGTGCTAGACTTGCACAAAAAATTTTGGTTTTATTGATTGCCTATATAGGCTGACAAGAAGAAAGCTTCAAAATTACGAAAATAGATGGCGACTGTACAATTCTTTGAAAAACTGTACAATTCTACACCATTTGACAGTACAATCAGAATTACCAATACCATAGGAACAACGCTGCCTCAATGTTTACTTGGTTTGAGGTTATGATTTTTGTGATTTGCTGATTGTTTTTCAGAATTTCCCTGTTAAAAAATGTTTTTCCATGTTCCAGCATAAAGGATAATGGTTGTTAAGTGCCTAGTGAAAGGATGAAAAAACTACAATTTAAAATCATGGAATAAAATCTGCATTTTACCCATGTAAATGAAGAAGTTATGAAGACCATAGTAATTATCATTTTTTAATCAATTCACTGAAATGATACATGATAACATCTTGATCTCTACCTGGATTCTTAATTGATTTGTTTCAGTAATTATGGAATCTGCTATAAAATGAGGTGACCATACCCTTCCAAGCTCATTACTTTTCTGTGCTTCCTGTATTCAGATCCTAAAGATGAGTGATCTATCTGAATATCATTCGACTCTCGACGAAACTCATCGTAGAAGATATTCATCTAAATTATCAGTTTTGGGTATTGATCCTTATGTTGATTTCGAAGAGTTTTCTACCGAGCTCTCAATGGTTCCACATATCATGTATCCAGATATTGTCAATTAGCTAATTCACACTAAAAAAGCATATACACTCAGTGAAATGAAAGCTTACAAAGGTTTGGAGGCTTACAATCAGACAGCTTGTGGATGGGTTCGGAAAATATTTGTCAAGCATTTTGAAAAACCCATCTTGGTTTCAGGACAAGTAAGTCAGTTACTCTATTTTATCTATATTTGAATGAATATTTGTGAGAAAAGTGAAAATAACTTGAAAATGCCCTATCTATATTCATAAATATTCAAGAACTTTGTAATCTAATTTTCCTCGAAAAAAATAATCATCAACATTTTGAAATTCACCAGATCAATTATCAACAAGTTACACAAATATTCTAGTTGATATTTAACACTCCAATGTTTTTCAGGTTATGCATTCTCAAAGACTGAATGCAAAATTACTTACCCCATGGATCATAACTGATAAGGATGGCACAGTCGAAAGTGCTCTTTGTAATTGCATTGCAGGCTTTGGTGAAGTATGTACACATGTGGCAGCTGTTTTGTTTTCGATTGACAAGCAAGAAAGCAAGAAGATGTTACTAGAACGGGGGTGAAAGCTTATTGGATGCCACCTAAAGATGTTCCTGGAGTGAAAGATCTTGACTTTTCTAGACCGAAGAAAATGAAGGAAAACAAACCACTACTTCAGAGTTGAAATATTGTTTTCACTGTAGCAAACTCAAACTACTTGTTATGGAAACTATGATGTTTTTGGAAACAATAAATTAAATAAAAAATAAATAAACCATTAGAATCCATCAGTCATAACATACCACCGTTGTCTCAATTGGAACATTTGTTGACTAAAAAACTTTTATTCCATGATTTCACATTATTGTTTTTACATCCTTTCACTAAACACTTAACAACCATTGTTACTTATGTTATAATTGGGAAAAACAACAGGAAAATTCCGAAAAACAAGGCAAATCACAGGAATTAAATCAACTAACGAACAACCATAACCTCAAATCAAGTAAACATTGAGGTAGGTCGTATTTGTTTTCATCAGACGTCAGATTAATCTCGCGTTCTATATTTGTACCCTAAGGGAAACAACGGCCAAAAAACAAAAGAAGAAGATGTAGGTTATAGGTTATGTTTGATATTTGAAAGAGGTAAGAGGTACAGCTTCAGTTATTTATTAAATTATCATCATTACATGGAGAACTTGAATGCTGCGATACCATCAGTGAATAACCCAGGCAACCTTTCTTCACATGAATTTCAGCGTATGCTCACATCATGGTTTGAAGAAAAGGGCATAGTCTCAGACCTAAGATCCCACCTGCGATTTAAAATGGTTAACATGCTCAAAAATACAGCTATTGGTAGAGACATTAATAAAAAGGTGTCTCAACATAAGAGTCTTTCGAAACAAGCAATCAATTTGATTGTAGCAGAGTTCCTAATGAGAAGCAACTGCCACTATTCCCTATGCATTTTCAATACTGAAGCTGCTCTTACCAACGTATTTCCAGAGTACCCCTTGTTTGATGATTCCAAAGAGCCTTTTCGATACGACTCTGAGAATATTTTGAATATACTGGAGCTCATTGGTATTACGAAGGGTAGTGACTTTTCAAAGGAGGTGTTGAATTTATATTTTCAGAATGAAGAAAACTGCATACTTTCATGCCTTGTGATTTTGCTGTGTAAATTGAAAGCTGGGAAGCTGAAGCTGCCTGAGGAAGAAGATATACAAATTGGTAAGGGGCTTCAGGATTTTTCAATTTCTGAATAATTTTCAAATTATTTTCAGATTTCACCAATGCATCAAGTTTCATGAAACAAGTAGGTAGCATTTTATTACAGTCTGACTTGTCATTCAAAACCGTTTCTGATAAATACAGTCTGATGAAAAATATTGAGTTCATTCATAATATTGAACTAAAGAATATCGAAGAAAAATATGTTCAAATAATCAGAGATTTGAGATGTGAACTCTCTAGTCAAGAGATAAAAATCAAGGAAGTAAATGAAATGAAAAAATTGGTAGAGAATAAGTTGCTAAAAGTTGTGCAGGATTATAATGTTTTGAAAAGTCACACAAAGAAAATGATCAAAGAAAGATTGGTTAAAGAAAGCCGAGAGCTTCAAACCAAAACACCAAAACTTGGTGAACATTCTATATCAGAGCCGTTGTTACAAAAAACAACTACAATAGTCTGTTTGAAACCACACTGTGAAAAAAAGTGTCAAGAGAATATGGACTTCTTGGAAAGACTTCAGAAAGAAAATCAGGAGTTGAGGAGAAAAAGTGAAGAACAGTCAGAGAAATTAGCCATACTCTCTAGGAAATATAAGGATATATCACAAGACTTCAGAGATTATCAAAATAAATTGAGTTTATTGAATTTGAGGCTGAATGAAGATAGTTCGTTAATTAATATTCCAATGATTCATGAACACAGAGAATCGTGTGGTGGCAAAAGCATTAAAAAAACTCATGAGAAGCAAATTAATATTCCTCTGTTAGCCACATTACCAAGTAATTTTAATATGAGTGACAGTTCTGAAAGTGTAACAGAAGAAATAATTCGAGAAGCTCGTATGAGGCTGGAACAACTTGAACGCGAGAGCAGAAAAATTGAAGAAAACTATAAAGGAATTCAGGAAGGCCTGTGCCACATTAAATTATGATTTGATTGCAGTTTCATTTGAAATGTTCTAGAGGAGGTACAAAGGCCCAGCTTGCTGTGAAACCATTGCAAACCTCAGATATACCATTTTTTTAATATTATTTTTGCTATTTAATTTATTTTTATATAAGTGTACCTCATCTTCCAGGGGATACATTTTTGGATTTATTTTCGGATAGTTTTTGTTTGTGCTGCCATCTACCGATCGTAAGCCTAATCCTATTAGTTAGTTTCACCAGACTGACAAATTTATGCAAAATAATATAATCCTCCTTAGGTTTGAATAATGCTACTTACTACTCAGATAATATTTGTAATCAGATCTTTCTTCTGAAAGACAGCCATTACAATATTAAACAAGATAAAGACCAACTTTGTGACTGGGTGGCTGCTGAAAGTAGTAAAAATATATCTGTCCCTAATGAATATCCTTGTAAAATAGATATTTGTTGAATTCAATTAATAGAGAAATGACATGAAGGTCCATTGATAAACTATAACAACCATAACAAGAACCCAAATGCAACTCAAGAAAGTATACAATTTGAGTAGACCTTGGATAGATCAATAAATATATATATAATGTGGGAAAACACGTGTGTGTGTGTGTATATATATATATATATATATATATATATATATATATATATATATATATATATATACATATACATACATACATACACGTGTGTTTTCCGATTGGTTTCCATGAGTTGTGTGTGTTGAGTTTGGGTTGAACCGAGTATGGAGTTTCTAGTTTAAAATTTAAACAAATGATAGAAGAGCAGCGCACAACAACAACAAATTTTCTTCGTGTGCTTCAACGTTCATATATAGGAAAGGTACGAAATGTCACGAGTTTATACGCGAAGGGGTATCTGAAACAAGGGGCAGGGTTCGGGGAAATCAAGGTTGGCAATTCTGAGGTAAATAAAAAATATCTATAGATGGCATGACCCCATAGAACCAAAGATAAACAGAAAAAGTGCAAAGAACACACAAACATAAATGTTTTATGTGGCTGATTACTGATTGTCTCTGGTCTTTTGGTGTCTTTGTGGTAAAAGTAAAAGATTTGTTGCGTTGTCACAGCCATAGACATATATATAATATGTCTATGGTCACAGCTTACCTGCGTTGCGTTGTGTATTCTGTGGAGTTTCGGGAATAATTTTTTACGTATTTTAAGTCGTTTGTTCAATTTTCATTAGTGTAAGGAGTTTCTTAGAGTAATATTTTACTAACTTTGAAGTGTTTCTATTAGGATAACTTGTTGGTGTTTTTTCTTGGGTTCTTATTCGTTTTAGTTGGGTTGTATGAAAAACTTTTCGATCATTTATTATGCCAGGAAACAAGTGCTATATAACGGGTTGTTTGAATACTTGGGGAACGTCATTAGGCTCCGCAGTGGAGCCTTACATTTCAAAACAAATGATTACGTTTGTGCAGTGTCATCATATATTAAATATATCACAAACTGACAACTAATACCTGATTTATGCAGTAGTTTTGAGTAATGAGAAGATCAACCTTCACTTTTCAATGGGAACGTTTGAGCACTAGTTATAGTAAAGTTGGGTAATTTCCATCTCTTATTACTCAAAGCTACTGCATAATCCGATGTTACTTTTAAATAATGACATCAGTTTCTTTAGTAATGCTATTTTCAAATATACTACATGATTTCATTCACGAATAATCGTGTTACTCATTTTGTATGAATGGACTATATCACAATTGGTTGCCTTATTACAAAGCGATATCTTTGAAAAAGCATTTTGTTCATAAGTTCATTTGGATTCCTATATAAATCGAACACTATACATTAGATAACGTAGGTAACATTCAAAGTATAATACAAAGCTCAATCATTTTCTTGGCTTCGGAAAAATATCCTTGAACGACTGGTAAACCCAAATATTTTCCATTTCATATACGATGAGTAATTCAGGGATATTCACTAAGTGAAGTGGTTATCGCAGTTGCTAACCGTCGTAGCAACTCTGATAATAACTTGCCATAATGACGGTGGTATGCTGTTTTTCCTTAACAAGATATCTAAATCAGTTGCCTGTGAACCACTACTCACAGCAACTGGTCATTATAGTAGCAACTTAACTTGACAAGTGAATACTAATTTCGCGCTTAGCAACTGACCTTGAACATAACGACAATTTTTAGTCGCTATCCATAACAACTCTGCTTAGTGAATAGCCCTGAAATATCTTACTCTGGCAAACTACTTCTCACTCAATTTGTTCTAAAATTGTTTTTGTTCTAAAATTGTTCGTTTTCGTTAACCAGCTGACGAACGTCAACCCTCAGAAGTCGAAACTTGTGCGAGCAATGGATCAACGAGGCCTTACCTTTTAACGTGCGATTACCCAGCACGGTGGCCCGGCGAGGATTCGAACCCCGGCCTTCCGCTTGACAGGCAGATATGCTAACCACTACACTACCGAGACCACCTCAATTTTCACATATATCGAATTCGAGTTGAATTATCTGTCAAACACAAATACGAAGAGTATGAATCCACACTTTTTCTAAACTGACATTTAGTCTTGAACACCATAAAGCTAGATTTTCAATATACTCGAATATTCAAAGATTAGATCAGGAAAGCAGGTATTTTTTTGGCTATCTGTTGTTACCTACCAATCAGATACCAGAAACTGAAATCCACTTGCATATTAGTATATAGTGGAATTTCACCTTAACCTCATTGACGCCCTGGTAATATAGAGGGATCGGTATGGTATGATGACATTTCGTAACCTTCCTCCGAAGATGCCTAGGAAACCCTGGTGTATCTAGTGATTCGATATTGTTTAGAATATCTTGGCTAAAAACAATCGACGATTACAAAAGCTTTCTAATTTTTGTATAGGGGGCGTTATATGAGCATTTTCGAAAATCTGTCAAATGTCGGTTTTGTCAGATTGACGTAACTTTGAAGTTTATTGTTGTCAATGAAAACTAAAATTATTTCTTCGCATTCAACAGTGTTTGAAAGTCTATATAAGTAGAATGGGTTTTGCAGTTATTACAAGTACTTTTTCACGATGTGTAGAAGATTTCGTATTTTGTGTGGTCAGTCAAAATCTGGGGATCAAAATAATCCTCTTCATTCAGTACCTAAGGTAAGTACATAACAAATCGCCCCAAAATAATAACATGAATGTAGCGTTGTAGCTAATTTTTATTCGTTTCAGCTTGAGCGAAATTCTTATATCGAGGAGGAAACATCTGTAGCTCTTATCAATGAGATATTGAAAACAAAGTTTTGTTTAAATAAAGGAAATATCGATGTGATACGTATTTTGAACCGTTGCATATAACTGATGTGTGTATCCCCAATTCCAAGACAGTCTATCACTTTCAATACACTAGCATGAACTTTGTCGTACATTCTCAGGTGAATGGGCAAATTAAATTTTCTCGGAATCAAAGTCTACTCTTACAAACTGATATAAAAACACTAAAAACTTGTAGAGGTAGCAGGTGACAGTGACAGTATTGACAGGTTGTTAACGGTAGGTTGCCACGTTACATGCACGTTTTCTGAAACGCATTTAATTGAATGAATGAATGGGTACATTCAGGAGGTCCCAGCGGCTAAGTTCAGCCACTCAGCATGTTGTGGCCGCTGTTCCTCAGCGGCTTCGTTTCGCCTGAATGCGTAGCTCATTGACAGCGACAGCCGACCAAAAGTCAAAACATTCAAAAACATAACCAAATTACTTTTTGTTTGGTGTTTATGCACAAAAATATTGTTAAAAATAATATAAAGATGTAATCATGCCACCAATATTAATATCAGGAAGACCAGGGGGCTAGTTATGAATATAAGTGAAAGTCAATTCACCTTTGAAATATTTTCAATTGACCTCCGAAATGCTATACCTAGTTTTCAATTGTAGTGAAATAAAATGTTCATAAATTCACTTAAATGAATTTATGATACACTTTGGCAACGATGGCATATCTATCAAAGAAGTTCAAATGATTCACATCACATGGAGCAAATTTTGAGGTTGGCTTCTAAGAGTTTTCTTAACAGGTAAAGTTTAGTCTTAGGCATGCTTAGTAAATTATAAATATATCAGCATTTCGATAAAATAATATTTGAAATAGTTAATAAAATATTACCTTCCTTTGATATACACTAAGTATATGATCACCCATTGTATTTTTTAGTGATGGCTGATTGTAGTAAACAAATTTTTGTCAATAAACAGCAGAAGGAAACGTTGTTTGAATTTATAGAAAATAAATCTCTTTTAAAACAACCACCGAAACTAACTAATAAAGTAAGGAAGAAAATTATTGCTGATCGATTGGAAGAGTTGGCCACCCACCTTAATAAATTCGGGGAAGTTACAGGTGGAACCCATAAGGATGCAAATACTTGGAAAAAGGTAATCAGGATATAACTTTTTTTCATAGTGTTTCGATGAGTTTCACAATACCATTGATTAAATGAAATAAAAAAAAATATTTCAGACATGGTTTGACTTGAAGACCAATATCAAAAAGTATCTGAGACGAAAAAATATGAAACCGGTACAGGAGGAGGTCTTCCATTACCAGAAACATCTGACTACGAAACAAAAATTAGAGAAATGTTAGACCACATGGAAACCGAAGGAGACTATGATTTATCTCTCAAGTTTTATTTGAAATTTATGACAAACCCGAAGTTCAAGATGTAAATTAAGAATCTATAATAGATTGTGGAAACGTGCCGGACCCTTCAGAAGTGCGAAATATTCAGACACCCTCAGTAAAAGGTGCCACAAAATCCAAAAGATTAACTGAAATATTACAAGATTTCTCAAGAAATAAAATTAAAACTGGGCTAAAAAGAGATTATTACAAAGAAAGAATTGAAATTTTAGAAGAAAATACTCGAATTGAACAAGAAAAACTACAAGTTGAAAAAGAAGACGTTGTAGTTAAAGAAGAAATAGCAGCTGCATTAAACCTGATTGTTCAGAGGCTTAGCCCATCTAATAATCGGAAATAATTACTCTTTTGTTTCAACAGTGATTTTTATGTCTGCATTGATTGGATGTTATTTTCAACTTCAAACGAGAATGTGACCTAATTTTTGTACAGTCATTAAGTTATTTAATAAGGTTAAACAAGAATGATATACCTATGTTACTTTTTCATTAACTTTTTCACTGAGTCGTTAGTTTACTATAAGATTAACAAAATGAACATTAAAGTTTTTATTTATGTTGTGTTATTTATTAGTTATATATAGGTGTTACGATTGGAAAATATTTTATATTTCATTTATTGCTACACCTCACAAAAATATCTTTGGTAATTACAAGTAATGTAACTTACACCCAACTCAATAGATTAGAAACGAAAATATATTAAAAATAGTCTAGATATATCTGACCTCATGCATACTGGGTGTTTCATTGGTAAACAGATAAACGGTAACTGTGGCTAGAGGACACCAAGATCTAAAAAAACTGGTATATTTCAAAATTATATCTGGACATTTTCAATCACTCTCACGAATAGCATCAATTTTTTCACTAAAAGATTTTTAACCAATGAAGTTTTTCAGATTCAAGGTTGTCTTTTATAATTTGCTACCAGTTGATTTCTCAATGATCTAAATGAAACATCCAAAATCAACATTATTTATTTCTTCATGTTGTGGCAAATCACTATTGTGTTCTACACACAAATTATGCAATACTGCCCAAGCATTTATTATTGTTGATGCTTTTGAGGGTTTGTAATTGAGTACCTTGTGTTTTAATAAACACCAAAATCGTGCCTTCAATAACCCATTACAACATTCAATGGCGCTTCTGGTATGATGCTGCATTATATAGGGCTTCCGGAGAGTTGGGCATGGTATTTGAGAAATGAACCTGCGAATATGTCCTCAATGAGTATCCTGAATCTCCTAAAGTAAAAGAAAACAATAATTTTTCAAAAATGTAGGTAACTCATATCTCAACGATCAACACAAACATACATAACCCAATTTCAAAATGACATGTCAATGTCAAAATCGCGATCCGCTTTTTCGAAAGCGACAAATTTTTACGCTGAGTAAAACACTCAGCAGCTGTCGAACAGCTTTTAAGCAGCGCTGCATTCAGATAGACCGCTTACTAAGCGGTCTCAGCCGCTGGGACCTCCTGAATGTACCCAATGAGTTTATTTGAATAGGAAAATCCTAATATGCAAACATTACATTAATACATGAGATTAGCAATAGGTAATATTATACAAGAAAAATTTGAATCTAACTCTAAGTCAGACCTATATATACTAACGAATATACACATATATACGCATATAGACACACAAATACATGCACAAGTACAATCACTTCAATATCCTTAAATATTATTAATTTTTATATAATTATATAGTTTGTATTTGAACATATGTAAACTTTTGCTGCTTCTTATGTCTTGAGGTAAGTTATTAAATTGATTCAAGCCTTTATAAAATAATATTTTCATTGAACTTGTATATAAGGTTGCATTTTGGCAAATGAAAATCATTGATTTGTCTTGTATTATAATTATGCGTGCTACTTCGAAATGTAATAAATTCACTGAAATATGACGGTAGCATACTATTAACAGTTTTGAAAACAAATACCATTGCTGCTTTATAAAACCTATTTTGTACTCAAAACCACTGTAGAGCATCCAGCATAAATGTTATATTGGTATACCGCGCGGTTGCATTTCAGAATCACACTCTCATGCCTCGATTTTGTAGTTTTTGTAATGACATAATTTTGTTTTGGTCTAAACCATATAACAGTGTACTGCAATAACCAAAATGTGGCTGTATAATCGTATTATATATAGTGATCTTGGCAGCAGTAGACAAGTGAGTGAAAATTCTTGTAAAAAAATAAAGTTTCCTTGCAATTTTCACATATGTATGATATGCATTTAGAGATAAATCATTGTCTAACATTAAACCCAGGTACTTGAACTCTGTTACGAATTCGATTTTGTTGTTGTTGATTTTCAATAGGAAGGAGTTTATATTGAGTTGTTTGTACTTGTACGGTGTAGTTAGAATCATGGCTTTGGTTTTGGATATATTTAATTTCAATTTGTTGACGATCAAGTATTCATTTATTCTTTCTAAAGAAGTATTCATTTTAGTTAAAGCTACATCTAAGCTTTTATGAGATATAGACAACAGTGTATCATCAGCAAATAAATTCATAAAATCACAGTTGTGATATAAGCCGATATCATTAATGTAAATTAAAAACAGCAAAGGACCTAAAACACTACCCTGGGGTACACCAAATTTTGTGTCTATAGGATTTGAATAAACATTATCAACTTTTGTGACTTGTTTTCGGTTACTGAGGTAGTCTTTAAACCATTTCAGTACAATTCCTTTAATTCCAATAGCTTCCATTTTCTTTATTAGTAAAGCACGATCAATTGTTTCGAAAGCTCGTCTCAAGTCTAAGAAGACTGCAACAATATAGTCTCCGTTATCGATAGATTGCATCCATTTACTTATAGTTAGTTGTAAAGCCGATTCGCAAGAGTGTTTTTTTCGAAAACCTGATTGATTGGACATCAAAAGCTTATTGTTTTCAACATAATTCAAGAGCTGATCATACACAGCCATCTCAAGTATTTTCTCTATCCCTGGCAAGGTATTTATTGGACGGAATTCGCTAGCTTTATTTGTGTTTTTAACTTTTGGTATAGGTACAATCGTGCTAGTTTTCAATTTATTAGGAAATTGTCCATACTGAAGTGAAATATTAATGAGATGTAACAGCACATGTCCTATCACCCCAAGAGTGTTTTTTATAAACTTGATATCTATAATTTCAGCCCCAGATTTATTTTCCAATTTAATAACAATCAGGGTGAGATCTTTTAGTTCGAGCTGGGTAAAAAATTCGAAATTAGTCTCCACAACTGTTTTACTTTGCCATTCTTCATAAGCGTTAATTGAATTAACAATATCTTCTAAGCTCGATTCAAAATATTTATTGAAAGTTTCTGCTATTTCAGTTGTGTCTTCAAGAACCTTTATTTGACCTTCCGTTTCGAATTCTATATTATTCAAAATACTAGTATTTGTCTTTGTATCTACTAAAGATTTGATAGTTTTCCACATAAGTTGCTGATTGATTGCACTCAAATCAATTTTGTTATAATAATATTCTTGTTTTTTTATTTTGAGTAAATTATCTACATCATTTCTTAGTCTTTTGTACATAACCCAATTATTTTCATACCTGTTTTGTCTATAAGATTGATATGCTTCATCTCTTTGTTTTTTTAGGTCTTTAAGATCACTGTCAAACCAAGGGAGACTATTTTGGTGAGAGTTATATGTCAGAAGAAACTGTCAACTATGTTGACAGTTTCTTCTGTTTTACCAATGAAGTCATCAAGAAATTCATCAATGTCTACGCAACTGAGTAAATAATTATTTTCAATTAATTCAATTAATTGACTGTAAGGGCTGTCAAAATCTCAGTGGGCAAATAATAAACAGTGGTAGAATATTCGGTTGCACATTCCTCTCTACTGAAAATTAAGCTTCATATGGTATCTGACTGATCGCCATCTACAATAGCGATCTGAAGCTTTTGAGATCTCAGAAATCAAGCAATCGGTTTTCGCCAAGTTTATCCCAAAATTATTCAGGTATAAGTAGATACACCATGGTTTTCTAGGCATCTTTCTTCCTCCTATATACCAACGTTGGTGTGTTTTAAACTGCGGTCATCTGTAAAAGTCTGTATTGAATTTCAACAAGAATTTGGATGAAAGCCTTTTAGCACACTGCTTTACATATGTTACACATAAAAAGATCGATCGAGTACAAAAGTCATGAAGATATTATGTTTTAAATGGTACAGAATCTTACAAATTGCCCGAATGTATTGCGAAAAAATTTAACGAAAACCAACTTTTTCTAGTACGCTTTTTACAACCGAAACTAGTCTCATCGTGAGAATAACGAAAAATGAGGCAAACTCTTTGGAAGTATACCGTGTGTTCCATCAAGAACAAATTCTGGGTTTGCCATTGAAGTACCAAGCAGCGCGTATTTTTTTTGCAGAATATGATTCGTTTGAAATTCAAGTTTTCTCTATTCCAAAGGCAGACTGTGAAGAATTGGTCCATAAAATCTGTTGCCCGGTCTAGTTCTTAATTTGAAATTCCAATACTTATTCGAACGAGCCGCTTCATATAATTCTGACATTCTGACTGAATTTCTACCCACACAACACATGGACATCCAGTGGATATCTATTAAGGATATTTTGGACATCCGATGATGGACGTACAGTTTTTATCCAAAGAATATTCAATGGACGTCCAATGGACATTCTTAGGCCACCAACCTGTACGTCCATAAAATATCCTTCATGGACATCCATAAGATTTCCTTCATGGATAGCCATAAGATATCCATCATGGATATCTACAAGGTATACTTTATTATTATGGACATCCATGAGATATCCATCAAGAACGTCCATGAGATATCGTTCATAATTCTACATAATTATTTGTGCAATTCGTTTCAGAGAAACCAACCTAGCTTGAGACGTGAAAAAGTGCTGCACACTTCTTGGACAACGGATTATAGTCAGTAATATATCCTGTGATAAAGGCACTCAACGTGACCGTATGTGCAATTTAAAATGTTCCGCTAGATTGGTTTCGCTGTATTTAAAAAATTTAGACAAGCTAAGATAAACTGTAGAGTGGTAGACGAACGATTAAAAAACTTATGTCGTTAATAAGAATTTTTTATTTATTTTTTTATTACTTTTCAAACAAAAAACTTGACATAGTTAAAATTTGAAAAATAGTTTGACAAGAGTTCTCAACAGAAAAGTTATTGATGAATTTAAATAGTTCTCAATTTGAATAACATATGAATATAGTACTCGACAATTCACTTGCTTCCTTCCAAAAGTTCACGTTCACGGTAAATGCTAATGATCACAGTTCAAAATTATTAACTAACACACCACTATTTTTCGTTTCTTTATAAACACAATTATTGCACAATGCACACCACAACGCTTCAACTCAGTTCAACATAATTTTTTCAAACCGACCCAACACCCAACACTTAACGACTCTCAAAATTACGACATTTGACAGACGCCATAGACGGTTGCACGTCAGGAAACCGAGTAAACGGGCTTTTACATTTCGCGTCTTGCGTCACGTCTTCTGAGGTGACGCTATATTCAAATATTATTTAAAAGGATAAAAAGTTAAATATATCAACTTTCTTGCTGGAATGTCCATATGAATGGCCCAATCACGTTGCCAATTCGTAGGGTGCCACTGCGGAAGGAACATTAATTCTTTATACAATAAATGTACGAATTGGATGTCCATAAGATATCCTTCATGAATATATCCATCGTGAATATCCGAAAGGATATCCATTTTGTACATCGTATGGATATTTTTTACTGGGAACACTTTGGATATCCAAAATTTGGATATCCAAAATTGGTCCAAGGCTATTCCGACATGAACTGGACATGAATTGGACGTCCATAGGATATCGGTGCTGTATGGGTAGGTAAGTTTGTTTTATGGTAATATTTTCATTATCACATAATCCTTGATTCAATTAGGCATTCCAGATACTTGTCAAAAACGTCAAATTAATCTAAATGAACCAATACGGCGGTATCTGCCCCCCAGGAACTTTCCTTTGTTTTCTTTTTTATAAGTGTGTGATTGGTTAAAACTGGTATTTGCCCCCCAGACATAACCTGATCTGGAATGCCTAATTGGTTGATCCTCAATCCTTATTAAATCTCATCATTCTGTATCAGTTAGTTAATTTATGTCATATCATCTTTTTTTCTGTTAAACCCACTACTCAAAGGCAGACTCTAAAAATTGGGTAAAGAAATGGGCTACTGTCGCCCGTTCTAGATCTAGATGATCTAAATTTTCCATTGGTACACATACAAGTATCTAGGTTGCAAATTTGTATTTGCGCAGAAAATTCATTGGAAAAAATCATGAGATAATTTTCAAGGTTTCCTGCTATCCACAAAACGTCAAAATCTGGAATGTGCATGCACATGCGTAGGTGCACGTCTTTTATCTATCAGCATCAGCTGACTGTCACTGGTACTGGTGCCGCGAAATGAGGTTTGTGGTTATGTTTTGATTGTTTGTTTACATTCGACGTATAAGATAAAAATATCTTTAGTGCACAATGCCAGGCTATAAGCCCTATTGCAAACAAAGAAATTGAATGAATTTCCAATAATACATTCATCAGTTTAGTCTTCTCCGTGATAAATTTTCAAAGTGATCTCGCCATGTCTGATATCGGGAAAATATTCAAAGAAGCAGCTATTCAGATAGGCTCTGGTGGATCTGCAGGTGAGTTATAGTTTTTTTTTATTATGATTGCATATTTTGATTTTTAAGGCTTCATAGAGGTTTGCATAATGCATCCCCTTGATTTGGTCAAAACCAGACTTCAGATACAGTCTAAAGTGATTGACAAAAATGACCCAAAGAGTTACACAGGCATAGTGGATTGTTTTCGGAAAATGTACAAGCACGAGGGGGTGTTTTCATTCTGGAAAGGAATTGTACCTCCGATTTTGGCAGAAACCCCAAAGAGAGCTGTGAAAGTACGTGTGGAACTGGATATAGACCTAAGAAATTAGAAGTTATGTGATGGGAAAATAAGTTATCACTTTTCAATGCGAGTAAACTTATTGAATAGTACATAATTTAGTAGATAATGCATAACTCAAACTGGGTAAATTTACATCTATAGTGTAGCCGCTGAAAAGATAGAATGATCACGTGAACGGCACACACCCTTTGAATGTTCCTCTCCCCAATGATACAAGTCCGATTTACACCACTCAACAAAAACGTCGCTGCGTCGTTCTCCCATCAACTCTTGGGATGCTTTTTCATAAGTGTTCATTATTACACATTTTTCCTCTACAGTTAAATGTCTTTTTTTTGATCTTCTGGAGGTGAAAGAGTGTTTCCATCCATATTATTTAATTAACGTAACACACGTAAATACAAAGCACAAATGAGTACAGTACAGTGTAAACAGTTCTTCATTTATTTCAGTTTAGAAGGCGTGGCTATGCAGGCATTCACTGTTCACGCGTCCTTGAATTCTATCTTTTGAACAACCCGACCATACCAACTGAAAACTGTCACTGATGCTGCTTTAAGTATATGCTTTGGTGCATAGGCGTCGCGTGGACAATTATTTTGGGGGGGCACAACATGCATTTTGGGGGGGGCACAACATGCCTAAAAACTGGAATAATGTTTAAACTTATCTTAGTAAAATTAAACAACGTAGTTATACTAAGCTTGAGTTAAATATAAAAATCATTAACAAAACTGTTTTTTTTTCTTTGGATATATAATAAAAAAATTTAACACTCAATTAGTTGGGGGGGCACGTGTCCCCTCGTACCCCCCCGACGCGACGCCTATGCTTTGGTGGATTGAATGAGTGACAAAAGTGAAACTTTACAGAGAAGTTTTATATTATTTGAGTTATCCAATATATTATGCACTATTTGATGAGTAAACCCGCTTTTATTTGGCAAAAATCAGACTTCAGAAGACTTACATGATACTTTCCCTACAGAATGTAATCTCTCAGGACTATCATTTATGAATGCCAGAGAACAATGAATTGTTTTTTTTCAGTTTTTTACTTTCGAGCAATATAAACAGATGTTCATGTTTGGATCTCCTACACCTACTCCTTTGGTAAGTCATACAAGCAAATAACAACGTACAGGGCATGATCTCAATAAATTAGTATTATAGTTTTGATAAAACTATGGTTGCAGTGGATATTTAAATTTCAATTTTTATTTGGAACTTACGTAATTCGGTCTCCTCTACAAAAATCCATATAAAATTTTCGACGGTCACTTCTATTTTCGGAGATACAGGTCGATTTTGTTGTAAAACACAAATTTCTGTTATTTGTGAAACACAAAATGTGTTCTTCTTTTGATCATTACACCAAACAATGTTTTTTCAGGCTTAGAAATGTTGAAAACGGCTGAATGAGGGCGTGTTTGTTTTTTTGATAAAAAAGACAAATTTTGTGTTTTTGTTCAGAAATTCGATGTGAAAAATGGTGAAGTTTTACAACAAAATGGATCTGTATCTCTGAAAATAGACGTGACCGCCGAAAATTTTAATTGGATTTTTTGTAGAGGAGACTGAATTACGTGAGTTCCCCATTTTTTTCAATTCAGATGCTCACTGCGGCCAAAATTTTACAATAGTTTTAAATAGGTGATGAACATGAGTACTGAGAGTCACTATTTTCCCCAGTAATCCCACGAAGAAAGATGAGGTAAGTGTTTTTAGAGAAAAAAATTGTTTTCCCTGCCGATAATAAGAATGATCACAAATAATTATAATGATCCTTATTTCGACTTGATGAATTCATATTATATAGCAAATAACAAGCTGGTATTTGATCAATAATACATACATGATAAATTACAAAAATCATATACCTACAGTATCTACTCATCAGTTTGTGCAGACACAGACACCCAAATTTTTGACATCTGACCGTAATTTTTTTTGTCGCTGGTGGCTCAGCTAAGATGATCAGGCGAATTATAAGAGCTACTGATTTCAATCAGCCATCATCATGACACAAAATAAACAAGTTGCCCATTGGCCCCGTGATCTGAAAAGTGTATTTTAAAAAGAATTCGCGAAGATTCTTCACAGGCGTACGCAGGGGTATAAATACGGGAGAGACTTCGCCGCGGGCAGAGTTAGTTAGTCAGAGAGTTTTTATTCGGAGAGTTCGTTATTCGGAAGTTTGTATTCAGAGCTAAGTGGAGCGAGTTTAGTAAAGCTAAGTGGAGCGATTTAAGTGATTGTGTTGTATTGTATTGTTATAGAGAGTTATAATAAAAGTAGTTTGGTGTTGTTTGGTGTTTTAATCGACGAACCCAAGGAATATCGTAACAGTGGTGTCAGAATTGAGATTTTCCAAGGGATATATCGTAACAATATACTTATTGTCTGGGCATCATTTTTTTAGGTGAAGGTGAAACGGAACCAAAAATATTTCCTTTTCCTGTCACTTTCGGTCTCCAGATATTCTGAGTAGAGATCAGGGATCAGCCCAAACCCCCAGAAAAATTGTTCTGACTACAGCAGCCCTGCTTGGTGTCAAAATAGTTGTGGCTTTCGCGGCCGAGGTTTTCAGTATCACTACTTTTATTCGGGTTTGAAGGCCGTCGTTTTTTGATGAATGAACCTCTGAAGAAGCTAGCCACTCGAGCCAGCGAAACGTCAGGAAGAAATTCCAAAAAACGACGGCCTTCAAACCCGAATAAAAGTAGTGATCCTGCTTGGTGTGTTTGTTGCATGGGTCTTCGGCCATCTAGAAGATGACGTGTTCCCTTTATGATGAGCACCATCTGCACTAGAATTAAGATTTTCATTCTGTGAGAGATATAATCGATTGGTTTGGAGAGAACTTGCTTTCAATTCATTCTTCAACTTCCAATAATTCATTTCAGACGTTTTCCCTGGCAGGTCTAGGAGCCGGAATAACGGAAGCCATCCTCATTAATCCCTTCGAGGTAGTTAAGGTGACTTTGCAATCGAACAAAGCTCGGTCCGGAGAGTCACCCAGCACTTGGGCTGTGACGAAGCAGATAGTCGCCGAGCACGGCTTCGGACTCAGGGGATTGAACAAGGGGGTCACCGCCACCATCGCCAGGAACGGGGTTTTCAATATGGTGTACTTCGGGTTCTACCATTCCGTCAAAGGATATCTACCAGAGTACGAGGTTAGTTTGCGGGTGAAAACTATAACTAATAATTTTGTGTAGAGTTTGGAAATGAGCTCGTTAACCTAGATTTTGACGTGAAGAAACATGCGCAGGAAAATCTTAATTGTTATTTTACACCGTTCTATTCATAAACACAGAATCGTATGATGCTGCTTCCAAAAACTAGCTTACATAATTTCATTTTGTATAGTTATAGAAATTCAGCTTCTTCGATATGTCAAAATCAATTAAATAGAATGCCATTTTGCTAGTTACCCCGCGGCTGGCTTCGCCGTACGATGGCCCGCTGTAAGAGGTCTCCTCTGCTTATTGCAGTGGGAGTTTGAGACTTTGGTCGTCACCCAGCAGATGGCGTTGCTCTTTGGAGGTTTACACCATCTGCACCAGTTTGCGTTGACTTATATCTGAAAAATCGTTAACTCAATTTCTCGATATCTTGCATTCTTGATGTAGAAAAAAAAAAGGTTTTATTTTCATAAATTTGTCACATTTCCGATGATTTTCAAATTCTGTTACGTAATTCCTCAAATTAGCGCTGGCTTCGACCGTATCTAACTCGTTTATTTTAATACTAACAATTTAGATCATGTATGAACAAAGAAAATGAATAAAGAGAACTCATTATTAATTGATATAAGTTTTGGTTCTAGGATTTTTGAAATAATCGATCCTTGAAATATATGTTGAAAAGGCAATATTTTTTATATAAATGGAGATGGGTATTAGATTCTACACTGTTACCACCATAAAAAACTCTGTAGAGAGCAATTTCCCTAAACCTAAGTGATATTATTTTCAATTGACGCACGTTTCGCTAACAAGGTTATAGGGAAATAATGCAAATAATATCAGTTTGGTGTTAGGTTAATTGATCTTTACAAAAATTTTCAACTTTTACACCAAAGGTTCCAATTTCATCGTTTAATCATGAAAAATGCAAAGATATTTAACAATACCACAACTTGAAATTCTATATTTTGCCTTAATACAATCCCAAATAAGTTATGGAATATTAGGCTGGGCGGGGTGTCAAAAATATATAAACATGAACTGAAAATAATACAAAAAAGATTTCTGAAAATAATTTACAATAAGGACTGGAAATATTCAACTGAATTATTATTCGAAGCGAAAAAATGGATATAAATCAATTATATATTTATAGAATGATGATTTACATTCATAAAAAAAATATAAATTATTATGAACATAAATATGAAACTCGAAATAAAACTGTAATTACATCTAAAAAGAAAATTTTAAAAAAATGCACAAAGAAACTACAAGTTTATGATACCATATCTTTGTGACAAAATACCACATGAAATCAAAAAAAATTAAATCATTATCATCATTTAAACAAAAAAGCAAAATATGGATCATCAAAACCTCTCGAATTTATTTTGACACATTTTTGAATAGTTTATGAAATTGGTTTCTTTATATTGATGATTATCTAGGTATGTAACTTCAAATGTATTGATTTTAAATTGTTATTACTTACCTTCAGTTAACCTTACAAGTTCTCTTCGTAAGGTTTGTTTTTCAGTTCATTCATAAAAATGTATATTCATAAAATTTTTGAATTGTAATTATATTATTATCTATTCATGAATAAACTTATATTATTATTATTATTATTATTATTACCATAACAGTATCTAGAGGTGAGTAATTCAGTCCACAACAGAAACAAGCACAATACGTGGAAAGGAAAAGAAACAAGAAAAACGTGGAATGGAATAAGAATGAAACTATAAAGACTATTTGATTGAATTGACTTTATCGCACCTCCAAACGCATTCAAATATCAAATACTTCAAATCGATGTGATAAACTGCCGAGCTTGATTATAAGGCGGCCATGTATACGTATACTTTGTGCACTAATTATTCTCTTGAATGAAAGATTCCGCCAATAGAGCGTCGGAAAGTTCACTAGTAATCTGCCGCCTATTGGAATTGCTGCTTTGAATATCGCATTTGTATCATCTGTAGTCAAAAAATATAGGCATTCACTTCGATTTCTCTAATCGAGAGGATTCGACTAAACAAAAGCATAGCAGTTAACAAGCCCTAATTGCTGAAATAATTCGGTCTTGTCGTTTGATTTGAAATACTATGAATATCGTTCACTACGACTAGTCAATGCCTTTATAACTGAAATGAAAAGTAGCGCACAAAAACGATTTCTGAAAGAGTGTTTAGCCTATATATTTTGTTTATCGAATGGTGTAGTATATGATCAAACTCAATGGTTTTCATAAAACAAAAAAAATATATGAATTTTAAGAAAATTAAGGATAACTCTCCAAAATCCCATATTCTATATATTATATATGATATAAAAACCACACGATATCTTCACCCTCAAAACTGTAGAATCATCATTTCACTTAAAATATCAGATAGTATACAGTATATTGATTTGAGATTTCTACTTTATGGCTTGGATTTGAAAACATCCATGCAAATCCAACAAATAATTTTATCTGCCAGTCACTATTCAAATAGTATTATTTTTAGTTATAGTACAAATTATTATCGATATCGATCCATAAATCCGTTTTAATATTTATGAAGTCTAGTTTGTACTTGCATTCAGATGAACATAAAACTCTCTTCAACTTGCAAATACATTTACAGGACGCGTTCTGATTGCTACTACTGCTCACTTGTAATTTTTTTCCTGATTATTTCAATTTGATTTTTGATAATGTGTTACTCGATTGGATTGATTGCTTTTGTTTCAGTTTTTCAACTCAATCGGTTTTTTGATATATTTCAATATAGTGAATAATAAACACAGTATAATATCGAAGCATTACAACACTTCAAATTTTCTTTGATTTTTGCAGAATCAGTACCAGGAGTTTTTCAGGAAAGTATGTATAGGCTTCGTTTCCGGCAGTTTGGCATCCTGTATAAATATTCCTTTCGACGTTGCCAAATCTAGGATCCAAGGACCTCAGCCAGTGGCGGGAGAAATAAAATACAAATCTACCTTGAAATCGATGGGTCTCGTTTACAAAGAGGAAGGGTATGTTGATTTCAGGAAAAGTAATATTTTTTTTCAGATTGATAAAAAATACACATGTTGAAATATCAACTTATTCGAGAGTTTTTTCCACAGCAAAACATGCAGAACGATATGATCAAATCAATATCGACACATCTTGTGTGTTTCTCTCTTTAAGTATGTCAATTCCGGTACGTTGTTGGTTGATTGCTTTAAATTCACACTTATCAGCATATATCACGATCCGTCCGATTCAAATTACAATTTTGATTTTTGTCATTTTCGGCAAAAACAAAAGAAACACGATCATTCATTTTTCCAATATCTGCTGTATTTGAGAATATATCGAAAACAAAGCACTCCTAAACAACCAAAACTTGTCAAAATTATGTTATAGTACTTTTTGAAAGTAATTGTTTATAATTAAAAACTTGGGCTTTTTTGTGTTTGCTATCTATTTGATTCAATTTTCAAATGCTTGGTATACAAAGTGAGAAAGAAAAAGTGATTTCTATGTACCCAGCGCCCGTCGTCGCCATATAGACAGGGGAGTAGCTGTTTTAGATGGACTTTTTCTTCCTTTTTGTGAACGAATCAAACGTCTTCGAATGATATACACGTACCTATCAACAGAGAGTGTTTGTGTAATTTTTCGGATTTCACTTCTTACATATAGAAGTTTCGATTTAATTTTTTTTCATTTGGAGAAGAAAAAAACAAAATATAATTCTTTTATTATTTATAGTATATTGAGCATCAAGAACATCACATTTTACTCATTGAACACAATTCCCAACTAGCAATTTTATATTTTATAATAGTTGCGAAAATTTTTCCGAGAAACAAATTATGAAACTGTATTCCTCTCAGAAATGTTTCCTATGTGTTTATAAAACAGCTATAAGTAGTAAATTGGCACCGTTTTATATAACATTATAGTTTTTATTAATATTTTGTTAAGCCTTTTACAAACACTACAAAATAGTTTCGACCGATACTATGAAAGTTTTCCAACACTAAAAAGTAGTTTTGTAAAGACTTCTCTTATTACTGCACTTCTGCAACATATTTGAGCGATACTTATAAAATAATTAAGAGACAATTTCATAAGAGTTTTTTAGTAGTTTTAAGTAAGCGTTATAAAATATAATGCAGCCCAAAAATGCACCGATAAAATAAAAAAGTGTTAAAACTGTTTTCTTAAAGGCGCAAGAAGTAATTTTGTATTGGACAGACACTAGGAAAATATAATAGATATGTCACCAACTAAAAACCAACAAATAGAAATGTTGAAGCCATTTTAATAATTTTCCTTTTGGACTTATAAAACTGTTGAAGACATTGTTTGTGCTTCAAAGGTTGATATTTTTACTGCAAATGAAATTTTATTGATAATATATATAGCGTATCATTAGCAAAATTTAAGCGCGCTACTTATTTATTGATGTTTTTGGAAAAAAATATTGATTATACAAAAATTCACACTGTCGAAATATCAATTTTCTACTCGCAAACTCAACTCAGTTTGTTCTAAATAATATTATCTTATAATATTCATGTAATTTTCAGCTGTAAATATCACTATAATTGCGGTATTTCATATCTTCAACTCATCTAATGTCGGTATTCCGGATTGCTATCATTTCAAAATGGCGTCATTCTATAAAATAATTTGGTATCAATAGCAATCATTTTAACGCATTTTAGCTACTAAAAAACTCCTATAAAACTGTTAAGAAATACTGAGTTCTGGAAGTTATGATATTGCGGCAGAGTCAGACTACTTTTTAAGCTATAGATTCCTACAAAAGTGATTATATGAAGATATTGCATGGGATTTCTCACATAGTTTGGATACAAGTATTATCTATCAGGATGTTTTAGCTAGGAAGCTTCTTCCATTGGTTATGAAGGCTAAATTTCGAAGGAGCTTTTAGCTAGTAGTTTGAGGGTATATATACATGGTGTTACACTCAAATCGACGGATTTTAATCATTATATCAACCTTTTCCTGTTTTAGCAAGAAAAAAATCTATTACTGCACATCATATTATCGTAACATATTTTCAGTCTTCGTCTGAACGAACCACTTTTCTAAAATTTTTTCCAATAGCCAATATTACACGACATCATGCGTTAGGTTAGTTATTGGGACACACTTGTCAAATAAAACTCACAAATTATACTTCATTGACCTCTAAAATCAATGGTTCTTCTTGAAAGCTGCATTTCATTCTTGGCGACAGCAAATATACATTCGTGGAAGTAATTTGATTGTATAACAGTTATTTTGCTGTGTTAGAATTGTAGTACCATACTATAAAATAGTTGGGAAATTATCATTAATGTGACAATATGGTAATAAAAACAAAATTGTGTTTGAAAGCATTCCAATAAAATAATTTCATTAAAGCCACAGGAAGCAGTTATAAAATGAGCTTCAAATAGTTTTATAAAGATCATAACAAACTAGCAGAAAATGCTATAAAATGCTTCAAAACGATTTACTTTTATAGCAAAATATGTTTCATAAGCTAGTTTTTTAAACGTTTCTATTATAATTTCGTGACAATTTTATAACAGTTTTTATTTTATTTTATAAAAGTTTCTATGACAAATTTATAAGACACTATTATTGCCTACAACTATATTGTGTTCACAGGTCGTCTAATATAATCTATTAGCATTTTGTAAGTAATTATGAAAAAGCAACAAAATAAAACTGTTGCAGCACCATGAAATTATAAAACAATTTTGCTGGTTGGGTTGTTTGACATCAGTAGTGCTCAACATTCGTAATGGTATTAAGTACCACTTTTTGTAGATCCTAGTGTTTTTTCTCGATACAAATAAATGAATTCACCATTTTTGCTGTCCAGAGTGCATTCATTATGAAAAATAAAGGATACTGTCGGATATGTTTCAATGACAGCATTCAGCTTTATTGACAAACAATCATGCAGTTGTTGAAATCAACAATAATACTTTGATCCAGTGAACAAGACTTACCGTTTTGACATTAGGAACCGTATATAATCAAGAAAGCTGGGTCGTGCAAAAACAACATTTCATGAGTTATCCTGGATATTGAATTCTGATAGTGTATTGTTTTTGTATTCCATGTGTTCCATACAATTTCATCTAGCTTTGGAAAACGCAACTTTTTTCGAGTGTAACGCCCTGTATATTCCTTCATTATTCCACTTGGTGACTGCACTGGCTGAGAAAACTAATATTGCAGTAGGATTTCATCAGTGAATTTTGTGTAGCAACTGTGCATTTTTAATTTACAATTTTCATTAACAGTAACAATTTTTCCTCAGGTTTGCCGCCCTTTATAAAGGTCTTCTTCCCAAAGTTCTTCGCCTTGGACCGGGTGGAGCCATTATGCTGGTAGTTTATGACTACTCACACAAATATTTGACTCAGAAATTCGCTTAGCACAATTCTTTGTGAATATTCCCAAAGTTATAAAAGTCCTCTATATATATATATATATATATATATATATATATATATATATATATATATATATATATATATAGTCTTGTACACATCTGATTCAGTAAATTATTTGTCCCGAGTTTGTTAAAGTTAGATAGATGACACTTTTTGTAGAGATCATTTACTCCAAACTGATACATACTACGCGCGTTTCGTTGACAAGGTCAGCATCTTCAGGAGAAGAAAACAACTGATACCGAATCTCAAGACAAGGGTTTGTTTACTACTAATTATTCTGAGTAATTCCTCGACAATAAACTAAAAAGGGGGCTAAAAGGGAGAGACCCTTTGTGACTCTCAAATATATCGAGTAGGCTTGTGTGTTACACTTGTTTCGAACCAGTGGGTATTGAAAAATTGAGAGAGATATTATTTAGTTTTTCAAACAAAGGAAGTCCCGATGATATAAATATAATTTTTTTGAAAAATGTTTTTTCTGCAATTGGCGATTTTTTATTAGATTTGGTGAATTCGTGTTTAATTAATGGCTGCGTTCCTGAGAATTTGAAAATTAGTACCATTATTCCAATAAGAAAGGTGTTGCAATCGAATCGAGCGGAAGATTTCAGACCAATCAATATGTTACCAGCAATAGAAAAAATACTAGAACGTGTCGTTTATACGCAAATACTTGATCATGTTGAAGACAATGATATACTCTCACCTTTCCAATCAGGTTTTCGTAAAAATATAGGATGTGAATATGCCGTTCAGTACGTTTTCAATGATTGGAAAAATTCTGTTGATCAAGGAAAGATTGTCGGTGTAATATTTTTGGATTTGAAAAGAGCATTTGAAACAATTGATGGATCCACTTTATCATTAAAATTGAGAAATTATGGAATAACAGAAAAAGCATTGGATTGGTTTGAAAGTTATTTATCAATATGAAAAAAAGTCGTTCGTTGCAATGAATACATATCTGGGAAAATCAAGGTTGACATAGGTGTTCCACAAGGTAGTGTTCTGGGGCCTTTACTCTTTAATTTATATATAAATGATTCATCAAATATTTTTCGAAATTGTAAATATCACTTCTTCGCAGATGACACTATGATTTATGCAGAGGCTGATGATTGTATTTCTCTCACAACTGCAATGAATTCGGAACTTTCTAATATAATTGAATGGACAAATTACAATAAACTGAAAGTAAATATAGATAAAACAAAATGTATGATATAAGGATCAAATAGACAAAAAATAAATCAAAATAAATTCACATTTAAAATTGGAAATGATAACATTGAGATGACAGAAAAATTTAAATATCTTGGGATTATAGTTGACTGTGAATTAAAATTCAGTCATCACATAGATTATATTTGTGAAAAAATTTCTAGGAAAATTGGTGTACTCAGTAGAGTTAGCAAAAATTTGAGTGAATCTTCGAGAAAATTAGTGTACAATACCATAATATTGCACCATTTCACATTCTGCAGTACAATTTTATATATTTCGTCACGAACCGATAGAAAAAGACTCCAAGTATTACAAAATCGGGCTATGAGAATGATTTTGAGATGTGATAGGTATGAGCGAGAAAAGAGTATGCTTGATAAACTGGAATGGTTGCATATCGAACAATTTTTGATATACCAAACACTAGTTTTCATTCATAAAATAAATAAAAATGTATCTGCTCCTTATTTCAACGACATATTGAAAAAATTCAATGAAACACACACACAATTATGTATTGAATCAAAATAACCTTGAATCAACGCAAAATTCAATTTTTTTCAAAGGAGTCATTGAATATAATAAATTATCAAACGAAATCGAATGAAAAAATTTATACAGTTTCAAGTTTGCTGTTAAAAATAAATATTTGAATATGAATCGAATTTATATCGAATTATCTATATGGTAATTAATTTATGTAGGTTTTTTTTGTAATTTGAATCTTTTAGATAATATTTTTGAGTATCTCCAAAAAATATTATTTATGTTCAGTTATCATGAAAGATTGTTAAATAGCTATTGAGCTAAATAAAGTTGTTGTAAAATTGAGAAACGACCGAGTAGCATGAACAAGAGAGACGACGCCCAAGAACGTGGAAATCCATTATATAACTAAACAAAGACAAGCCGATTACACCAGAGGAACAATATCGGACCTTACCACGTAATTACCCAGACACGATGACAAATGCAGGCGGACCAACGAAGAAAGTGGGAGGGGCCCAGATCAAAGATACCATCAATGATCACCCCTATATATTGAGAAGTAGAACTCGAATTAATTAGTCGAGTTCGGAGATCGAAACTCAAGACATCACCTAGAAGATGGCAAATGAGACTTTGCCGAAACGTTGTGAGAATTATCCTTCAGAGGATCAAAACCACAGAACACGGAATGAAACCCGAAAAAACAACGCATCATATATATATATATATATATGTTCGGATAGGTTTCCGCGGTCAGTTGTGTGTTGTTGTTGAGTTCGGGTTGAACCGCGTCTGGAGTTTTGTTCTCGACGTTTCGGCTCCGATTTTGGAGCCATTTTCAAGAGGTGAATGTGACTTCACGCTGAGGTCTCAATCTGCCTACTCCTCAGGTGTTGTCACAGGGGGCAAGGGTTTGTGACTTGACGCCGGGGCCTCAATCTGCCTACTCCCCAGGTCTCGTCACGAGTTCTTTCTAAGGTCTCAATCTGCCTACTCCTTAGATCGAACTAAGGAGTAGGCAGATTGAGACCTTAGAAAGAACTCGTGACGAGACCTGGGGAGTAGGCAGATTGAGGCCCCGGCGTCAAGTCACAAACCCTTGCCCCCTGTGACAACACCTGAGGAGTAGGCAGATTGAGACCTCAGCGTGAAGTCACATTCACCTCTTGAAAATGGCTCCAAAATCGGAGCCGAAACGTCGAGAACAAAACTCCAGACGCGGTTCAACCCGAACTCAACAACAACACATATATATATATATATATATATATATTATTATTATTTAGCATATATATTATTATTATTATTATTTAACATATATATATATATATATATATATATATATATATATATATATATATACTTATATATATATATATGATGAGATGTTTTTTCGGGTTTCATTCCGTGTTCTATGGTTTTGATCCCCTGAAGGATAATTGTCACAACGTTTCGGCAAAGTCTCATTTGCCATCTTCTAGGTGATGATTGAGTTTCGTCCTCCGAACTCGACTTATACTATATATATATATATATATATATATATATATATATATATATATATATATATATATATATATATATATATATATATATATGCAAGATGAATTTTTCTGGGTTTTTATCCGTTAGGTGTCTTCTGATCTGTTCGACGTTTCGAATTCCATTTTGAATTCATTCTCAAGAACTGTGAGACGAATATCTGTCCATACCGTCCTGGTCAATCACTCCCCTTACGAAGCAACCAAGCAAGAGCAAGCAAAGACTTCAATTGTCTGTTCTCCACGGAAACTGGAATTTATAATGACTCTCCTCAGTCATTATCCGACTGATTCCGATATTGAGGCTGCATCCTGCCCAACCAGGTATTATGTAGAAATTGATGTTTTCACGGATATTCGATATGCAAGATGAATTTTTCTGGGTTTTTATCCGTTAGGTGTCTTCTGATCTGTTCGACGTTTCGAATTCCATTTTGAATTCATTCTCAAGAACTGTGAGACGAATATCTGTCCATACCGTCCTGGTCAATCACTCCCCTTACGAAGCAACCAAGCAAGAGCAAGCAAAGACTTCAATTGTCTGTTCTCCACGGAAACTGGAATTTATAATGACTCTCCTCAGTCATTATCCGACTGATTCCGATATTGAGGCTGCATCCTGCCCAACCAGGTATTATGTAGAAATTGATGTTTTCACGGATCTTCGATATGCAAGATGAATTTTTCTGGGTTTTTATCCGTTAGGTGTCTTCTGATCTGTTCGACGTTTCGAATTCCATTTTGAATTCATTCTCAAGAACTGTGAGACGAATATCTGTCCATACCGTCCTGGTCAATCACTCCCCTTACGAAGCAACCAAGCAAGAGCAAGCAAAGACTTCAATTGTCTGTTCTCCACGGAAACTGGAATTTATAATGACTCTCCTCAGTCATTATCCGACTGATTCCGATATTGAGGCTGCATCCTGCCCAACCAGGTATTATGTAGAAATTGATGTTTTCACGGATATTCGATATGCAAGATGAATTTTTCTGGGTTTTTATCCGTTAGGTGTCTTCTGATCTGTTCGACGTTTCGAATTCCATTTTGAATTCATTCTCAAGAACTGTGAGACGAATATCTGTCCATACCGTCCTGGTCAATCACTCCCCTTACGAAGCAACCAAGCAAGAGCAAGCAAAGACTTCAATTGTCTGTTCTCCACGGAAACTGGAATTTATAATGACTCTCCTCAGTCATTATCCGACTGAGTCCGATATTGAGGCTGCATCCTGCCCAACCAGGTATTATGTAGAAATTGATGTTTTCACGGATATTCGATATGCAAGATGAATTTTTCTGGGTTTTTATCCGTTAGGTGTCTTCTGATCTGTTCGACGTTTCGAATTCCATTTTGAATTCATTCTCAAGAACTGTGAGACGAATATCTGTCCATACCGTCCTGGTCAATCACTCCCCTTACGAAGCAACCAAGCAAGAGCAAGCAAAGACTTCAATTGTCTGTTCTCCACGGAAACTGGAATTTATAATGACTCTCCTCAGTCATTCATCTTGCATATCGAATATCCGTGAAAACATCAATTTCTACATAATACCTGGTTGGGCAGGATGCAGCCTCAATATCGGAATCAGTCGGATAATGACTGAGGAGAGTCATTATAAATTCCAGTTTCCGTGGAGAACAGACAATTGAAGTCTTTGCTTGCTCTTGCTTGGTTGCTTCGTAAGGGGAGTGATTGACCAGGACGGTATGGACAGATATTCGTCTCACAGTTCTTGAGAATGAATTCAAAATGGAATTCGAAACGTCGAACAGATCAGAAGACACCTAACGGATAAAAACCCAGAAAAATTCATCTTGCATATCGAATATCCGTGAAAACATCAATTTCTACATAATACCTGGTTGGGCAGGATGCAGCCTCAATATCGGAATCAGTCGGATAATGACTGAGGAGAGTCATTATAAATTCCAGTTTCCGTGGAGAACAGACAATTGAAGTCTTTGCTTGCTCTTGCTTGGTTGCTTCGTAAGGGGAGTGATTGACCAGGACGGTATGGACAGATATTCGTCTCACAGTTCTTGAGAATGAATTCAAAATGGAATTCGAAACGTCGAACAGATCAGAAGACACCTAACGGATAAAAACCCAGAAAAATTCATCTTGCATATCGAATATCCGTGAAAACATCAATTTCTACATAATACCTGGTTGGGCAGGATGCAGCCTCAATATCGGAATCAGTCGGATAATGACTGAGGAGAGTCATTATAAATTCCAGTTTCCGTGGAGAACAGACAATTGAAGTCTTTGCTTGCTCTTGCTTGGTTGCTTCGTAAGGGGAGTGATTGACCAGGACGGTATGGACAGATATTCGTCTCACAGTTCTTGAGAATGAATTCAAAATGGAATTCGAAACGTCGAACAGATCAGAAGACACCTAACGGATAAAAACCCAGAAAAATTCATCTTGCATATCGAATATCCGTGAAAACATCAATTTCTACATATATATATATATACTAGCTGACCCGGCCACGCGTTGCTGTGGCTAAAGTTTTTGTTATATTACATTATAGTAAACAATCTAAGAGGAACAATAAGAGAACATCAGTCACGGAGTCCACTATGCTTTTTCACACAGATGGTATTTGTAAAAAAATATGGTGATCTCCTTATTTGACTTTCTACTACTATAACCCTTTAGTACAATGAAATTATTTACGAACAAAGACGAAAATGTTGATGTTGGTATACAAATTCACTGGATTGAGATTTGAAGGGGAAGTACGTTGAACACAATTAATTAAAATGTTCTTACACTTGATATTAGGCAGAAATCAATAGGTACAAAATAAAAATTTATCAGATTTATTATTACCATTTAATTTTATAACAAATATAAGTATATTACAGTATAATACAGTAAATAACATGTGACGCTTAAACTCATGAATGAGGTAGGCAAGGCAGACAGTCTTAAACTTTTAAACATTTATATCTATTTTTTTGAATTATGAATACTATCAATTTCAATTTAATACCAATCGGTGCACAATGTTTTTGGTTAACCTGTCTTTAGGATAACACAAATAGATTCGACGGTTTCCCAACACGTGAACAGTGAACACGCAACATATGGTTGCCCATGAGAAAAACATGGATTTTCCAAATCTAAACCATTTGTGGTTGTGCATGACCTTCTGCTGTCCTGATTCTTTGAGCTGGATTTCTTGATTCAATTTGTTCTGCCAACTGATGGGCTCAGCAGCGCCATCTATTGATTACTTACTCAACCCAGTCGAAAGGTATCGACATCTGTTAGAATCATTTGGAGATAATTGTGACTGTCAAATAATAACAGACAATTAATTAGCAATAAATTAAAATTGCGACTATAATTTGAGATTTAAACTATCCTATCTCTCAAGTTGGATCGGACTGCACATGGTGTGCGAATTTTATTAATATATATATATATATATATATATATATATATATATATATATATATATATATATATATATATATATATATATATATATATACTTCACTTCACTTCAATCCACTTGTTAAACGTCATTACATAGCTGTCATTTTACGTCAATTACATAGCTGTCATTTGCGTTTTGTTATTCCAAGTCTGATTCTTTTTTGTTATACCACGTTTTATAGTGACTGATGACGTTTCATGTCAAGTCACACGGGAACGCTGTCGAACGGGATAAAAAGTATCCTATGTCCATCTCCTGGCTCTAAGCTACCTCCCTACCAATTTTCAGCCAAATCTGTTCTGCCGTTCTTGAGTTATAAGTGGTGTAACTAACACGACTTTCTTTTATATATATAGAACGCTGTCGAACGGGATAAAAAGTATCCTATGTCCATCTCCTGGCTCTAAGCTACCTCCCTACCAATTTTCAGCCAAATCTGTTCTGCCGTTCTTGAGTTATAAGTGGTGTAACTAACACGACTTTCTTTTATATATATAGATAGAAGAAAGATATATATATATATATATATATATATATATATATATATATATATATATATATATATATATATATTATTCATATAGTTCCACTAGGCCTAAAATATAGTTACTATACGCGTGTTCTTCAATATACTAATGTATATACTCTAATTTCTACAAAAATTGTTTTTGTTTTCCATAACTCGCTTTGTCTTCAAGCAATCAAATCCAACAAAAAAGTATTTCGTAGCTTTGTTCAAGAGCTATAAGCTCATTCACATGCTTTTTTGTTTCAGTTTATATTTTTGAAAAGTTTCATGTTGAAAGGGCTCAAAACAGGTACTTTGCGCGAACCATCACAATATTCAACTGGCCATATCTTACTCTATTTTCATCCTGCAGAAAAAAATGAAAACCAAAATTTTCAGAGAAGAATAACCTTCAATTTTGTACTCTAGAAAATTTTGCATGTGATCAATACTTTTCGGGTTATTGGTTATCGGTACTTAATGGTGATTGTTCGCTGAATTACGTATATGATTTTTTTTCAATCTCAATTTTTTCCAAAACTGCGTACTTTCAATTGATGACAAACTCCGAACTCATTACAAGAACATGAATGAAGTGAATTATGGAGTCACAACGATTTTTTTCAAAGGGGGGTTGAAAGGAGGATGAGTTATTCACAATTTTTTTTCAACGAAAAAACAGAATTCAACATTATTTCCTTCATACCTCGGTCAGTTTTGATGTTAGAAACTTTTATGAATAACAAAAATAAAGGATTTTTGAAGGACTTCAAAAAAGGTTGAATGAGTTTTTCCCTAAAAATGCATTGGTTTTTGGTTATTGTAGGTACGTGGAAACTTTCCATTTTGACGTTTGAAAATACCAATCAACTTTCAACAAGCAATTATTCAGTTTATAGTGGGTTTGCGTACATCACAAATGAACCATCGCCTTTTTTTTCAAAAGCTATACTTTTGCTCTCCGCAGGTTTTTCGATTAGATGCATATTTTTCCAGTTGTTCGGGAAAAAAGATCTGAAAACGTGTTTTTTTTCACTCGCGAATGAGTCGAAAAGTATTGCTTCTCGGAAAAAACTTCATTGAACAAAAAGTGCTTTCAGAATAAGTCAGTCTATTGATTTCCGCACTTATTTCCAATAAAAGTTTTTTCACTCCCAAGAAAAGGTGGCATCCACCCCCAGGAAGGAAGCAACCCTCGGCACAGAGTAGATTTTGAAAAAGAGGGTATGTAGATCCTGAATCCAAATTTTCATGCGAATCGGTGCTGTATATGGGATAAATACACGGGAAAATGGTCATAAACTGGACTATATTATCTAATGAACTATCTCTGGGTAAAAATGACAAAATGTAAAAATGGTATGATTGGTGACAAAGGGTCTATCCCTTTCAGCCCGCTTTTTAGTTCTTTGTTGAGAAATCAATGAGAGAAATTAGTAGTTTACGGTCTGAATGTCATTGTTTTCTAGTGTATGGATTCTTTTTCGTAGTAGTCTTTAAAAAAAGTATCAATTGTCTTCTTCTGAAGATGCTAACCTTATTAGCGAAACGCTCATTGAGTGCAAATAATAACCGATGTGAAGTTAGCTGCCAGAGCTGGTTGCTAAATTTTTCGAAGAATGCCGAACGCATCAGTGGCGTAGTTCCCCCCTTTTGGAAATTGTTAAGGATATCAGTAGATATCAATTCTCTCTAGATTAAACACTCTACTGCTGGCTTTTATCCAATCAATTGCAAAGATTAAAAATGAAGACAGGAATGAATTGAATTTTTTCACACGACCTGAAACTACTAGAGTGTCTTTCATCTGTTATTTTCATTAATGAACGGAGCTATGTGGAGAAAAAGAGATACATAGTCGAGCATTATATTTTGATTGTTATTGATGCAAGATAATCCATTGGAGGTTTTCATTTTTTATGTTGGGTATAGACTAGAAAAACTGAAATTTTTTTACACCATAATTTTCCCGATCTATTGAATCACTGACTGACAGAATGGAATTGAAGTGAAACTATCGCCTAGTATCTAGAGAATGCAACTTCATGAAGAGTGTGTGAAGTGGGAACAAAAATATTTGGGGTATACACTGAAAGAACGATAATTTTCACAATTATTATTATTATGGTCAAGATGGAACTGGGGGATTTGAAGCTAAAGACTTATAGAATGCAACTCCCAAAAAAGAATCGCTTGCGGAATTGGTCGATAATTTTTACCATTATTATCATTATAGCCAGTGACTGTCAGACTGAATAGTATGAGAACTATAGCAACGTCGGGAAAACAAGAATTTCAGGTAGGCCAGTTTTCAGATATGCTATCTCTCTCACTCTCCCGGGTGTCATACGGGCGATCTGGCAGGCGGTAGTGGTTGCGTTCATCAGTGCGCATCGTAACCTGTGCAAGTAAAAAATCAATTTTTCAAATAATTTCAAGAACCTTTTTTTTTGTTTTATTATTTTTGTTGACTTTTTTGCAACATGAATTTGTTATTGCCAGGCACTTTCATAGTTGTTTAAAGTATGTCAAGCGCTGATTTTGAATCAAAAATTTTTTTCAAAATACTTTAGTATGGTTGTAATTTATACAGGATGTTCTTTAAGTATCTAAAAATCTAAAATTGATTTGCCAAGTAACTTTTCGACTGTTAAAGCATCAGTCAGACCGATCTAACAGTGAAAAGTTATGTGGTATATTTTGCTTAGTCTAGAAATAATTGTTGAATACCTTACAGTGAAAGGATTAAAAATTATTGAATTAATAAGTGAATTAATATGGTACCAAAATAATAATTTATTGTTACACTAAATTAATATAGGTAATGGTCAATCTTAAGTATCAAAATAGACAAAAAATGTTAATTTTCACTAGCCATTGTAACTTAATTTAATTGAAAACACTAAAAATAAAAGCAACAAATACACCAATGTGACTAAACTGACGCCATCTTGACTAGAAATAGCTGCTGTCGACTATCTCGTTTGCGCAACTAACACGTGATTGTCTCTCCTATTCTAACATGTCCAATAACTCCTTACATTCAGATCGGTCTGACTGATGCTTCAACAGTCGAATAGTTGCTTGGCAAATTAATTTTAGATTTTTAGATACGTAACACATTCGCGGACAGCCCCAAATCACAATGGGCCACTCGTGGTGCACTTTTGTTCGGGGGCTGCAAAAATGTCGATTGTAATTTGAAAAGTAATTTTTCTGCATGTTTCAACAGAAAAAAATGAAGGGCTGCATTTGCAGACCTGTCCATGCACATCACGAATATGATATACTGGGACATCATGACTGCATAAGCAGCCTGTGATAATCACCTCATCATTATTCAATTTTTCGAAATAGTAAAACTATGAAAACTTAATATTTATTATTGGATAACAATTAAGTTCTAACTGGCCGAATGGGTAACTACCCAAGGCCATTAAAAAAAAATTATTGGATATAAATACCACTCAGAAAATATGTATGTACATTGAAATGAATAAAATATTCTCACTTTGATAATGATTTTTTTTTTATTTTTTATGGTAATTCTCGAAGCAAGTGCCCACACATAGCAGAGGTTTCTCATCACATGTTGGACATCTCCAAGATGTTTGATATCTTTTTTTATATTTAGAGCATTCCCTGCAACGAAGATAATTACTTTTTCGTTTGCATCCTTCCGGAACTGGTATTTTTTCAACGAAGTGTTGTGCATTTTTTGTATATTTACGAGTTTTCTGCCATCTTTCAAGTCTGCAGGAACATGGAGGAGTTGACGGATGATTTGCTCTCTGAATTGTAGTAGACTGATTTTTTTATTGTTTTGGATTTCACGAAATAGTATGAAACTATTCACCAAAGTTATGTCGATAAGGTGAAAAATTACCTGTTTGTACCAACGAAGTGTTTTTCTTGGACTTGAATAGTATGACACAAGTTGATCATTGCGATCGACTCCCCCCCCCCCCCCCTATAAATTCGTTATATTCAGCTATAGCTTTTGGTTTTAGTTTCTTCCGTCTATATCTATTGTGAACAGTAACCATTTCTGGATGATATTTCGTTGTAATGGATAAAACTTCGCGTTTGTATTTCCATTTTTCCACATAAGTATGACTTTTATGATGTGTTAAAGAACATCCTATATGAATTACAACCATACTAAGGTATTTTGAAAAAAAAAATTTAAATTCAAAATTAGCGCTTGGCATAGTTTAAACAACTATGGAAATGCCTGGCAATAATAAATTCATGTTGCAAAAAAGTCAACAAGAATAATAAAACAAAAAAAAGCTTCTTGAAATTATTTGAAAAATTGATTTTTTACCTGCACAGGTACGATGCGCACTGATGAACGCAACCACTACCGCCTGCCAGATCGCCCGTATGACGTCCGGGAGAGTGAGAGAGATAACACATCTGAAAACTGGCCTACCTAAAATTTTCCCTCGAAAACGTTTATAGAATGCAGCTCCGTGAAAAAAATTGCTTGCGGAATTGTTCGGTAAGGTGTACATCGAAAAAACAATAATTTCAACCATTATTATTACTATAGCCAGTGACTGTCAAAATAAAACTAGGTGGAATTTGTAGCTGAAGACCAATAGAATGCAGATCTTTAAGAAGAATCGCCTGCGGAATTGGTCAGTGGAGTGTATATCGACAAAACATTAATTTTTACCATTATAATCATTATAGCCGCTAATTGTCAGAATAAAACTAGGTGGAGTTTGTAGATTAAGACTTATGGAATGCAGCTCCCTAAAAAGAATCGCCTGCGGAATTGGTCGTTAGGATGTACATCGAAAAAACGATAATTTTCACTATTATTATAGCCAGTGACTATCAAAATGAAACTGGGAGGGATTTGTAGCTGAAGACCAATGAAAAGCAATGTTGGACACTTCTTCTTAGGAGGAAAGTTCAACTGAGATGATTCAGTTCGAAGTAGTTTGTGTCAAAATCAACACTTGGTAGAACTATTGATGGGTTACTCGTGCGATCTTACTCATGCCAATGTCACATTTTGACAACACAAAACTGAAATCTCAATCGAATTCTCGCCAAAATGCTTCAAAAAAAGAATTATAGTAGTTTCCTAATAAAATAGTCAGTAAATTTTGCTTCTAACAGTTCAGTTAATCAATTGTTATCACGCAGTGCTCTCTGAATAAATGCAATAGTACCAGCATTTTTCGCAGTGGTAGTATTGTTATTAATTCGCTCAAGGACAAACTGATTTTGTCGCCGACAAAATAGAGGATATAGGTATACGACGGACAATGACTAGCACGATTAACACTTTCAATAACAAACAATTAGAAGATATTCAAAAAGGTAACTCCGACTTGAAGAACTTTATGCAGTCTATAGAAGTCAACTTGACTTCGAAAATCGAAGATATTCAACAAAGGCTTGCTTCATTCGAAAAGGAAAGCGAAATTTTCGCAAAAAATAGAACAGTTGGATATAAATCAGAGGAGAAACAATGCGATCAAATTCAGCTCAGAAAGAGAAGAACAAGATGTTCTGACAAACAAAATTATAATCACCATCAGGGATCAGGCTCTGAAAAAATCAGACTTTAATAATATCTATCCACTTGATGAAACCAATAAATGCCCTATAAAAGTTAAATTCTTGTCAAACCTCAAAAAACAATGTGTGTTCTCGAAAGCTAGGAATCTTATAAGTACTTCCATAAGCATTACACATGATCTCACTATTCAGTAGAGGAAGAATCTAGTTAGTGAATTATTATCTATGTGTGATACTATCACTATGGCAGGAGATCTAAACATCAGCCGTCCAATCAATGATAGTCGCTCCAACCACTTGCAGAATTTCTTGAAGAATTTCAATTTCTCACAGATAGTGAACGTTCCTACAAGAATCACTAATACAAGTCAGTCTCTTCTTGATGTGCTTATCGTTTCGGACCCTAACTTGATTTCCTCATCCCCACTAAAAATAAGTATGATCAAATGGATAACACTACAGGTCCATTGATATACAGTCATTCGACGCAGATTTACGAGATATCAATTGAGACACCATATATAATATGCAAAATGTTGATGAGATGGTATCTTTTTCCAATTACCATATATTAGGTTTGTTCGGAATTCATGCACCCATTCGTAAATTGAGACCAATTGACTAGCTCCATAGTGAACTCGTGCTATACAATGAATGTGCAAGCACTGAGATAATGCATTCAAAAAATGCAGGAATACTAAGAATAGTTCTTACATTCCTACAAAGATCTGAGATATTATTCGACAAATGCTATTCGTAATGAAAATAAAGCGTTTTTGAATTTCATTTTCAAGAAAAAAGACTCCAAAATAACATATACATCGCTTGGAACCCTCGACATCCTTCGCAACAATAGAGATATGCACCTTTCCTCCCCCTTACAAAATCTTGAAGCTATCAGTGATCATTTTTGAAACGTCTCCCATGCTTCCCGAAATAATAGCCAAATCGAGCTCCTAGAAATATATATCAACCCTTCATCCGATCATTCATTTCAATTCCGAACAATATCTCATTTTTTTCAAGTTTAGTTTTTAATCAAGATATGTTTGTTGTATCCCTGTTATAAACTGTAAGGTTTCTTGGGATAATAAAGTGATAATAATAATAAAAGTTGTTCTGAAATACCTGAACTGTATCAAAAGTAATGCCGTTGAGCTAGACGTTGCACTAGCGATGCTAATTTTTGTCCAAAGCTTTCTTCTGGATCACTTGACCTTCATTTTCAAACACTGCATAACCCATTCTACATTTCCCTATATAGATATAAGCAATTGTTTTTCCCTTAGCTAAAGTTAGCATCCCAAGCGAATTTTTTGATCTGAGACCAGTAAGTATTCTTCCCCATCTCTCGAAAGTTCTAGAAATGGCTCTTGAAGATCAAATGCCGCAATATATATAAAAACTCATAAACTGATCACTGATGTGGAATCGGGTTTCCGCTCTGATCATAGTACCACAACGACACCTCTTTCAATCACATACACATGAACTAGACAGAAAACACCTGACTTGTCTAATAGTTACTTCTCTCCTTCAACAAAGCTTTTGACACACTCGACCATACCGTGTTATGTAAAAAGTTCCACTGGCTTCTCTGAACGTGCAACCTTTATCTTATAGTCAGCTAGCTACAGCTTATCCAATCCTTCTTGGCACAAACTCAGATACTTTACCAGTTGCACACTGGTAGTGTAAACAAGTCTCAGTGGAAGAGCATAAATCGAACCCTTCAATGGTATAAGTCATGGCCATACCACAAGGTTCTATACTCGGTCCTCTGTTCTTCAGTCTCTACCTTTCAGACTTTCATACCTATATCAAAAATTGCAACATACATCACTAAGCAAACGACAGCCAACAACTGTACTACGCAATGGAACTTAGTAATGCTGTAGAAGCGAAGAACCTCATTAATCAAGATCTCCAGTCCTCATTTGATATTTTTACCTCGCAAAACCTGAAAATCAATGCGAAGAAGTCAAATTTCATGTTGTTTGGTAGCAAATATAATTGCAAATATCTTGGTACTTACTTCGATTTAATTATTGACTATCAGAAAATTCCTTGGGTAACTGAAAGTAGAAATTTATGATTTTGGCTCGATTCGAACCTGAGATTCACAAATACGTGAACTGTTTATGTCAATCTTCATTTTGTATTCTCCGTCAAATATAACCCAATACCGAGATTTATTAGCGACAAACGGACCTGCACTGCTGCAAGCTGATTCAACTAGACTGTAGAGAATTCTGAATTCCTGTCTCAAATTCTCTCAGGGAATCCGAAAATATGACCATATTAGCTCGAGAATGAGGAAAACGGCTGATTGATCCTAGCAAACATGCGTCTTCTACATATTCTGCCCATAAAGTGCTTCTTAAGAAAATACCTGGCTACATTTATAATAAAATCACGGCTTTTTCAACTCTAAATAATACGAGAACTAGTAATTGTTGTGCCGTAACACGCAACACTGGTCACTCGTTGCTTCTCTTTATAATCTAGTGAAGCAATAAGATGAATTACCTCGCGAATTAAAATCATATACACTCATTAATTTCAAAAAATGATTGAAACTGAGACTCAGGAATACGGAATGACTTTTATCCGATTATATAAGCCTTGGTTGCGGTTTCTTCCTCTCTTTCACTTCTTGTAATTGATATATTTAAAATTGTTGACTAAAAAATGTAAGACTACTGTTTATGGTCGTCTAGTTTTACTTCTTGTTAACTCTCATCACGCATATTGAATTATTTTGGATTGCATAATAACCGTTTGCTTGCCTGAATTTTTTTCTTCATTCATTATATCGATAAATCTCGTTACTTCTGTTATCTCATGTAAATGGTTGAGTTGAGAAACAGCTTGAGCTGAATCTCCGCCTACTCTTCATAATTCAAGTTCTATATTCAGGATCCATTGCTATGTATCAGTTTTGTTATGTACGTTGAATAAAGACCCTTTATTATTATTTTATTCTATTCTTCTGATAAGGTTATAGCATCTTCAGGAGAAGAAAATTGATACTAAATCTTAAGCTAGGGTTAGTTGTTTATATACCTAAAGTTTTCCGGTCCGATATGGATTTTGTTTATTACTACTAATTATTCTTAATTTCTTTATAATGAACTCTTGCAGTAACTATACCTGCAAAGTTTGTTGGTCCGTCATCTGTTATAATTGATTATTCTGATTACTTTCTCAAAATAAATTAAAGAGCGGACTGAAAGGGATAGGCCCCATGTCAGAATTCATGCTGTTTTTACTGCAAAGTTTGTTGGTCCGTCATCTGTTATAATTGATTATTCTGATTACTTTCTCAAAATAAATTAAAGAGCGGACTGAAAGGGATAGGCCCCATGTCAGAATTCATGCTGTTTTTACATCTTACTATTTCTGGACACACACATGCATCGAGTAGTCTTGTGTCATGCACATGCTCTATTGATCAGTTCAAGCCTGCTTTCAACAATTTGTGGTCATTGTCTAGATCGTGTCTGGCGACACTGGATTTTTCTTCCCTTCCATATTTCATGTGTGCAAAATTCTTCTTGAAACGGGTTTGGATAGCTCGTCGGCTCTGGCCGATGTATTTGTTGTTGCAATCTTGACAAGAGATTTCGTCCCGACTTCTCTGAGTTTTCTGATTTTTGATTTCTTTTGGGTTACCAAGAAGCTGTTGTAATTTGTAAGAAGTTTTAAATGCAACTTTCATATCAGGACATATCCTGACATCTGAATATTGGATGAAGTTAGATCGATTTTCTTTGAAAAGAAACACTTTGGTTTTCTCAGCTTTGAATTCCACCAAATATATGTAACCCGTTTCTATTATTTTCGCAAAATCATTGTTAATTCTATTGACGCTAATACCTCTCTGTATTCTTGTTTCTTGTGCTGATGTGGGGACTCTGGAAGAGAAACTACTATGAAGAGATGAAGAGTACTGACGTCCGCAAAACTATGCTCTGAACAAGATATTTTCTACAGTAAATCATTGATATGAAGCAGAAACAAAGTGGGCGCCAGAACTGAACACTGTGGAATACCTGCATTTATTGAGAGAATATCAGACGATACTCCATCAACAACCACTTATAGAGACCTATCAGACAAATAATTCTTCAACAAAGAACAAAGCTGAGGGGGCAAATTATAAGACGGCAGTTTAGAAAGGAGCCCCCGATGCCAAACTCGTCAAATGCTTTTGAGTGCAACGGCTAACGTTTCTCCTAATTTTTCGATAGAATGCTGCCAAATATGTGAAATATACGCCAATGAGTCACTGATCGATCTTTGATGGAGAAATCCGTATTGTCGATAATTAATTATTCCTGATTTCTCCAAATATTTTAGCTTCGGATTGATGGCTTTTTCCATGACTCTGGAAACGATGGAAAGCAATGCAATTGGTCTATAATTACATGGTAAAGTTTTTGTCCCTGTTTTAGGAACTGGCTGAACTCTTGCTGTTCTCTCGGACTTAATAGGAATACCACGCCAGGTTATACGAAAGGTTGGACAATTCGCAAAGTACCACACACTTCAAGTACAATTGCTGGAATTCCATCAGATCTGCAAGCCTTGCTAATTTTCAGGTCCATCAAAATATTTCTTATATTTTGTTGGTGAAAAATCATTTCAGGCATATGATTGTCGACAGACCTGATATTCGGAGGGGAGGTCCAGTAAACATATACCCTAATATATTCGCTTCTATTGGGCAATGGTGGCTTGCGATCCTTCCTATTTGGTTAAAGGGGAGTATGAACTATAAGTGAAATATTAAACGGCAGCTTTAGCAAATGACCAAAATGAATGAGAACCGTTCGGACATTCAACAAGTCTTGAACGAATTATATGACTATGTGCTTCTTTAGCTGCTACAATTGTTTCACTACACCTATTCCTTGCGTTGACATATACTCGGTTCTCGTTTCTGGAACTTGGTTATGGCGCCAGCGAGTGAATGCCGCTTGTTTAGATGTGACAGCCTCAGAGCAACTCTTGTTCAACCAGAGTTTCTCTGTGGTGTCTACTTGAAATAAATGTCTCCATTTCCAGAATCATGGTATCAGAGATTTTCGGAACACAAAGTGGGATCACCAGATAAAAAACAAACCCTTCTCCAAGTAAAATCAGAGAAAAACATTCTAAGACCGTTCCAGTCGGCTGGCTTGTAATGCCAGATACGACGTGTGGGTAGTTCACCATTTATTGGAGCTAAACAAGTGGTCGAAATCAAAGTGTGATCAGGATTACCCAAGGGATATGATCTTATCTGATAAAGATTAGGATGAGTAGTCAGGAAAGGTCCAGTGTATTGGCAAATTGGCTATCCGTATCAGGAATACTAGTGGGTTGATCTATTAGTTCCAGATCATTAGTAATAGCAAATGCCTCTGCTTGTCGTCCTTTTTCACCTGTTTCGTTCGAGAAAATAGATTTTCTTCAACAATGATTGTAATGTATTTCATGATATATACAACTCCACTCATGAACTTTAGAGAATTTTTTTAGTTTTATACCCAATGAAAGATATTTACAGCGACTTTTGATAATTTGCATTTTCATCCAAATAATCATTGACAATGATGATTATAAGTGTTTTCATTGAAACAGAACAAAAACTCAGTATCAAGACAAAGTTTTTGGCCATTTTATATATTTTTTGATGAATGCATGTTTGAGAACTCCTTGGTAAACCCAATCACTTTTTCTAACCAATTATATCGGTAAAAATCCTCGAAAAAGATGTATTTCCTATGTATCTCCGGAGTTTTTTTCATGAAATTCTGAATTCTCGTTCGTAAAAAAACGGAAGAAAAGGCATGACATGGAAACGAAATCACTAGCGCCATCTACCCGTAGTATCCATCCCTTCAAATGATATTTCCATATATTTCTATAAAAAATGCTAGGATCCTATATTTTCTTGATCACTCGAATTTTATGCTAAAAGATGGCAACCAATTCACAAATAGAAGTGGAATATTTTGTCAATGTCGTAGATCATTCATGTTTTGAAGATTATTTTAATGCCTAAACTTTCATTTCCTTCATTAACTTCTATCCCCAACTCTACTTTCCATCCTCAACTCTATTTTGAAGTTCCATTATTTTTCTTTCAACATTTCAGTCAAAATGACAGACTGAACTGCACCTATTTTCAGAGTAGAAAACTTTGTCATGCATTATCGGTTATAATTGCACGAGTGCATAAAAATTACCGATAATTTTGCAAGAAAGCGTGATATCTAAAAATTGCAAGAGTTTTTTTTTTCATATTTTGGCGAAACCGAGTCCGTAGGACGAGGGCTCTTTTACAAAATATGAAAATAACCGAATGCAATTTGTTTGAGATATCACCCTTGAATGCAAAATTATCTGGTCATTTTTATGCACGAATGTAATTCATTGGAATATTTCACGAATAAAGAAATTCTCAAGGAAATGTTATTTTTTGTTCATTTATACTTCCCCCTATAGATTGTATGAAGCCCTCACCAAAACGCGAAATGTTTTTCTATTTTTGAAGTCTATCTGACATTTATTTGTGTTGTTTTGTTTACTGACGTCTAGCGATACGGTTTCGAATTGTTGTTATGGTGAATGGTGACTTGATACAATGCAATTACCGCTGTAAGTTTTCGATAATTGCATTGCTCTTATGGGACATTTTATATATGAGGGAAATATTGAAGTAAACGGTAATATCGACATTATACTATAGTTGGCGTAACAAACCAGCTTCAAATCCTTTTAACACCAAGTATCCTATTTAATACTATAACTATCGAATGGCCCTTGTATACTCCAGCCTCTCAGCGCCGTCCTCGCCGATTTCCAGTGTAGACGCCTGCGTCACGACGCCCCATTTCTCAATACCATCAGTCATGTTGGGTCCGTGACATGCTGATCACATCGCGCATCGCAACTGTGCGATAATTTGTGTGAAAGGGTGTTCTCAAAAAAACACCAGGCAATAAATATTAGTCAATTTCGAAACGCTAGCGATACGTCGAGCAAAACTCCCGGGAAATGTGTGAAAAGTCGTGGTATTCAATCCTATGAACACCTCGAACTGATCAGAGGTGTGTGAGACGTTTCCGAGAGATAAAGTCCAATCATCATCCTCGAAGAGGGAGGCGCGAGGAAATATGTCAAGTGAATATTTTTCGATTTGTTTCGAGAGCCCACCAGGATAGGCGAGCTTCCTCCGGACGATTTATGTCTTCCCGTTGGTCCTGATATGAATACGAAATATATTTTGGAGGTTGTTATTCGCGCTGTTTATAGTATGCAAGGTAAAACGTGTTTCAATTGTTCTGAATCCACATGATCAAAAAGAATTTCTTTTGTCGATCAAATACTGGAGATTGGTCCATTATCATAGCATTTGACGATTCACGAATCGTGCTCAACAAGTAGTAGTTCATGAAAATATTGACAAAAATTCAGTCATTTTGGTTGTGGTCAATTGTCTCATAAAATGGTCAAACTCTCTACATATTGCACTACGAATACCACAAGAATACATATTGGGTCCCTTAATAATTTTCATTTATATATTTAATCACATTATGGTCTTCAGAGTATATCCTTGTGTGTAGATCATTTTCGAAAGATACACACTGATTCTGATGAAGTTCGCTCCAGGAAAAAGTCACGTGGAGATATATGTCAAGTGGATGTTTTTGATTTTGCTCAATGGCCTATGTGTTTTAAAAGAATACAAATTGAATTGTGGATGTTATTGTTATTCGCACTGTTGATGGTATGCAAGTTAAAACGTGTTTTAATTGTTCTGTATCCACATGATCAGAAGGATTTTTTCATGTCGATCAAATACTGAAGGCTGATCCATCATTATACTATTTGACGATTCACCAATCGCTATCCACAAATAGTAGTTCATAGAAATATTGACAAAAATTCAGTCATTTTGGTTGTGGTCAACTGCCCGTTAAATGGTCAAACTCTCTACACGAGGAATACCAAAAAATACATATTGTGTCCCCTATAGTATTTTTCATTTATATATTTAATAATATTATGGTCATCAAAGTATCTCCTTGTTGTTGTGGTATTCATATAGATTTGAATAACTCTCTGAGACTCTTTAAATAAGAACTTTAATGAAGACTCTTAACACAAGCTGTGATGTATATGACATGAGTTTGACAAGACTAACTATATGATCCATGGGACATTATCTATAGCAAACTAGAATAATAGTACATAGGCAACTATAACTACAACATGCCCATTTTTTATTTGACACTATGTTTTTTTTTTATTTACAACCAACGTCATCTTCAGAAAATGTAAACCGACGGGGTTTAATTACACGTCTACCACTATGCGAGTTATACTGTGCAGTTAGAATTAATTGTCTGACTATCATTGGAAACAACTTGAGAAGCTGCTTGAGTACTTTCTATCGGAGAAAGTAGAGTCGAAGATATATTTTGTTTTTGTTCCTTCAAATGTTTTCTATTACGACGGTATTCAACACCCTCAGGTGTTCTGATAGAATACGTTCTTGGTTCTGGACCTATTTCAACAAGTGAAGCTGATAACCAAGAAGAAGTTGGAGTTTTCTTATAGAACACGTCATGTCCTAACTTCAATGGTGAAAGTATTTTTGTGTGTTTATTGTAATAACTTTTCATTTCCTTCCTATTTCGTTTCAAAAATGTATTGTACTTTTCATAATCTATGACTTTGGGTTGAAGTTTGCAATTAACTGGTAACTTCATCCTGAGCGTTCTAGACATCAATAACTGTGAAGGTGAATATTCGCTAGCTTGAAGTGTATTTCTGTACTGAAGAAATCCTATGTAGGATCTGAATCAGACTCATAACTTTTTTTTAATATTTTTCACAACACCCACCATTCTCTCAACCAAAGCATTGCTTTTCGGGTGATATGGACTTGATGTTTTATGATCTGTCTCCCATTAAGAAGTGAAATCATGAAATTCCTTCGAATTAAATGGTGGTCCATTATCTGAAATTATCTCTAAAGGAATACCATGTCTTGAAAAAATTGATTTTAAAATATTTATCACATTATTGGCATTAGTTGACTTCACTTGAGATACCTCAAAGTATTTTGAAAAATGATCGACAGTCAACATGTACGTTATATTGTTATAAACAAAGAAATCAATAGCAACCTTCTTTCTGCCAAGGTAATGAAGGTATTTCATGAGGCAGAAGTGGTTGTGGCATCAGAATTTCTATATTTTGAACAAATAAGGCATTGTTCAACTTTACTTTTTATAGCAATTGATATATTTGGCCAATAGACAACACTACGAGCCTGTCTTAAACATCTATCTATACTCAAATGGCCTTCATGAATAATATTCAAAATTTCAGAACGCAAAGATGAAGGGATGACAAGTAAATTATTTCTCAATGAAAGATCATTGACAGTATATAAATCAGAACGAATATTATAATATGGTTTGAGAGAAGATGCAAGATTTGCTTTCGAACGTGGCCATTCATTAAGACAATAAGAAATCAAAACTTGTAGATCTGGATCTGCCTAAGTAGATTCTTTTATTCCTTTTAACTTATTTTCAGTAACGGCTAAATTAGAAATGAAGAAATTTATGTATTTGCATTTCCTCTTCAACACTGTTAGTAGAGTCAGCTACTTCGACCGGGGCTCTACTGAGAGTATCAGCAATATAAAGCAGTTTTCCCGGAACGTACGACACTTTCAAATTGTATTTATGTAAATTGAGCATCATTCGCTGTAATCGTGACGGTACTTCAGGAGAAGAATAACTGAATCCGAATAAGCACGTCATGCAAAAATGTCCAAAATGCCCAGCAGTAACAGTCTTTCAGTCCTATCGCTAACAGGAAATCTTGCGTATAACTGGGAAACTTGGTTCCAGCATTTCAAAATCTATATGAGAGCGAGTTGTTTGGAGAGTGCTGGTAATAAAAGAAAAGTTGCATTATTTTTGCATTAAATTGGTAGTGAAGCCTTGAGTATCTTCAATTTGTTCAATATGGATATGGATATTTGTAAATATGACGAATTAGTTTTGAAATATAAAGAACATGCTCACAAGAAATATTTGACAGTGAAACGTCATAACTTTTTGACAAGAGTTCAAAGAGATGATGAATCAATGGAAGAATTTTCAACTGATTTAAAAAAATTGAGCCTCTCCTGTGAACTTGATAACTTGCGAGAAAGTTTGTTCAAAGATATGTTCATCGTAGGAATGTCCAATCAGTCAATAAAAGAAAAACTTCTTTAAGAGGAGTCTTTGGATTTAGAAAAATCCATCAAAATAGCAAAACCCATGGAAACGACCCAGAAACAAGAAAGAAATCTGAATAAAAGTTCAGAAATAGCAATTGCAAAGGTAGGAAAGTCAAAATCGAGTCTGTCCAAAGCTTATCAAAGGAGTAATCTAGATAGAAACAAGTCAGAGTAGATGAGTCGTATACTAAATATATGCAGAAAATGTCGAGAGAATCACAAATTCAGATGTCCTGCCCAAAATGTCACATGTCACATCTGCAAGAAAGTTGGTGCAAAATGCTACTTTCGCAATACTAATGTCAAGACAGTAGCTGTAGAAGAAAATACCCCACACCTGACACCATGTTGTGGTATTCATATAGATTTGAATAGCTCTCTGAGACTCTTTAAATGAGAACTTTAATGAAGACTCCTAATACAAGCTGTGATGTATATGACATGAGTTTGACAAGACTATGATCCATGAGACATCATCTATAGCAAACTAGAATAATAGTATATAGGCAACTATAACTACAACACTTGTGTGTAATTCATTTTCAAAAAACACACACTGGCCACGTTTACACCGTCGCTTGGTAAGCTGACTAATGACTTTATTTTAACCAAATCGTCTTGGTCATCTTGGTGTAAACAGTACACTTAGTCAGGTGACCAGCTTGGTTTGGTACCCAAAATTGTTGCGTACCAGACCAAAATAGGTAAGTGACCAAGATGGTGTAAACACCTACTACCTTGACTATCCGCAAGTTGCAAAATTTGGTTTGAATCTTTGCTAAGCATAAGTCCGAGCTCTGTGTATTTCGTTGTTTTATCATTTCATTATCATTTTCCTTACCTGTTTTATTCTCAACTCCTGATATTTTCTCATATTCCTTCTATGAAGCCTTATAATTTTTGATAATCTCGCCTTTCTCTCACAATTCATCATTTGCCAATGTACTACAATTGCCCTTACTCTCAAATCCATTTTTCTATATATTTTTGCTACATATCAACTCAATACAACCACATATATATCAAATCCAAATCTAATGTTTATTATTTCTGATTTTAATCCATGAATTATTTGATGTTTTCATGTCAAAAAATATGAGTTACAGCAGAGTTGCAAACCTGTTTATACTTCTGTCATGTTCTTTGGTATGCTTACCAAATAAGAACCATACTGTTTACTAATTGAAGATGGTGTAAACAGGCAGTAACTTATTGACTTAGTTTGAATTTGGTATGGTCAACTTGGTCAGAATACCAAATAAGCGCACGGTGTAAACGTGGCCACTGATTCTGATGAAGTTCACTCCAGGAAAAAGTCACGTGAAGATATATGTCAAGTGGATGTTATTAAATTTGATTTTACTTGAGTGCCTATGGCCTATATCATTCCATTATGAATATATAATATCCTTTGGAGGTTGTTATAGTTGATCTTGATAGTATGCAAGGTGTGCTATTTGAAGTGATTATTTTGTTGTAGATGAATGTTTTCTTCCTAGTTTTGGCTGTTAACCTAAACCTACAACAATCTGAAATAATATTGATATATACCCAAGTTGCTGCGTTGATTAAAAACATTTTCCCGAAAAGCAAATCTGTTTCCGTTTCAAAAACTCATCACAAATACTTAGAGAGATATTTTTGGAAAATCTATAATTTTTTTGAGATATCGACTGCAGCCTTTTGCTACCTTGCACTTTTATCATCGGTATACACAACATGTTTTTGGTCACCATACCCCTTGCCAAAGCAATTTTTCATTGAGTACAAGTGTTTTTTATTTTTGTGAACTGTTGAATGAAACAAAAAACGCACGTGCCTAAATACGAAATGATTTTTGGAAAATCTGTAATTTTTTTGAGATATCGACTGCAGCCTTTTGCTACCTTGCACTTTTATCATCGGTATACACAACATGTTCTTGGTCACCATACCCCTTGCCAAAGCAATTTTTCATTGAGTACAAGGGTTTTTCATTTTTGTGAACTGTTGAATGAAACAAAAAACGCACGTGCCTAAATACGAAATGATTTTTGGAAAATCTGTAATTTTTTTGAAATATCGACTGCAGCCTTTTGCTACCTTGCACTTTTATCATCGGTATACACAACATGTTCTTGGTCACCATACCCCTTGCCAAAGCAATTTTTCAGTGAGTACAAGGGTTTTTTATTTTTGTCAACTGTTGAATGAAACAAAAAACGCACGTGCCTAAATACGAAATGATTTTTGGAAAATCTGTAATTTTTTTGAGATATCGACTGCAGCCTTTTGCTACCTTGCACTTTTATCATCGGTATACACAACATGTTCTTGGTCACCATACCCCTTGCCAAAGCAATTTTTCATTGAGTACAAGGGTTTTTCATTTTTGTGAACTGTTGAATGAAACAAAAAACGCACGTGCCTAAATACGAAATGATTTTTGGAAAATCTGTAATTTTTTTGGAATATCGACTGCAGCCTTTTGCTACCTTGCACTTTTATCATCGGTATACACAACATGTTCTTGGTCACCATACCCCTTGCCAAAGCAATTTTTCATTGAGTACAAGGGTTTTTCATTTTTGTGAACTGTTGAATGAAACAAAAAACGCACGTGCCTAAATACGAAATGATTTTTGGAAAATCTGTAATTTTTTTGAAATATCGACTGCAGCCTTTTGCTACCTTGCACTTTTATCATCGGTATACACAACATGTTCTTGGTCACCATACCCCTTGCCAAAGCAATTTTTCAGTGAGTACAAGGGTTTTTTATTTTTGTCAACTGTTGAATGAAACAAAAAACGCACGTGCCTAAATACGAAATGATTTTTGGAAAATCTGTAATTTTTTTGAGATATCGACTGCAGCCTTTTGCTACCTTGCACTTTTATCATCGGTATACACAACATGTTCTTGGTCACCATACCCCTTGCCAAAGCAATTTTTCATTGAGTACAAGGGTTTTTCATTTTTGTGAACTGTTGAATGAAACAAAAAACGCACGTGCCTAAATACGAAATGATTTTTGGAAAATCTGTAATTTTTTTGGAATATCGACTGCAGCCTTTTGCTACCTTGCACTTTTATCATCGGTATACACAACATGTTCTTGGTCACCATACCCCTTGCCAAAGCAATTTTTCATTGAGTACAAGGGTTTTTCATTTTTGTGAACTGTTGAATGAAACAAAAAACGCACGTGCCTAAATACGAAATGATTTTTGGAAAATCTGTAATTTTTTTGGAATATCGACTGCAGCCTTTTGCTACCTTGCACTTTTATCATCGGTATACACAACATGTTCTTGGTCACCATACCCCTTGCCAAAGCAATTTTTCAGTGAGTACAAGGGTTTTTTATTTTTGTCAACTGTTGAATGAAACAAAAAACGCACGTGCCTAAATACGAAATGATTTTTGGAAAATCTGTAATTTTTTTGAAATATCGACTGCAGCCTTTTGCTACCTTGCACTTTTATCATCGGTATACACAACATGTTCTTGGTCACCATACCCCTTGCCAAAGCAATTTTTCATTGAGTACAAGTGTTTTTTATTTTTGTGAACTGTTGAATGAAACAAAAAACGCACGTGCCTAAATACGAAATGATTTTTGGAAAATCTGTAATTTTTTTGAGATATCGACTGCAGCCTTTTGCTACCTTGCACTTTTATCATCGGTATACACAACATGTTCTTGGTCACCATACCCCTTGCCAAAGCAATTTTTCATTGAGTACAAGGGTTTTTCATTTTTGTGAACTGTTGAATGAAACAAAAAACGCACGTGCCTAAATACGAAATGATTTTTGGAAAATCTGTAATTTTTTTGGAATATCGACTGCAGCCTTTTGCTACCTTGCACTTTTATCATCGGTATACACAACATGTTCTTGGTCACCATACCCCTTGCCAAAGCAATTTTTCATTGAGTACAAGGGTTTTTTATTTTTGTCAACTGTTGAATGAAACAAAAAACGCACGTGCCTAAATACGAAATGAAATACGTGTTATCAATCCAACTTGGTTGGCAAAAAGTTACGATTAAGTTACATATGCAAATGTTCCATGAATACCTGGCATGAAAATAGAAAACCCGAAAACATCATTTGATGAGAATATTTCGGACGGGAAAGTATAAATTTATTTCCAAACTATAATTTACGATTCAACTAACATTTCAACCGACATGTGCGGATTTGAAACCAGATGCTAATAAAATCGAACGGTCCAAAATAGAATCCGTGGAAGAGGAAAAGCACCTACGAGTTTCGAATTGTGAATATTTTTTGTGGTTAGTAAAAACTTGATTAGGAGTGAACATAAACCGAATTTTTTTGTTATAGTGGAATGATTTCCTAATTTCAAAATTCATACATAAAATGAGAGTTGAAATAAGAATTCAGGGATTTCAATATTTCCTTACATAATACGGTTTTGAAGAACTGGTTTTATTTCTAGACAAAATTGTCTAAAACCACCAAACATTTCCAAAAACATCAATTTCTGGCTAGTATGCCATCAATTAGTTGACTACCAATCAGCCATCGGTGTATCTAGGGAACGTGTCCATAATTTATACATTTGTCCACTGAGAAACTGCAGAGATTTTTCTCTCTGAGCAAAACAAGATCTTGTCTCGGCTTGAATGGAACATTTTCTCGGTGGGTGCGACTTTTCTACAAACTACTCTATGTTTTTGCTTCATAGTACGGTTTCATATGCCCACCATACGGCCGCGCTCAGTTTGGACGCGTTTTCGTACGAATTTCACTCGTGCGTATACGTACCAATACGTACGAACGATCCGAACCTTCTGAGTACTATGGAAGCGCACATACTGGATGCGAGTTTGTCGTACGTATACGTACGTGTAGTTCCGACGTCCGAAATCAATCCGAACTTGTTGGGATTTGTAAACACGTTCGTGCGTAAAAACATGGAAGTTGAAAAATGTATTGACTTAATTTTCATATTGTGTCACGAAAGGTGCTGTATTTAGTCAGGTTAGGTCGTATCGTGTTTAGAATATATTCAAAAGTTTCCTTTTTCATACGTACATAACCTTGAAACAGTATAGGGTCATTATTTAAGTCTTCCATAATATGATGAAATTCTCCAAACTCATTTCTTTTTGAATAAATTTCACGCACCCATTCGGTTCTGCGACGGCACAGATGCCGCCGAAGCCTCCGGGTTATAAGAAAATTATCTAGAAGATACATATTATTCATTGCACTTCGACAGATGACTCTACGAATGTGAGAGATCAGTACCTCCTTGACGGATTGAAACTCATTCAGTGTGCGCACTCAATTCGTACGAACACGATCGTACGTATACGTACGATACAAATTCGTATCCAAACTGAGCGCGGCCTACCAATTGATGAAGAAATAGCGACTTTTATGTGATTCAGTGCCCATCGGGTCAAATAGGCAGGGAAGTTACTGTTCTGATAAAATTCTTCCATTTTGACTAATCAAACATCTATTTAATCTAATAAATATTGGAAAAAAAACATACATATGAAATTCAAAATACTGTAAATTTCACACGAGGTGAACACTTTTCCTAGGTTAGCATCTTCAGGAGAAGAAAATTGATACTGTATCAGTATCAATTTTCTTCTCCTGAAGATGCTAACCTTGTTAGCGAAACGCGCGTCGAGTGCAAAAATATCAGTTTGGTGTTAGGGTAATTGATCTCTAGGAAAAGTTTCAACTTTTACACCAAAGGTTCCAAAACTCATCGTTTATACGAGGTGAACACCCCATTGACTGATCCTACCAATAGATAATATTTCTTTATTTAAAGAGTACATTGAAAGGATTTTCTGGATATACTGGAGAGGCGGATAACTCATTAAAAAGTGAGATTTGATTCAGTTCGTCTAAGTTTTTAGAAACACCTTTCGTGTATACAGTGATCGCTTGTTTGTCTGAACAATGATTCAGTGGAAGTGATATAGTGAGCAGAGGAATCGCTTGAAAAATATGTAATTTATCAACTGGTTATACCCAGCGGAAATGATTCACTTTTCGACGATATCTCAGATAATCTTTATTCTCTCATGTTCACCCTTATGAAATTGAGCTTATTAAATTGAAATAAGTTTTACTCAAACCATCCTGTCTAGTTTCTTATTTATGGCATTTTTCTATTATCGAAATCAAAATTGTGTAATTAATTTGCACCGTCTGCGTCTTCACTTAAGGCTGTTTTGGCCGAGTTCTTTGCTGAATAATCAGGTTTTATACTCCTCTTTATATACTCTAGGCCAGGATTCTGCAGATTATCAAGGGGTAATCTGTTATAACAAAACAAATGAAATATTGGGACAATTAGAAACTTACAGTGGGTGGAAAAAAGCTTTGTTAAATTATCTTCTAGGAAATGCTTTTTATTCTGTTGACGAATTTCTGCAATCCTGAATAATATTATTTTATTTATACTTAATCTATACATATAAACATGTTTTTATCTATACATTTTTGTAACTGCTTGACTAGTCTGATAAAATTCTGTATTTGTATGACATTTGTGGAATTTTCAAAGATGAATAAATTTCTATTCTATTCTGGTGTTCGGAAATACACGCTATTGCATTCCGCACAAGGAGCACACAACACTGCTCTGTATTTCCTATGGTGTTTTTGTTTTTGAGTCTTAATAATATTTTTAACAATATTCTCATCGCTGAAAGCAATTTTCATCTTGTCAGTAGAGAGAACTTTTTTTTATACACTCCCGGAGATATTCATTTTTGTCAGAGTGTTGTGATCGTGTATCGTTATATAATAACTGATGAGTTTGTCCAGGTAGTTATTTTTGATTAAGAGTTTTTTATGTCTCCTGATTTTTTTTTGGTAAATCGATTGGGATAAATTCGGTGCTTTTTTGAGCTGAGGTTTATATTGTTTAATTTTAGAATGCACTCAGTGTCACATTCATCGGTGAATTGTAATCGTGGATGATAATTATTCACAATATTCATCACTGTGTCCATTTTACCTTCTGGGACTTTAGTTAGAATATCATCTATATATTCTCTTTCAACAATATTCTGCCTATTCCTCAGGTATTGTCACGGGGGGGAGGATTCGTGAGTTCAGGAGGTCGAAACTCTAGACATCACCTAGAAGATGGCAAATGAGACTTTGCCGAAACATCGTGATAATAATCCTTCAGAAAATCAAAACTATATATATATATATCCAGACGCGGTTCAACCCGAACTCAACAAATATATATATATATATATATATATATATATATATATATATATATATATATATATATATATATATATATATATATATATATATATATATTTATATATGGTAGTTGCTTGGTTCTTGGGATTTGGATTCTTCTGGAAAAATAATAAAGTTATTATTGTTTGTATAAAAAACGTTTCGCCCCTAGCCAGGGGCTTTTTCAATTGTTTATTCAAAAAGTTTTTTTAATTGTTACATGAACGGTTTTCTTGACTAACATTGTTGATTATATATCACAGTGTAGATGGTTGGATGTATTTCTGTCTATTTATTTGAATCTGCATTTGTGTTTAGCTAAATCATAATTTTTGATCATGTTTTCGATATTTCTATAATTCTTTATTTCTTGTATGGTTAGTGAACGAGAGTTGTTCTCGTGTAAATGGCGGCGCAAGAAACTTTTGTTTATTGCGCCGCCATTTGAAAAGCCCCTGGCCAGGGGCCAAACGTTTCGTATACAAATAAAGAGAAGACTTTATTATTTTCCCAAAAGAATCTAAATCCCAAGAACCAACCAATGATTCCTCAAATTTCATTCCAAAAATAATTGCTTATACTTCCGTCAATCGAAAATAGAATAAGAATTAGGTTCTTTCTTCCAGTATTTTTGGGTTCTTAACCTACCACAATATAAAAAAATAAGAATGAATTTTGGAATCTATACAAGTGTAGAATGGCAGATTTTCAATCTACCCCGATAAGTTGCTGTGATGATTCAAAAATAGTTTTTTCTTAATGGAACATGTTCAATAAGTCAGTAACTTTTCAGGGCAGATTGAAAATATATTCTTCTACACTTGTATATATTCCAATTCCCATTTTTCCAGATGGTGGTAGGTTAAGAACCCAAAAAACTAGAAGAAACATCCATCCACTTCAAAATAATGTCATTCAAACAGTGACTACGTTATCGAATGCATCGGAATAACTTATTCTCTGGAATATCATTTCAAATGATATGGAAACTTAACATTCTGATTTATGATAAGAGCACTATGTTTTCAGCTGTTTTCGATTCCCCTTTTTTCTAACCTTCCAATGACGTGTCGCAACTTACCGTTGAGTGCCCGATATTTCGAAATATCAAAGAAATAGCAGTTGGCCTTGATTGTACCTGAATGACAAATCATTGGAACGAAATGAAGGAATGGAAGACTATTTCGAATTATAGACATCACAGCTAATGGACTCTAAGAGAGAGGTCTGTGGAATGAGCAAGATACTTGAAGTATAAATCAAATGCATTCCTTCCACGAAGCAGCAGATAAAAATAGATTGTGAAGGATAAAGTAATTCAAGTATAAATTTATCATTCACAATATCTCGTCGTCAATGTGCAATCTTTTCTTTCTCTGATGTATTCCGTATCGTAATCCCATACAGCACCCGATATCCTATGGACGTCCAATCATGTCGGAATAGCCTTGGACCAATTTTGGATATCCATAGGATATCCAAAGTATTCCCAGTAGAAAATATCCATACGATGTACAAAATGGATATACTTTCGGATATCCACGATGGATATCCATGAAGGATATCTTATGGACATCCATTTCGTATATTTATTGTACAAATAATTAATGTTTCTTCCGCCGTGGCACCCTACGAATTGGCAACGTGATTGGGCCTTTTACATGGAGATTCCAGCAAGAAAGTTGATATATTTAACTTTTTATCCTTTTAAATAATATTTGAATATAGCGTCACCTCAGAAGACGTGACGCGCGACGCGAAATGCAAAAGCGCTGCATTGTGAACTCATCTTGACTCGGTTTCCTGACGTGCAACCGTCTATGGCGTCTGTCAAATGTCGTAATTTTGAGAGTCGTCGAGTGTTGGGTCGGTTTGAAAAAATTATGTTGAACTGAGTTGAAGCGTTGTGGTGTGCATTGTGCAATAAATGTGTTTATAAAGAAACGAAAAATAGTGGTGTGTTAGTTAATAATTGTAAACTGTGATCATTAGCATTTACCGTGAACGTGAACTTTTGGAAGGAAGCAAGTGAATTGTCGAGTACTATATTCATATGTTATTCAAATTGAGAACTATTTGAATTCATCAATAACTTTTCTGTTGAGAACTCTTGGCAAACTATTTTTCAAATTTAAACTATATCAAGTATTTTGTTTGAGAAGTAATGAAAAATTAAAAATTATTATTAACGACATAAGTTTTTTGATCGTATGTCTACTACTCTCCAGTTTACCTTCAGTTGTCTAAATTTTTTGAATACAGCGAAACCAATGCAGTAGAACATTTTAAATTGCACATACGGTCACGTTGAGTGCCTTATCACAGGATATATTACTGACTATAATTCGTTGTCCAAGAAGTGTGCAGCACTTTTTCACATCTCAAGCTAGGTTGGTTTCTCTGTAACGAATTGCACAAATAATTATGTAGAATTATGAACGATATCTTATGGACGTTCTTGATGGATATCTCATGGATGTCCATAAAGTATATCTTGTAGATATCCATGATGGATATCTTATGGGTATCCATGAAGGAAATCTTATGGATGTCCATAATGGATATCTCATGGATGTCCATGAAGAATATTTTATGGACGTACAGGTTGGTGGCCTAAGAATGTCCATTGGACGTCCATTGAATATCCTTTGGATAAAAACTGTACGTCCATCGGATGTCCAAAATATCCTTTATGGATATCCATTAGATATCCACTGGATGTCCATGTGTTGTGTGGGATGTGATGAAGTCATTAGTTGAAACGTCTACGTTTCGAATGGACAAGGAACAACTCCAAGAAATTATTTCCAGAATTTCATTCCAATTCACGTAAAGAATATGCTCCATTTTTCTGTCATTCGCGAAAAGTTGGATAATCTAAATGGAGCATTAGACATTTTAATTCTGAATGCAAATCTTCCCTTTGGGATATGTAGGTATTCAAATCATAATGCTTTTGTTATCAGTTGCCAAGCTCGTAAGCATTGTGTGCTTGTAATATAAAATTGGAATGCAACAACGAAAGCAACTGTACGAATGGTATTCTATTCAAATTATTAAATGCCTAGTTGGCCTAGAAAATCTCACATACAAATGTTAGACTTTGCAACATGGAAAGCTTCGATATTTGGTTGAAATTTATAAGGTCATGGCAATGAATGGCTTAAAGACTTTCTAACCGATTAAATGAACCTATACATAACATGCAAAACAATTTCGTTTGTACAGTGTTGTCTTTTGGGCCGAGAGTCACATAGTCAAAGTACAAGCAGGTTCCAATTTGATTACAATAATAAATTCAAATTGAAAAATACAGTAGAATTTCAACATTTCACATCAAGCCCAAGGGGGCGGGGATGAAATGGAATGGAATACGATATCCTAGTGAGAAGTGTATTTTTTTTTCGGAGGAACCAGAAATGCATACAAAAGTCATGTATAAAAAATAAGTCAGAATTTTCATGTTCTAAATGATTGCATTCACGAATCCAATGCCAGGCAGCTGTTTCGGTTTCGTCTCGCCATTGGTCGCATTAGTGACACTCGACCTGACTTGCAAACACAAAACATTTCGGACGGTCTGTTCTTTACGAAACAAAAGCCTGAATCTGGTGCAGATGGTGTGAATCTCTAAGGCTGAACGCCATGTGCTGGATGACGACCAAAGACTCAAACTCATGCTACACCAAGTAGAGGGGACGTTTTACAGCAGCGGGTACATCGTACGCAAAGCCGTAATAAATGACCCGCTGCTAACCAGAATCTTCTTTGGTTTATAAAGGAAGCTGCAACCCTCCACAGAAGTCCATTTCCATTTTTGAAAGAGGTTTGAGTCTTTTGCATTCCAACAGGTGGCGTTTCGCCTTAGAGTTCCACACCATCTGCACCAGATATAAAAAACACACAAAAAGACATTCAGATATGTCCAAAGCAGAACTGAATCTATTTCGTATTCACTTACAAAATGACTGAGATCTCACTACGACAGGAACTAAAAAAAAAAAATTTAACGATTTTAGTGATTCCTGAATTCCTTTTTATGATGCCATAGCCATCATTTTTGAAAACACCCATTTTTTGGTTTCCCAAGCGCGTTCAACATCATATTGTAATAATGATGAGGTTCAGTGGAAGAGCAGAATCCTGTCTTCACAGGAATTCTGAACTCGGCCATTTGATAGGCAAAGTAAGTTTTAGAAGAAAAAAAAAGTACACTTTGCTGTCAATAAACGCATTTATTGTTTTCACCAAAGCCTTCGAGGTGTAACCGGGACTTCAATCTAAGTTACTTTTTCTTTGGAATCCAATAGCGTTTTTCACCGTCCTCTCACCAGACCTGGTGGTAGCCTCTTTTATTCTCAGAGGAAAAGATAGCTGAATGAAAAATCAACATAAGGTACATACTACTGTGGTAGTATGTACCACCATCCTGCCCGTTCAGTCTAGGTATAGAAGCTATGGATGGCGCTCAAAAAGGGGAAATTCCCCGGTTTCGCTATGAAATTTTTTCTTGACTGTTACTGATTGTCATACTGAGTAAATATTGTTTTTTCTGTGACGGGAAAAAAGTTTGACATTTTATCTCTGATAATCTGATGACAGGTAACAAAATGTCACTTTTAATGAAATTACTTTTTTCCCGGTAAAAAAGTGAATACTTTTTATATATATATATTTTTTTTCAACATTAAATTTATTTTTCCCGTCATAGAAAAAAAAATTATTGTACACGGGAAAAATACTAGATTTTAGCTCTCGGTTTTTTGTCTTCACAACACAACCTCGAGCTATAATCTGATTCTTTTTTCCCTTGTATAATGAATAACTATTTTTACGATCAGAAAAAGTATGCCTCGAGACCATCTCTAGTCTTCAGTTCTAATTTGCTTATCGAGGGAAGGAAAATACTCAGTTTAGGAGTTTCGAGTATTTCACCTCTAATTAATACTCAAAACAATGTATTTCCAGACTATGGGAGAAGCTTTCGAACGTTCTTCAGAAATCCCCACCTAATCTGAGGTCGGGATATTTACGATAACACATAATGGAATTTATTTTAACAACCGTAATGCATTTTTATTTGAGCTGTGGAAACAAACAGATCGAACAGAAATGGTTTGTTTGTGTTTGAATGTCGATGAGAAATACATGAAAACTATTTAAAGTGCCAAATTGTTTGAGTTACTTGCTTGGAATTCCTAGGTGATGTGCTCAGAGTACCTATTCATAGAAAGCTTTTAGAAGATGAATGTGCAAAAAGTTATTCGAGAATTCGACGAGGTGTAAGATTCACTGGAAGTGATTTTTGTCTTTTTCTCCCCAAGTTTGTTTGTTTGTCAATGCAAGAACGGAAGGTACAAAACTTATCTGAAAGAAGTAAAAATATTTAGCAAGCATCATCTGTTGATATGTGTTGACGTTTAGGTCATTCACAAAAAAAAGAGTCTATCTAAAAAGCTTCTCCCCTGCTCATATGGCGTGACAGGCGTTTTAAATAAGAAATTTTGTATTCTTTTTGCATCGATTTGCTAAATTCACTTCCCCAGAACTTCCTTCTCCCTCTGGTGAAAAGTTTCAACCAATGTCGAAGTATTGTCAAAGTGGTGCTTATTAGTTGAAGTCTTGGTCAAAATGACGCTGCGATATTATTTTGAAATTTTGTAATATGATTCAAACTATTACTGATGTTTATCAAGCACAATTCATGGTTAACGTTCACATAAAAAATGAAAAAACACTAAAAACTGTTAGTTGCTCAGCGAATTTTACGATTTGAGATATTCAAATAACGTCAATGTCCTAACCTTAAATAGCAATAGTTTTCAAAGTGGTGATTATTAGTTTGAGTTTTCTCGAATGTGGCGCTCCGATCTTTATTTGAACTCCCAATAGATTCGACTTCATTTTTAAATTCGAAATAGAATCGGATATTATTGAATATTTATATTACATACCGTGGTGGAAAGTGAATAATTTTTGTCGAGAGGGCAATGTTAACTTTCGCCGAAACTCATCTATTTACAATCATTCGAAATAATTTTCTAAAATGACCAAGAAATGAATATTTGCAAAATCAATTTCAATTCATTTTGTGTTCCATACTCACACTTCATGAACTCCCAACAAATGTAATTATTGTCATTATTTGTAAATGTCATTCACCTACGTTGGGATTGAAATTTATTGTACATTTCAGCTTCGTTTTAATGAACGCGTTTGGCATACCAATGATACCTCGCAAATCTTAGTTATGTCACATACAACATTTTTGAGAAAATGGCTGAAGGAACGATAACGTGCTATTTATGGAAACAAGTATCGTTATTAAAGGGTTGTGAGGTTTTTATGCGAGAAAATGAGTACCTATCCTAATAACACAGCTTACCCCATTTGATATTCAATGGATATCTTCAGCAGGATATCCTGGCTGTCCTAACCACTTTGTGTACGCTGTACAAAGTATGGATATCCATAGGATACCAGCTTTCCACATTTTAGGACTATATCTATATGCCATTCGTTATGGACATCCATATAGTGTACGTATTGGACATCCAAAGGGTGTCTGTTCTGTTCTGGAAAGTGTCTACCAAATATGAAGATAAGAATATGTTCTTACGAAAATCAGCAAGTAATAAACATAAATATAATATTAGATATTATCAGTTCCGGCAGACGTTGGACTTTGTCCTGTACACACGTTTTGAATTATGTTTTGTTTCACCAATTCCACGATAGGAGGATCCTCATGAGTTTAAATAAATAGTGTTTTGTTCTTGGTTGTGTAAATACATCGAAAAACAAGCCACGCGAAGTTTTCATCAGCGCTCCGAAAAAAAAAGTTATTTTTTGCCGCTGAGAGAGAGGTCTTTGGATGAGTTGTTTATATAATATATGCAAAGTAAATTATATCACGTAATATATCTACAAATATCAAACAACGTCCACATCGTTTTACTTACTGCACAATATGAATAAATCAAAATGGTTCGACGCATCATGACAATGCAAGGACTGAGGCAATAACCACCCTGTCAACCTTTTTCACAAAAATTATACCGAATAAAAATATAGTACTTACTGCCCTCCTTTTGTACCAGTAGTAGTCTTTGTTTGACTTAAAGTCGTTACACGATGCCAAATAATCAGAGACCTTTGTAACATCTACTTTTGGGAGGTTATGTGAATCGGATTTTTGAAAAGGTTCTTCTATTTTTCAACCATTGAACGCAGCACAAGAAATACATTGGCATTAAATTAACAATTATAACAGTAACAAACTATTGCCACCTGATTTACTTCAACTTGAACAAGCAAGGTAATCAACAGCTGTGAAATGCCCGCAATAAGGGTACTGAGGTCACAGAGTGTTCCCCTGAATCCAAATGAATGCTGGGGCTTTTATTTGATCATTAATGAGCAAACAATTTTTTACTTTCATAATCTTTTGGGCATTCAATGTAAGGATTATTATCGCTTCACACATCAAAGAGGATTTTTTTTTGTGAACGTCCCTATTGAACATATACATAATTTAAGCTATTTAGAATTTGCAAAGGTTTGCTGCGCCCTGAGATTTGCCATTTGCCGCATTGAGCGACTGCTTGACGCGTTTATATCTTTTCTGTCTGTTTGGTATAACTTTGTTGGTGTGTACACGTCAGCGGGTACTTAGACACTTCATAAATTCCATGAGCAGAATGACGATGCGAATAAAAGGAGACAATGTGGTATGCCGACCTCGTCCTCTTCCGAGTGAAGAGCTTGTGACTTTTCAACCTGGAAGTAGGTCAGAAATAGACACATTTTAGAATGATTCCGAATAAAAGAAATTGTTGCCGCTCGCTGCCGACTTTCTACCCATCTGGGCGCGCTAATGGGGCCTTCCCCCCACATCGATTCTCTTCAGAAAGGAGAGACAGAGACACACTCGTACACAGTCCGCCCTCCGAACACGAAAGCAGAAGACCCGAATCTCAAAGGAGTCGTAAGTTAGATTTCCACTGTTTATTTCATTCTCGTTTTCCTGCGAGAAGTCTTTTATTATCGTTTCTGGCAGACTCGCGAGTGGAACGAATTACATTTTCATTGGCGCGATTTTACATGGAAACGAGCTGCTACGCTGGCCTAATTTATCCAGGTAGTGAGCTCGTAAACTCTGGAATAACTTTATGTGCATCAAAGTATGATTTTGCGATGTTTAGAAATTCTATCTCGAGGAAAGATTGTTCTCTTTGAAATTCACCTGTGACGTACCAGATATTCGGAGCAGGTAGCCATTGAAAAAAAAGCAATGTTCAGTTTCGTTGTAGTTCCAAGTCTACTTATAGCTAAAATTGAAGCGCTCGGTGTAGGTGGAAATATTTTGCAAGTTATCAATAGCTTTTTAACTGGCAGAACTCTGTCTGTAAAATACGGAGATACAACATCTACGCCCATTCAGGTTCCATCAGGAGTACCACAGGGACCCCATATGGGCCCACTGCTGTTTAACTTATTTATATCGGACATAGAATTTATTTTCAAATACTCAGAATTTCTTATGTTTGCGCACGATCTCAAACTTTACTGAACAATTAATTGCTGGAAAGATGCCGAATTGGTACAAAAAGATCTCGAAGCTTTTTCCATGTGGTGTAGAAATAATTTGTTGGAGGTAAACATCGATAAGTGTTTAATCACTACGTTCGCTAAGAAAAGAAGTCCAATAGTCTTTGAATATAAATTGAATAATATAGCTCTTAAAAGAGAAAAACATTGTGCTTTCGTGAGATCAATTCATGAATATTGTTCGGTTATATGGGACCCATACTATAATGTAAATATCGATTTGCTTGAAAATGTTCAAAAAGGAATTGTGCTTTTCACTTTTCAACTCTTAACCAAGTTAAATATAAAATCATTGGAAGATAGAAGAATCTTTATGAGCTTAAGTTTCCTCTTCAAAATAATAAATAGTGAGATAAACTGCCCAGAACTACTTCAACTAATAACTTTTCATATCGAACAAAGAGATACGAGAAACCTTGAAATTTTTCATATAAATTTTTTCCATATCAATTATGCTTTGAACAGCCCGATTCCTCGTATTCTGAAATCAATATCTTAATAACTTAGATTTGTTTAATGTGTCACTTCAGGACTTTGAAAATCAATTGAAAAGACAATAGCGTTTCCGAAGCTTTTCTTCACCTTACCATTTTCTTCTGTAAGTATTGATTCGTTTCATCTTTTAGTAATGTAGTCACTAGACATGAGGATTCATTAATATTTTGTATTTAATATTTCGCTGAATGTTTTGAAAAATTGAAAATTGTAATATACACATTAGACATAATCATTCGAAATAATTTGTAGTTCTTCAGAAATTGTCGAATATGTAAATAAATAAATAAATAACACCAAGATGCAATTTGTTGCTGCAATTGGGAGTTCAAGAAAAGCGATACGCAATCCGGTGGCAGTTGATGAACTGAAGTTGTCTATTAACAGATGTCTGTCGAGGTCAAACGTTTGTTGTCTACAATCTTCGAATTCGCAAATTCATATTTTATTCAAAAATATTCACAGGTTGTACAGGAAACTGATTGATATTGATGGATATAGTTCAGTGGAAGCCGTGTGCATTCAATTTATTTGACAAACAAATTGCTCCTACCCAATAACCAAACAACTACCAATAGAATAGGGATACAATTCCACAAAAAAAAACATCCTTGATCCGATACCTAATTATAAAGCTAGGAGTCAAGCACTATAATATTCACTTTGTCACTGCTCGCCTTTCTCAGCTTATCAAGAATATACAAGAGCTTGGCTTTTACTACTGAAATATATATTGAATCGGCAGCGACAAATTCCTACATACAGGTGTACTCTTGTTGATTAATTTCATTCAGCTAATAACCTGTTTCATTTTAATACTAGCCAACCCGTGTACTCTTCGTTAGGCGTTAATTATTTTGCAAAATTTGAAGTAGATTGGACCTACGAATCTCGTCCCATGCAAAGTTCGACACCGTTTTTCACCCCTTAGAGATGGAATTTTGGAAAACCCATTTTTTATCGGATGCCTACGTACGTCGTTGATATCAAGTTTATTAAAGCAACTTAAGTCATTGGTCATGTTTTGTTACATTTGATGAATATCTCTCTCCAATATGGGCAATTTCCTGAAAAACTAAAAACTATCCTAATACTGCTTGTTCCTATAATCAAAAATACTACAAGGGATTGAGAAACTCTTGTGAATGGAAACAATCTATGGACAACGGGAATTTTGAGTGGACAGTTTTCCTAGACTTGAGAAGAGCTGAAACAATTGACCGAAATATATTAATAAAAAATTGGAATCTGTAGGCCTTGAAGGAACAGTGTTAGAATGGCTCAAGGACTACTCAAGTGGCTGAAGGCAAACCACTAAAGTGGGTAAGGTTCACTCCTTCTATTGACGCCAAATTACCACAAGGAAGTGTCTTGAGTCCTTTACTATTTTTGATATATATAAATATATATATATATATATATATATATATATATATATATATATAATCAATGACATCAGCTTATGTCAAAATTGCGACTTTATGGATTTATTTGCTGATTATATTCTGTTAACCACATCTCATAAAGATTTGAAGCTAGCCGTTACAAAAATGATCATCTGCCTAATTATTTTTATTTGGAAGTTAATAATTTCCAATTGGGAAAATAGAATTTGTAACTAAATTGAAATATCTGGGTTTCATGTTAGACAACTGTTCATCTTTTGACGCCCACTTCAAAGACATAACTAAAAAAATATCAAAGAAACTCCACTTTTTTACATAAATCTGTTATCACTTGTCAGTTACTTCCAGGGTTACTATATAATATAAAACAATCATTCAGCCTCATTTCGATTATTGCAGAACATTACTATGTGGTTGTGATGAAAAAAAAATTTTTGACTTTACAAAACATAGAGTTCATGCTTGAATCATTATGATGGTTATCAATAAAGGACAACTTCTACAGATCTGCAATAATATTTATTTTTAAAACTATTAATAATATGTTACCATCATATTCTGATGAATTCATTACTACAGTACTCACAATTAGGAGTCATTTTCACTTGCCAGAATGCAGCTCAACCAGCTCAATGAAAATATTGTTTTATAAAGGTTTAAACCATTTCAATGAGCTACCAAAAGACAAAACAATGCAAGGGTATTTTTATATTCAAGTCTGATGCTTGGTACTTTTTCTTTTACTTCATATTTTACTTTTACTCTGAGAAAGTTCTTACAATGCAGATAAATGGCGGCATTTATACACAAAATGTTAATGTTGAAATGTCATTGATTAGCATTGTGAGAACGTCCTTGAAGTAAAACTAAAAGATAAAAGTAAAAGTTTGGTCTATGAACCAAACATAAACTGAACAATTATATTGAAACAAACACCATTTTGTGGGGAAAGATTGACGCAGAACAACAATGGTCTATCAACATTTATTATCACTAGTATATTTCAAATTGTCAATATAGTGCTAAGTTATATAACTTTTGAATTTCGTTCTCCTTGTCATGTCATTCATATTGTTATTTTTCAACATTCATACAAAGTATGGACTTTCTATTAGAACTAATAGATACCAACATATTTGGTGAACATTGAGTTCGTCCATACCGAACCCTTTTATCAGCGCACACCGTTAAAGCATCACATCTCGCTCGCTTTTCTGCGACTCGATTTACAGATACTATTATTTCTTACTGAATTTTTTTGTTCAATCGGTGGTCTCGGTGGTGTAGTGGTTAGCATATCTGCCTATCAAGCGGAAGGCCGGGGTTCGAATCCTCGCCGGGCCACCGTGCTGGGTAATCGCACGTTGAAAGGTAAGGCCTCGTTGATCCATTGCTCGCACAAGTTTCGACTTCTGAGGGTTGACGTTCGTCAGCTGGTTAACGAAAACGAACAATTTTAGAACAATTTTAGAACAAAACAATCAATAAGGAACGAAGAGGTCGACCAACTCAAAATTATAGATTTGGTCACGACGAACTATCAACCATTCAAGCATGAAGGCGACTGACGGCTTCCTAGGTATCAATTGCTCGATGTTAATGGATAAATGATCACGGTGGTTCGTTTGAATACTCGATATTCCGTCGCGACTAACATTTTGGCGACAAAGTTTGGGTCATGGACGTTTATATAATTTAGTCGTAGTCTCAAATTGAATTACGCGAATTTTTCCACCCAGTCCTGTATGAACCTCCTCAACTTTCCCTAACTTGGATTCGATTTTTAAATACCGAAAAGCATTGTAGCAGACCTGCAAAGTTTCGATGAAAGCGGATGAAATGCTGAAAGAGATTCGGAGATGGCCATATTGATTCTTCGCAGCAGGCAGGCTGTAGAAAAAGACGCCTCAATAGTCTCGTCAGACCCAAAGAAATCACCATTGATCTTAGACTATCTATGACAGTATATTCCAATCCAAGCTTCAGCGCACTTAAACACAAATACGATAATATATTTTTTATCAGGCCCACAATGAGGACGAAAAAATATTGCCACTGCAGATTCCAGCAAGCCACGAGGCGATCACGCTCTGATCGTTGTTTACATGAGCTGAATCTTGCGTTGAAATTCACACGTAACACACATATGGCGCTACTAATATCAAATCCATATGATTTTTAGTGAACTGTAACCTCAAAACATGCACCTTGTCACAAATCAATGAAAACGATGGCAAAATTGCCTGAATTGGGGCTTCAAATTGCTTCCGCATCCGCCGTATCCTCCAGATCTGATCCCCCATTTGACAAATGCATGATTTATTTCTTTATTTTTTCAATCAAATTGTCTGAGCTCTCCGTAGGTGAGCGGTCTAAGGCGCTGAGATTATCTTAGCTGAGTTGTTGGGAGAGACATGGGTGCGATTCCGGCCTCAAATATATTTTTTTTCAATTTGATCTTCTCTTCATTTCTCATCGTTTTATTTTTCGAAGTAGTACCATTAATTACAATTTCGTACATTTTTTGAAAGAAATGCGTTCGATTAGTATTATTGTGTGCAATACAAATATAAATATAATATTCGTAGTTCTTCACTATTTATCGGGTGTAGATAAAATAGCGTATGCAACTCTCATGTTATGGTTATGACAAGATCGTTGCATAATATACTATCAGCTGACCTGTTTTAATAATTGCCGACCCATGTACACTTCGTTGGGCGTCAATTATTTTGCAAAATTTGGAGTTGATTTGACCTACGAATCTCGTTGTTTTTTTTATCGGATGCCTACGTCATTGATATCAAGTTTATTAAAGAGTAATTGATCATGTTACATTTGATAGATGTTTCTCTCCAATATGGGCAATTTCCTGAACAACTGAAAACTAGCATAATAATACCTGTTCCCATGGTCGAAAATACTAATAAAGCGGGAGAATTTCATCCTGTAAACACCCTACCAATGATTGAGAATAATTGAGGCCAATGATATTCTCATAAGTAATCAATCCGGTTTTAGGAAAAATCACTCTTGTAAATCGCCTTCACAGCTGACGATTAGTAAATGGAAGCAATCTACTGACAACGGGGATTTTGAGTTTTTTTAGACTTGATTATGTCAAAATTGCGACCTTATGAATTTATTTGCTGATGATACTCTGTTAACCACACCTCATAAAGATTTAAAGGTAGCTGTGAGAAAAATGATTACCTGTTTGGATGAAATTCATGCATACTTGAACGTCAACAAGTTGAAGCTAAACAACAGCCATGATTCTGACCACCGCATATATATAAAAACAAATAGACAATTACAGTCGACCAGCTTAAAATTATAGATTTGGTCACGACGGACGACGCACTATCAACCATTCAAGCATGAAGGCGACTGCTGGTTTCCTAGTTATCAGTTGCTCGAGGTAAACAGTGTAGGAAGGATCATGGTGGTGCAATCAAATACTTGATATTCCGGCGCGACTAACATCTTGGCGACAAAGTTTGGGTCATGGACGTTTATATAATTTAGTCGTAGTCTCAAATCGAATTACGCGAATTTTTCCACCCAGTCCTGTATGAACCTTCTCAACTTTCCCTAAATTGGATTCGATTTTTAAATACCGAAAAGCATTGAAGTAGACCAGCAAAGTTCCGATGAAAAGCGGATGAAATGCTGAGAGAGATTCGGAGATGGCGATATTGATTCTTCGCAGCAGGCAGGCTGTAGAAAAAGACGCCTCAATAGTCTCGTCAGACCCAAAGAAATCACAATTGTTTTTAGACTATCTATGACAGCATATCCAATCCAAGCTTCAGCGCACTCAAACACAAGTACGATAATATATTTTTTATCAGGCCCGCAATGAGGACGAAAAAATATTGCCACTGCAGATTCCAGCAAGCCACGAGGCGATCACGCTCTGATCGTTGTTTACATAAGCTGAATCTTGCGTTGAAATTCACACGTAACTCACATATGGCGCTACTAATATCAAATCCATATGATTTTTAGTGAACTGTAACCTCAAAACATGCACCTTGTCACAAATCAATGAAAACGATGGCAAAATTGCCTGAATTGGGGCTTCAAATTGCTTCCGCATCCGCCGTATCCTCCAGATCTGGTCCCCAGCGACTTTTTCTGTTCTCAGACATCAAGAGATTGAACAATTTTATGACCGCTATAAACGTTTTATCGCCTTCGAAGGCAACCATACTGAATAATGAAATAAATTTTATAATTTTTTTTAAGTTTGCCTACGAGCTATCGAGCCCATCTGGACTTTTGTCGCTCTCTTTAGCACTCAGATAACATTGAGATACGACGATGTAGATTGGAAATAGAAGAATCAAAATAACACAGTTCTCATTCCTTAACATCTCTTCGAAGAACGCGCCCCTTTCGATATATAAGTTATTGAAGGTCAAAAATTGTCCAAAATTTACAATTTTCAAAAAATCATATCTCTGATCGCTTTGAAATATTTTTAGGTTGAAATAAAACCTTTTTTTGATCGACATTAGGTAATTCAAAAAATACACCTTCGAATTGTAAATTTAAAAAAAATTTAATCTTCTTCCTAATATTTTTCACCATCATCGCGAGCAAAGTGATCTCTGAGAGTTGTACTTGAACGATAATTTTTTTAAACATTATACATATCTCGTGAAAGTGATGATATGATTTTCTTTAAATGAAAAGTATTTTTCAAAATTTATCACTCATATCTTGGAAGGGGTGTGTTTTGAAAATATGTTATAAAATGAAGTGTTTTATTTCGCTCAATTCACCTGAAAAATAATTCTTTTGATGTTACTTTGTTTCAATTTCAATCTTTTTTGTCAATAACAAGTTAACGACCATCTAGAAAAAAATTATAACTGAGGGTTTTCATAGGCAATGATGGGAAGAATCGATTTAAATAGATTCCTAATGAGTTCACAATAAGTGGAATCCTAAAGCTTGGCTTGAACTGGTGCTTATAATTGAAAATCATGAACAACAAGTGAACTAAAATGAAAAATGGGGAAAAAGGAAAATTATATGTTAATTTCCATAATCGAAAACGAAAACTGAGAAAAATTGAAAAGGAATGTAAATTCAAAAAATTTAATGAAAATTGGAAGACTGAAAAATTCAAATGTGGTTGATGGAATAAGAAGAGAAAAATATTTGCTTGAAATTGACAATATAAACAACCCAAAATGTCCGAGGGCCGTACAGAAAATAATGTTCTCTGTTAGATTATAGATATGAACTGAGGAATAAAAAGACGACGAACTAGTATGACATTTTCTCAGTGTTTTTTTCTCCAACTGGTCAGCAACTTCTCGTATAGCTCAAATTTGCCTATCAAAAAAATAACAAGAACTAATATATATGAAAATACTTATCGTCAACGTTTCGGAAACTAAATCCTCTTCCGTTCTCAAAACTTATACGCAAATTCCTTTTCAAATGCAAATATTTGTTGTTGACATTATTTAAAGATTTGAAAAATGACATAACATTTTGTCCTTCAGAAGGGGCATCCATCCGCGATCCATATCAAGCGTACTCATAGAGATGCAAGCTTCCTCAGACAGCAGGATGAAAGCAGATTCCTTTAATTTTCGTTTCTTGCCATTGCTCTCTTTTGCCATCTTTAGTGTCATTCCATTCTACTATGTGATCTCCATCGGCAGTAAGAATGTGCTCTGATAATTTAGAACCACTCTTTCGCACTTCCAAAGGTCGAGACGTTTCACCATATATTTTTGACCGCACGAACAGGGAAGTTGATTCGTTGTTTCGAATGTTGTTCTAACATTATACCTGTTGCCGATCCGTTATGTCTTTCTTCATCGTGAGGTGTGTTTGGATTTTCAATTTCTGTCAATTTATAGTGAAATGCATTTAGATTAGTTCAAGAATTGTTTGCAATTCACAAGAAAAAATCAATTAAGCCACAATGAAGACATACATCCTATACAAAATACACAACCTGTATGAAACATTATACCTTAGGTCCCTCGTTTGTCTGAAAATATGAAACGGATCAGGAACAGGTATAATGTTAGAACAATTATTCAAAAAACAGGAAGGATCAGTATATCATATACCTACTTTGCAACTAATAAACCCCTACAAAATATTTCGAACCTACTCAGTAGTAACTCAATTTCGATTTCGGCAAGGACTTCGAAATTTGTGATCGGGTTATTCCGTTGTTTGGTGTTTTTATTGATTTTGTTCTTTCTGCTGCTGATAACATTCAATATTCTGTTCGAGAGAGACCGTCATTTTTAGTGAGAAAGTAGAGGAAATCTTCAAATTCATAGAATACTCAAAAAGTACGGTGAGTATGATTTTCTGTCTTTGGGTGTCAAGTTTGGTTCATGAGAGGTAACGGAAAAAATAAGAAATATTTACAGAGTCGTCCACCGAAAAGTATGTATCATTCTCATTTACTTGGAATTTGAATCAAATAGGCTCGGACACGTAGTTTGCTTTCGAAGGGGACACATGTTACACGTACTTCATAACCTCTGCCTGCGAACCCCTAGTGGTGAATGGGTGTCACAATACTAAAATTTCAAATGGATAATTATCTTTCCGATGAATATTCATTGAAATTCCCACGAATTATGAGTATTTTGTAATTAGGGGAATTTGTGTTAGGGATGTCCTGAATTCCCCTAATCACAAAATACTCATAATTCGTTGCAATATTTTCTCTAATGTCTATTTAAACTTCACCATCACCGTCCTGACATCCTTCAAATATTAAATTGTGGAGACGACTTGGAGTTTTTCTGCATCGTAAATTTCAGATTGAGTTGAAATTGTTCACTTTCATTTTCGAAAGAAATGACATGTTTGAGCATATTCACTCCGATAAAATAATTCATGTTTTTAAGTAAGTCAGGAAGTTTGCCGATATCTGATTCGTCTGTAACGTGAAACACCGACCGCAGAACCCTATCAGAACAAAATTTCAACTCTTGTTAGTAACGTTTCAATAAATCAATTCAACAACTTGCTCACTTTCCTCACGAGGGACCGTCACAAATAACAAACATTGAGAACCTACCACAAATTGTGAATGTTTTAATTTCTGATATCGAAAACTTATTTGCATTTTTCATTAATACCGAAATTAATGGGGTAATGTTCTTAGCGCCGTTTTCGCATTGATTCTTCAAGTTAATTTCAATAATAGGGTATCATTTAAAAGATAATTTTGTGCCTTTTCACACGATGTATCACTCGACCCCACCATTTGAAATTTTAGGGTTGTGACACCCCCTCACTAGTGGGTTGAATGCATATGTCGAAGAATATGTCGAAGAATATGTCCAATATTCTTCCTCACAATCAAATACTCTACGTGTCCGAGCATTTTTGCTTTCAATTACATACTTTTCGTTGGACCAATCTGTATATGAATGTATTTCTTGTCTTACTTCCCCTACATTTTCATAAACCCAACTCTAAGAAGGTACATCTCTGGTTTTTCGGGCTTTTTCAGTTGTTCCTCAGTTGTTCCTCTATTTTCTTTACCAACAAAGAAAATAGAGGAACAACTGAGGTCAGCTAAAGATCCAAGAGATCCGTTATGCAATGCTGTGGTATACAGAATTCCATGCTCACGTGGAAAAGTACATCTAGGAACCACCAAACGCAGTTTTAAGACTCGAATCAGTGAGCATAGTAGAAATTGTCGGTTGGGACAAACGGACAAATCAGCTGTAGCTGAGCACGCCCTTCTGAACAACCATAATATACAATTCGACAAAACTTCAATTCTGTCAACGACGACGCATTACTCCACTCGGGACCATACCGGGAAGCGATTGAGATACATAAGCACAAGGATCACTTCAACAGAAAGGAAGAGGGACTAAATTTGAACAAAATTTGGTATCCAGTTCTGAGAACAGCTAAGACGAAGCCAGATAGAACCAGGGAATCGGCCGACCAACAGAACGCTGGCGGACCGAAAGATAATAACGAGTCAATTCCAGATTTGCAATCAGTCGTAGTAAACTCAACTAAGACCACACCGCTGAAGATGGCTGCCGCAGATGTAGCCGAAAGCTCCGGAAGTGAAAATTCCACCACACGGCCCTCAAGCCCGAAAAACCAGAGATGTATTAACACCGGCCGTGAAAGCCTAAATTCTTACATCTAAGAAGGTTATTCACGTGGGATCAAAATTAACGACCTGTGTGACATATCTCGGTAAATTTCATTTATAGCACAACACTCAATTTCAAAGGAATTTTCGAACCTCAGGAATTTTTGAACCTCAGGAATCCTGACGCTTGCATAAAACACTACTACGAACTCAAAACTAAGCAATCTTTTGTTAGGAAGTAGCGGTCCTTCAAATGGCACGTATGTTCTCAGTCACCAAATCTAATTCATCTCCTTCGATAGTTTTTCTGTAATGGCTAAGTTCCATACTGCCTTCAATTAATTTGCCACAATCTTTCCAAAAATTATTCAGTTGAACTCAACTGATTGAATGCTAATGATTCATAAACACCCACCCAGAAAATTTTGATGATTCTGGCATGAACAGGTCGCAACTGAAAGATCTGTCCTTATTTGAAGCATTTGTCCCATTTTCCATCACCTCTCTCTGAGAGAACTCACCGGGTTGTGCGGTTTGACACCAAAATTCTCTACCTGTGTCTGACGGGAATCAAATCAGAAATCATGACCATTGATCAACTGCATGTGTTCAATGAGGAAAAATATTACTGTTAGGTACTACCAGACCAGATAAGCTCATAATTCCGTTAGTTATCATGTGATGTGATTTTATGTTTCTAAAGTTTATTTTTCTATCCTCTCACATCGAAACGATTTTCGATTCCCGAAATCATGATATTTAGTGTTGAATCTAGCTTTCAACAGGAACTATCACTTTTTCATACAAGTTGATCCTTATCAATTAATGATATGGAGTTGTGTATTTTTAACACCTCATTTTATCGTAGGCCAATCTCGTACGTGATGGCGGAGCCAAATGGCTCGCAAGGAAGAAATATCACCAATCCGCCTACTGTGGCCAGTGCGACCCCCACACCTGACCCCTATTATCAAACTTACGATGTCATGACAGGAGTGCGCATAGCTGCCACCCTCGGCAGTTTTTTCGGACTAATGGTGTTACTGGTACTTTATAAATCCAAGTCGAAGACTGAGAAGGCCTTGGAAGACCCGAATTTCACTGCTGCCGCTATCGCTGAGGTTAGTAGGTATTCTAGTCTGATCGATGGACTATTTGGAAAATCGAAGAAGAAAAATGGGAATTAAGACTCCTTTTGCTTTCATCCCACTTATATTTGCAACTGATAATACTGCTGTTTCGTCCTATACGGACATTATCGAAGGAATACTATAAACTGACCTGATGTACAGAAAATTCCCTTATATTATATATATATATATATATATATATATATATATATATATATATATATATAAGTATATATAAGGCCCTAACCCGTATTGAAAAAGTTTAGGACTTAGCTAGATAAATGATACCTCAAACGAAAGAGCAATTACTACGCATGTTTTTAAAGGTGTCTGAACACCTGTATGTATTTTATTTTTTTTTTTATTGGCATCAAAGGTCAGATTTTTTATTTTTATTCTTTTTTTGTAAAGTTTGAATGCTCTGTACATAACTTTTTGGATACAATGGTGCTTCAAACTACTTTAGTACGATTGGGGACACATAAGACTACTGAAATAAATGAAAAAAAAACGGACAATTCTGTTAAGATTGGAAGTTATTAGCATTTAATTGACCAATTTTGGGTTTTTGTACTAGAAATCGTAAAAGTTCCCTCAAAAATAAAAAACGCGCTAGAAAATAAAAATGTTTGTATGAATATGTTCTACATGGGCTAGTGTATCACCCCCTTAAAGTTTTGCACCCAGCTACCAAACACCCTTTATATCTACTCGACAGTGAAAATGTAATACTCGTTATACCCTACAATATTTTGATTTGTTTTTTTCTCTCAAGGTTGAGTGGAAGAGAGCATTTGTCTATTCCCCGCGGTTTAGACAAAAACTAACTCTGCCTTTTGTTAGATGATGTTGTTACTGTTATTTCTATTACTATTATATGCAGTTTGTAATTTTCTCTACCAATAAAAAAGTTTATTATTATTATTATTATTATTATTTAAAACTGACTTATCAAAATTTACCGCCTTGTTCGTCAACTTGTTAATTTGAAAACCGGCGAATAAACTGAATACACCTGCTCTATCGATAGGTTGCATCAACAATATTTATGTTTATGAATTTCCAAGAATTCGAGATGATTGAATTTCCAACTTCGCATAGTACAAAATTTTCACATCGTAAGGAATGGTTTGAGAAAGTTGAATTATTTTTACTTCAATTAAAAAAAAAAATCTGCCATATTGTCCCACTCACCTACTGCACTCCGGACAAAAAAAGATTTCCTCATCTTGTCTGATGTATCTTTGGCATCGAAGATGAAATAAGATAAACTGACCACACTGTTTTTGAGAAATCTTGGGTTTGTAAGCTCAAGTGTCCAGAGTGCACTACTTTTTACGTGGGACAGTGTGGAAGGAAATTTTAGAAACGGTATGCGGAACATGAGAGATTTTTCCGACTATTATTGCTTTTTTAGGTTGAAGCGGAAGAAAGGCAGCAGCAGCTAGCTTTGGAAGCCACAGTATATCACCAACTGAATCCGAGAAAGTCTAGGAGAGCTTCGGAAATATCCGGCATGCCCGTCGGTTGGAGTAGAAACTCTACGAGGTTCTCCTCGGTCGGAGGCTACAGCAGTCTCCTGGATCCGCCGACGAGACCGCTCTCAAGACTACCCAGTTTCATCGATGAGGATTCACCTCCAGAGGAAGTGGGATCTCTCTATGAAGATGTTTATTATAATGGGTTAGTACCGCTCCTTCGTAATCACATTTGATATTTTTATGGGTTAAGAACTAATTACTAAATTGCATTAATCAACCTTGAATCACTTGGTACGGTGGGTTTGACAGTCAGAATGCTCTTGGTGAAATGAAAGGTCTCATTTTTCATTAATACATATCTCTAATCTATTCAATAACATTTTGAAAGAATACAACCATAGAACTAACATTGAAATTGCCTATTGTTACGATTTCTCCCTTGGAAAATCTCAATTCTGACACCACTGTTACGATATATCCCTGGATTCGTCGATTAAAACACCAAACAGCACTAAACTTCTTTTATTATAACTCGCTATCACAATACAATACAACACAATCACTTAAATCGCTCTGATAACTTTCCAATGCTCGCTCGCTACTAAAACTCTCTGTACTAACAATTCTCTTTCCGCACAAAGCCACTTAGATCTCAATAACTCTCGCCACTTAGCTCTAAATACAAACTTCCGAATAGCCAACTCTTTGACTAACTAACTCTGCCTGCGTCGCGAACTCTCTCCCGTATTTATACCCCTGCGTACGCCTGTGAAGAATGTTCCCGAGAAGCCGCGATGACGTGTCTCGAATTCTCTAGGCGGCTTACGGATTCCAGGAAAATGACGTTCGCTACGACGCGATCCCTCGCCTTGCGTTTACGATTTCGTCAGGGCCGGCGTTAGGACGCAACACTATGAAAATGTAAAAACAATTGAGACTTTGTAGACAAAATTAAAATTGAACGATGAAACTGATCTGATGGAGAGAACTAACACCGTCTACAATATAACTTGTAAGGATTGTGATTTGCAATATATTGGAACTTCTTCAAGATTACTTTTTTTTTCGATAGAAAATAAAACCTTAAAAACAAGAGTATACTTCAAAACGTCGGAGATTTTTTTTTATATTTTACACCACGTTAAAATTCGAAGTATACGCTTTTTTATGAGATTTTATTTTCTTAAAAATGTGAACACTGAATTTTTTATGCAAATTTTTTATCAATAGGTCAAATTAAACGAAAACAGAAAATACATTTTCACCACCCATTCTGTAAAGAAACTAGTGTTTTTTTTTGTGGAAAAACATTTTCGAAATATTTCGTTTAATAATTGAAAAACTGAAAACAATTTAGAACAATCAAAAACAATATTTGATGATTTTTTTCTTTGTGAAAAATATTATATGTATTAACACGTGAAATGACATAATATGTTTTTGTGAACAAAATTATCATTATATCAACTGATTTTTTTTCCAAGGAATAAAACCGGAAATATGAGATATATATTTGATTATATAGTATTTCAAAGTGGTAAAAGATCAAGATTGTGGAGAAAAAATCAAAAACATATTTTAGTCTCCACTTTCGGTTTTCTTTTTTTTGTCATTAACATTCGAAAAATAACAGATTATGAGATATGTAAAAGCTGGGATGATAAAATCTCCTAAAGTATACTTGTAGTGAAGTCTCCACGAAGCGAAATATTTTGATGGCTTTCGTTGGAGAGATACCTCATTTTACATATCAACTTTTAAACAGTACATGTCGATGGAAACTTGAAAAAAAATAGGTTGGCTGCTCATATCGATGAAAATAGATGTTTTTTTTCCAACGATATGTTGTTCCTCCTCAGTTGTCTGGATGAAACCACGATCTTTTCGAATTTGTAAATCGATATTCGTTAGTCGAAAACAATGATTTCACGTGTTACGATTATTTGTATGGTGGTGTAGGATGATTAGCAAGAGTTGTGCGGAACTCCAACGGAAGCGAAATAATTGATAAAGGTGGTGGAGTTTTGGTGAATGAAACTTTTCTATTGGAAATTTCATCTTCTTCAAGAATCTGTTTGAGGAATTCGCGCAACATCAACATTGTAAATAACTATCGAATTAGTTTACTGGTGGGGAAAACTTTTTGCAAATTTTTCTAAGCGTCGTTCCGAATCGAATGAGCTCCTGATCGCATTTTCACATTCCGAAGAATCTAGAGAAAAATGTTTGATGAACGCTTATGGGAACTGTGAAATGAGCGAATTGGGTATGCTATTCGGTCTTTTTCAAACCAAAAAATTGACGAAAATTTTCGACCCTAGTGTATCACTGTTCAGTGTAAGAAAAGAAGTCACCTGAGATAGCACACAGTACAAATATCCCAACCTAATCCTAATGACAATTTTTGAGGCCGTTTTGAAAGATAACAAGCAAGTGACAAGGAAAAATTCATAGCGCAAGAGGCTCTTTAACATTTTTAAATTGAATATTTTTACAATGCAATGCTTTCTGGAAAGGTAGCTACTTGTAGAATAGAAGAAATGAATTTCACATCAATATATTATTATAGACTATAGAGAAAGATAGTTACTAGACCAAATACTAAATGAAGACAATACGTGTCATGAATATCATCATTATTATAATTATTGAGATATTGAAGTACTACTTTCGGTAAGATTTTGAGTGTATGATACAACTAGTTTGATTCTTCAACACAAAAAATGTCCCAAAACAAATTATCCTTCACTTCAATGAATATATCGAATATTCGTTGAAAGGGATGCTTTCGTTTTAGTTTTCGTACAAGAGTGATAAAAGCAAACCATTTTTCTTCTAGTTTTTTTTGGGTTCTTAACCTACCCCAATCTGAAAAAAATGAGAATCAAGATTGGAATCTGTTAAACTCTACCAGTGAAGAGAATTTGTGGTTTTACTAGATTATGAAATATTTGGAACTTCAAAAAACAACTTTTTTATTTTTATTGAATATAAAATTGAACATCTAAATTTCCAAGGTTACAATTAATATTCTAAATTCAAAATAAACAGTAAAAATCATTATTTCTTCCAACACTCCCTCGAAATAATTATTTTTCAAAGTCTTCGGATCGCATTCCTATTTCATTCCTCAGCATCTGGAATCTGGGGGACGGTAATGGTTTAGTGAAAATATCAGCGAGTTGATTTTCTCCTTGATCTGAAAATTCTCTTGATTCCATTCCAATGACTCAATTTCGGATTATCCATATATCGACTCAAATAGTTCACCATGAATGTATTATCAGGTCTCGTTACCATTGAAAGGTATAAAAGACAACCAATAGGTTGTCTATAAGGTGTATTAATAGCGTCCAATGATTCTTCTTGCTCTCTGTTCACCGCTCCAGGAGTTGCAACAGGATTTGAATTGTGCATATTGAATTTCTTCAATATGGTTCCGATGTAAGCTGCTTGGTTGATGAAAACCACTTCATCGGCTTTTATTATGTTTATTCCCAAATAAGAATCGGAAAAACCATAAGTTATTTCGAACATGTCATTGAATTCTTTCAACATTTTTGACATGTCAGTGACGTTTTCGCCGACAACCAAGCCATCGTCCACATACAGGGTAATCAAAATTCTGCTCGGTGCATTCCTAATGAATACACATGGATCGGACTCACAGATTTGAAAATCCTGGTTCATCAGGAAGTTGGTGAATTTCGTGTTCCATTGCCTTGGAGCCTGTTTGAGTCCGTAGAGGCTTTTATCAAGTCTACAAACTCTATTTGATCCATCTTCAAACCCTGTCGGTTGTACCATGTAAATTTCTTCATTCAAATCTCCATGAAGGAAGGCTGTTTTAACATCGAACTGAAGAAGGTGGTAATTTTCTCTTGCTGCTATAACTAGTATGAGTCTAATTGAATCATATTTAGCCACAGGACTGAATATTTCTCCATAGTCGATTCCATATTCTTGCATGAAGCCTTTGATAACCAGCCTGGCTTTATGTTTATGCAGATTTCCATCTTTATTCCTTTTAATTTTGAAGATCCATCGACAAGGCAAGGGTTTTCTTTTTCGAACGTGAATGAATAGAATTTCTGTTGTAGTACGTGAACGGATGCTTCTGACTTTTGGGCATATAAAGTGTCAAGTTTGACAAACATTTCAGCGGCAGTTTTACAGTGGGTGATGAGAGAGAGAACTTGTTCTCCTACACTGGTGACGATTATTCTTTGTGCATTTATATCTTCTTTCGTCCATTTTGCATAATTTGACCTGTCTTCCTCCTTTGGCTGTGGTGTGACTCCCGTAGCTACGTTGCAGTTGCCGGTACTTTTGAGGACTATATTCATCTGGAATCGCCATGTGTCGTCATTATTTCGTCCTTCAAGTTTTATTATTCTTGTAGCATGTTCTTCCATTTCTGAATTCGGGTTGACAGCTTTGATTTTTAGGTATGAAGTTTATGAAGTTTTCCCACAAAATCTTTACTGTACTATTGGATAAGGCGTTATCCTGGGCCCATAACCTGTGAAGAGAATTTGTGGTTTTACTAGATTATGAAATATTTGGAACTTCAAAAAACAACTTTTTTATTTTTATTGAATATAAAATTGAACATCTAAATTTCCAAGGTTACAATTAAAATTCTAAATTCAAAATAAACAGTAAAAATCATTATTTCTTCTAACAGAAACTATACAAGTGTAGAAGGGCAGATCTTCAATCTACCCTGATAAGTTGCTGCGATTCCCCCCTGACTGGAATACGTTCAGTTAGTCAGAAAATTTTCGTATATTTCACATTTGCCTATTCAAAACGGAAGCGGATTTGGCTTCCAATACGTCTACTATAAGTATTTTGATAAATATTAGTGTTTGTATTTTGTTGCTAGGCTAATTTGATAATTGTGTATTGGTTTTTCTAACCTGATTATTTGACTAAAAAAATACTAATGATGAAATGTAATACAAAACGTACGAAATTACTTACACAGATATTCAAAATGGCCATCACCGATTTCCACGCAATGATAGAAGTGCGATTCAAATTTTCCACGAATTGCCTGTAATATGTCTGGTGTTATCAACGGGCATTCTTGTACAATTCGATCTTTCAGATTCATTTTGAACATGTAAATAATTAAGTACGTTTTGTATTACATTCCATCATAAGTATTTCTTCAGTTGAATAATTAGATTAGAAAAACCATCACACAAAAATACTTATCTCAGAAACTATCTGACCGAAGTTCACGAATGAGATGTCATTTGAAACAGAATTGAATGCCCTTTCAAAAGAGGTTTTCGTTCTATATGGTGACACCTGTATAGTTTGAAATGCTTTTTGTATTACAATACAATACGACATTTTATTTCAGGAGACATCTACAAGCATGGAAATCGTCAAATACAAAAAAAAATTCAAAATCACGTCATTAAAGCAATAAAGTATATGTGAAAATCCTCAAGTATTGGTAAAAGAGAAGCATACAATACCATATAAAGAGGCAAAAAAATAGAACAAAAACAAACAATCATTAACAAATAATCAATACAAAGAAGTCCGACCTGTCTCAAATATTCATCCGCAATGAATAAAAGGAATTAAAAAAAATATTTTTCCCGCTATTTTTGAACTTATTGAGATAACACTATTTCTTTAGGCATATTGGAAGTTTATTATATAATCTGATAGACATGATATGAGGTCCGTTATATACAGATGTCAATATACGATTGGGAACTATAAAATTACAATTTTGTCTAAGTGTAGCCAGAGGCAAGTAGGATAGTGTCTCTTTCCTTAAACCTATAGAAATTTTCCATGATGTAAGAAATACATTCAATTCATTATTACATGTTGCAGACACCTAGAAGTGCCCCGACGTCCCAGTAACATCACCTGCTCATCTTCAGGCAGCTCCTACTTGGAGAGGAGAGACTCAGCGGTGGCCCTCGGTTTTCCCGCCTTGCCCGCGCACAAAAGCAAACCGTTCAGGCGTCAGTCGTCGCCATTGCAAGAAACCTACGATTTCTACTACCCTATAGACATTAGAGTGACACAGCCCACACCGGGGGGATCCCCCCACGGGAGTGAAAGACTTCTGTACGACAGGGTTGTGGATATTCCGAATTTGAAGCCAAAGCTGGCACCTTTGGCCTCGATTAGCAGTTGTAACAGTTCACTGGGTGAGTAAATATTTGGTGATCGTGAGAGAGGTATGAGCAGCAAACTGTTCAATGGTAGAAACGAAAACTTTCATTGTCTATGGAATGAATTCTATGGGAAGCCTTCAAAGGGGCCGTTCATAAAATACGTCACACTTAAATCAGCTTTTTTCGACCACCCCCCCCATTGTAACGCTGTGTTACACTTTTTGTGACCCCCCCTAGAAATATTTCGTCTCAAAAACTAAGAGCCCCCCCCCCTGCTGAGTATGATAAATTCCAAATGATAGTACACAAATTCTGAAAATTAAAAATATTCATTTAGTTATTATAATAAAATTTAAATAAATTAATAATAATATCTTTCATAAGGAACATATAAATAATAAATAATATTTCTATTATTCAGAAGTCCAAGGAAAGTAGATTTCTACCGAAAGTGGTCACGCTGGCTAGCGCTCATGTCAAAATATAATAACCGGGAACGTCACGTTGCCGTATACCTCCCGTCCCCCCTTGTCACATCTTGTCACACTCAGCCAGACCCCTCCCCTGTCCTTGTATGCGAACATACTTTATGAACGGCCCCAAACGTAAAAATGAGCTATTGGAATCAACCAGTAAAATGAGAATCAATGTGAATGAAAATGATGTGATTCTGAAGAATTGAATGAATCACGAAGTACTCCTGTACTAAAAATGGATTGACAAAACCGTTACACGTGTCGCTATACAATAGCTTCCTCGAGAATCGAACGAATCCAGTGCATTGGATTTGTGAATCCAATCATTTCGAACATGGAAATTCTGATTTCTGTGAAGGGTTGCAGCTTTCTGCGAGTGGACCGAAGTCGATTCTCGATCGCGGCGGGTTATTTGTTGCGGCTTCGCCGTACGATGGCCCGCTGTAAGAGGTCTCCTCTGCTTAGTGCAGTAGGAGTTTGAGACTTTGGTCTTCACCCAGCAGATTGCGTTGGTGTTTGGAGGTTTACACCACCTGCACCAGTTTCAGCACTTTCTTTGGCAACTACGCATGCGCGTCAATTATGAATATGATTGAATAAAAGTGGGATGTTTTAACATCTGTCATTGGTGGGCCTATGACTTCGAAGAGTTGGATTTCCTGAGGTTAAAATGAAATTGGAGATATTTGTGCATGAAATGGTCCATTGAAAACTTAGTATAAATGCTGCTTTCAGTTCATTTCATCATACGCTTGAATACAATTTCATTTCTTGAAATTGAAGTCAGTGGTAGCGATTCCAATAGACAATAATAATTTCACAATGATGAATATAGTAGCCAACTTCCAATAAATAATGGAGTCCCGCAAGGTAGTGTTTTAGGCCCCCTACTGTTCTTAATATATATCAATGATTTACCATCGTCTAAGAATACAAATACCATTCTCTTTGCGGATGACACCACTTTCTCTATGAGAATAGATGAAAAAGAAGCTGATGAAACTGTCAAGAATATTATTGAAACGGCTTCAGACTGGTTCGGTGCTAATAAATTGAGTCTCAACAAAGATAAAACATCGTCGATGATATTCACAAACAAAAAATGTGATTCACAATCAGTTAAATTCCTAGGCATTTATTTAGATAATACTCTCTCTTGGAGAACACACACAGAAAGACTTGCGAGTAGATTATCGAGCACAATTTATGCAATAAGACATGTGAGACTGAATATAGGTAAAGAAGCTGCACTGTTAACATACCATTCATTGTTCCATAATGTAACGACTTATGGACTACTGAACTGGGGACATTCCTGTTACATGAAGAATATATTCATGCTGCAAAAACGGGCAATCAGAGCCTTTGTAGGAATAACTCGGGTAGAGAGTTGCAAACCCTGGTTCATTGAACTTGGAATACTCACTTTGCCATCGGCTGTATTATATGTCAATCTACTATATGTGAGGGAAAATATCACACAGTTTCAAGAAGTCGGATATAACCATAACTATGGTACCCGAAACAGGCAAAATCTTCTTATTCCTAAACACAGATTGACCAGTACAAATAGTAACCAACTAGGCATAAAATTTTTCAACAAACTTCCATTACCTTTGAGAGATGCTGATCTGGAAACGTTCAAACAACAATTGAAAATTAAATTTCTCCAAGACGCCCACTACGACATTAATAATATTACCCTTTTTTGAGTCTTAATTTTCAAAATTGTTTGTCTTTATCTATTGTGAATGAGAATTATAATGTGTGAGTTGAAATGAATTATCCAATTGTGTATATTTTATTAATCATCTATGGATGTTTATTTATTTTCTTTATATCTTTATATGTATGAGTTCTTATATCTCATCTTGTACTTACATACAACCGTATTTATACGTGTGACTTATCCAAACACCAAGGTGTACTTGTGATCAATAAAGATTATCATTATTATTATAATACAAGCCTTTATTGGGTAAAATGAAAAAATAAGACCCGAAAGGCGAAGTTTAAAATTGCAATGTACCTACAAGCCCTATAGGTTTATTCTACCACTGAGGGTCAATTGCACCGCCTTGCTCAAGTTGTGGGGTATCTAAGCTAGGTTTTGTTGCTATGGATTTGCCGATCTGGTTCATTGTTCTTTGGCAATTAAGCCTAGATAAGTTGACTCTTCACTAAGTAGGAGTGGTGCAATTGGCCCCTAACCTCTTAAACTCGAATACAATTTCACTTCTTAAAATGTAGGTCAGTGGCAGCGACTCCAATAAATAATAATAATACTGGTCTTTATTGGGTAAAATAAAAAATAACACCCGAAAGGCGAAATTGAAAACTGCACTGTACCTACAAACGCTATAGGTTTGTTCTACCACTTAACCTCTTAAACTTTACTATCCAGGCAATGACTACCAAGATTCTGAGGCGCAGTCTTGCGCTAGCGACTCGGTCTTCCGAGAAGAAGAAGAAGATACCGAGAATGAAATCGACGAATTCAGCATTGACAGTGACGTCAACAGCGACGAAGGCGCCTGCTACAGGGGCAGACGCAGACTAAGCTTCTCTGCAGATTCCAACACCACTCCTACCAGCGAAAGACCTCCTTTCGATCTGCCGGATTTCAGCAAATCCTCCAGGTCATCCCTCACCATAGTGGAGAACCAGGACAGACAGCTATCGCCATTATCGTTGACTGGCAGTGGTCGTGAAAGGTTGGACGATAGAAAAAAGTGGGCGCAGGAGACTCTCTTCTGAGTTAATGTGGCCGTGAGTGATGAGGGACGCAAGTATGAAAAATTTGGTTGTGGTTGGTGAAAGGTTTCATTCGGATCTAGTCTGTCCGGAAATCCATATTCACGTTGATTTTGTTCATGTCTGATTTGTTGTCTCGTTGAAAAATAAAAGAGGAAGTACTTTGTAGGACCTCAATTTCATTCAATTCTTGTTCTATCTTGGTTTTGTATATAAGACTTGGTTGAACTGGACCACTCATCTTCTGATTCTATTATTACATCTGCTCGAATGTGGTTGAAAACGTTCCCTGCAGAGTGGTAGGTATTGGTTCAGACTTCCATTGTCTGTATAATCAACTCTTTGAAACTTGTGGCGAAAGCATATAAGATGGACAAAATAATTTAAAACAAATTACGAATAATAATATCGAAAAAAATTCACAGAAACTCAAATTTTCACTATTCCTAACTTCACAAGCATTCATCATTGTCGTAATTGCAGTTACTGTTTATTAATAAAAATGGTTTGCAGTTCATTAATATTCAGAAAGAAATAATAAATGGTATCAATATTAGATACGCTTCGAAACCAACTAAAAATCATATCACTTCATGGGGCTTCTGATTCAAAAATAACCGATTTTTCCGAATGAATAGATAAAGTTATGAAATCTAACAAGAGAATTATTTTTGTTGGAGATGTGAATATCAATTATTTATAATGATGTAATTTATCACAAACGTAATTGAAGGTGATAGTTTCAGAAAAATGCATAAGATAAACCCAAGTTGTTACACCAGAAAACCAAATAGTTCTTTCAGTATTTTGGATCGCATATTTTAACCACCGATCATCGTATATACCTACATCCATCTGAAGTTCATGTTGCACCAAAAAACAAAAAAAGTGCAATGTGTAATGAATTTGAAATGGGGAATAGAAAATATAAACTCATGAAACAAAATGATAACGATCATGAACTAGAATAATACTAAATACAATTATTTGAGTATTTTCTGAAAGATCTATGAAAAATATTGTGAAACAAAGAACTGCTAATTTCACCAATGAAAAATACAGCTCTGATCTAAATAAATTCGGTTTTCAAGAGAAACTTGATTAGGATAATTATGTCGTAGCTGTCTTCATGGACCTCAAATATTATTTCAGTCACTTGATCATATCGTACTCCCCCAGAACATTCAGCTCATGGAAATAAGAGGCTGTGTAAATCATCATTTTTTGAGATCTTATTCAGTGAACAGAACAATAAGAACATTGAAAGATAATGTTGTAACGAGATTATTGAATAGGGGCCATCCTCAAGGCTCAATTTCAGGCCCAATTCAGTACCATATATACAAATATTTCGCAGATCGATTCATCTTTTAATCACACCATGTATGCAGATGATATAGTACTTCTTTAGCGTAATACACTAGCTCACAAAAATACTATGAATGAAGACTTAGAAAACATTGAAGACTGGCTTCACACCAGTTTCTTCTGTTAACCCCAGAAGCGCGAAATATATGATTTTTCAACAAAAAATTAAAATATGTTGAATATAAAAATAAAAAATTATCGATTTGATCAAACAACAGAAGTATCTTGACATTTGGATTGGGGAGAAATTGAAATGGGACAAACAATTGAAATGGGACAAACATAAACATATTGATTTTCTCAGACATAAAGATTCATATTTCTTTATTCAAATATAAACTGCAACGTCCCAGTGAAAAGCTATCATTTAATTGAATTTCGAAATTATATAGGAAACCATTTTGCAGTGTACTTCATTGATGTCCGTTTCCATGAATAAAAACTACGAATGGAGACAGAACATTCGAGTAGATAATAAAGATTTGTCGTAGAAGGAATTTAATTTGGTTCAGTGTTGTATGAATAACTGTGATTCCGAAACAATTTTAACAGTTTCTGTATGGAAAATACATTGGAGAATTTTCGCCAGGAAATCATTTGAATTATATCGTCTTCCATCTATTGGGGTGCCAATCCGAAGGTGTTTGAACGATAAAAACCGCTTGTAAAATCTTATTTTATCTGTAATTATATGTTTTTTATTTTTTTTATTCATGCCAAGAATCTTATTGATACACTGAAAATCTAACAAAATCTGGTGGAAACTAGAATTCTAAATGTGAACTCTAATAACCTGAGAAATCTTTTTTCATGTGTTTCTTGTACAATGGTTTTTGTTTGACGTTCTTAAGAACTTGTGGAAGTGAATTATATAAGATCTAATTCATTTCTATATTCTACTTAAAGTTTTGTGAGGAATCTGTGTTCCTATGAAAAAAAAAACTGTAGTCCATAACTGTGTGACATGAGTTAATCGGACACAACAGGGTGTATTCCAATACCTTTTGAGTTTTTAACACTAATTCAGAATACCGGCTGAATACTGGATTTTTTATGCTCGCTCCACGATGTGGCTGATTGCTCTTCAAACCCGAAGTTTTTTTCGGTCTCTGAAAAATATTTAAAAACATTTATTTTGTGAAGAATACCTATTCACAATAATTGTCTCTGTAACGTAGCGTGGATTGCAAAAAACGAAATAACTTCCAGTGACTGTAACATTAAATGAAAAATATTGGTGCTGTATATTATCGCATTTCTACCTGAAATTTTCATGATCTACCTGAAAACTGCATTAATCAAATGTCTTAGACAATATGTATATTTTTTTATTCTTCTTCGGACTGAGTTGTTCACGTGCCAAGTGGATATTAACTTCCATGATGGTTGTAGAAGAGTTGAAATTACTTGAAAATGAACCTGGACCATGATGAATTCATTCAAATAAAAAATATCACACCAATGGCCATCTGAAGTTTAGTATTCATCTTTCGCAACCTTTCAAACGATTCAATTGCAAAGATTCGTTGAATATCATGTTCAAAGAGAAATTGAAAGACATTTTGTATGTGAAGAAAAATATAATAAAAATAATGTTACAAGGTAGCGAATGTTTGTGAATGTTTATTGTACAAAAACACTGTATAGAGAGTATGTTGAGCCATTATTTGGAAGTGTGGAATATTCAATAAATGTTTTAACTGTTGTTCTATAGTTTCATTTCGAAAAATTTTGATGGAGTCATCGTGAATCACACAATTAAAAACACTAACTAAACTGACTAACTGAATATTTGTATTTCAACCGGAATAACAAAGTCAAGGTGTAGTTAGGAAAGATTCTGAGATATGATATCGAGTAGTCAAAGCTGAAATGGTTTTAAGATTATCTGACGAAATCTTGAAAGGTCCAGTGTTGCTGAAGTGGAGTTGAGTGATTGCATAGGAAAAAGATATGACTATTCTTAGTATATCAAAGTGTCCAGAACGCTAGAGTAAAAGCGGATTCACTTTTATCGAATAGTGCACAATTCAATGGATAATTCATAACTCAAATAGTGACATATTGCTTACCTTGGATGAAAAATTTCTTCTTTCTCTCAAATAATTCCTATTCCAGACGGAAAAGCGAATTAAAGTGATCATAGGAGTGAATGTTTTTACCTGGTAGATGTGAATTTACCCAATTTGGTTAAGCGTTATCCACTAAATTATGCACTATTCGATAAGTAAACCCGCCTATACTTCCATTGAAAACAAAACGACAAATGATAAGTTGGAAAGAACATTGAAATAATTGTGGAATGAAATTGTTCGAAATACATTGAGTTAAAGAGTTTAGAAATCGATGGAATTTGCTGTAAACGTAACCAATCTGATTGCTGAGGCTAGATATTTCGACACGATATAATGTCGATCACCAGAGATTTTGTACATCTTCAGTAGGAATCTCGATTTACGATTTTTCGTTGTTGCCAATTCTCTCATCAAGGCTTATTAATCCGGTCGAATTATACAATTGAATCAACAAAAATTCCGACAGAGCCAAATTTTGGTGAAGACCTAGGGTTCACCATAAAGAATGAAAATTCAAAAGTCCCCAAAAATGTAAAATTTTCAGGTTTTTTAATTTTTCTCGAAAACGGTGAGTTGAAACAAAAATACCTCAGACCAACGTTGTAGATCTCGAAATTCTCTAAAAAAATAATCTCAATAAATTTTTCTTTAAGTTTCATCGTTTCCGAAATATTGCAATTGTAAAAGGCACGTTCTACATAATATGCACACGTTTCCACACCACCTGTGAAGTAGTGTACGCCCGTTTTTCTCAAAGTAATTCGTAATTGATTTTTCAGAATGTGGTAGCTTGAAGACACGAAAAACTACGAAGGAAATTTATATGTAACTCCAGATTTCTTTTTGTCACTACATGAACTCATTGTTTTCTCTTTTCCATAGATATTTTCACGGTTGGTACTCTTCTGAATCGTTATCAATTGTTCCACCTTGGCAATATCTACACGGATGACTCGACGAGCACAGAATTCCCACCCCTTTGTTATGACCTTGGAGACCTGTCGAACTTATCTTGCTCAGGGATCGTTTTTCAATAGAACACCTGAGCTTTGGAACTCCTTGCCGAAAGAGGTCTTTCCTGAGGCTTACAAACTTCAAAATTCAAAGTGAATGTTACTTCGTATCTCCTGTCCCTTGATTCACGCAGTGTTCTTTGAACATTACAGGGCTTTCCTTTCGTGTGATTCTGCATATAAAAAAAATATACAGGTAAACCGAGATATTCCTCGAAATCTAATAGACGATTTGTTTCTACTAAAATTTACTGATTTGAGTCGAAAAGCTACCAAAAAAGTAGATTTCTACTAAATATGGTCACGCTGATGGTACGCGAACGACATCAGAAGGGCAATAAATAGCCAGATGTTATTCAAGGCAATGCGGGTAGAGGGGATTCTCGAAGGGACTGACTATCTTTCAAATATACATTTTCTTAATATAGTTTGTACACGAAGAAAAAGTCCATGCTCGAAGTGGAGTAGTTGATTTCGAAAAATGGAATAGCCCAAGGTCGTCGCCACATTTATGAGTTTGAGTTATTCCCTTTTTTTAATAGTATATAGTTTGTACATAAAGAGACACAAATGTGACAATTACAATATCTCAGGAACGATGATACCTAAAGAAAAATATAAGATTATTTTTCTAGAGAATTTCGAGATCTACAACGCTGGTCTGAGGTATTTTTCTCATTCAACTCACCGTTTTCGAGAAAAATTAAAAAAACCCGACAATTTTACATTTGACCCCGAATAACTTTTTTAGCACATTTGGGATTTTTGGGGACTTTTGAATTTTCATTCTTTATGGTAAACCCAAGGTTTTCAACAAAATTTGGCTCTGTCTGAATATTTGTTATTTGATCACTGTTCTTATGTATAACTTGACCGGGTTATTTGTTGAATAGTGAGGAGACTGAACGATAGATCTGAACTTGTAGAGATTAATGCCCTTACACCAAACTGAAATTATTTGCACTCGACGCGCGTTTCGCTAACAAGTTAAGCATCTTCAGGAGAAGAAAACTCATACTAGGCTTAGTTATTTGTTTTCAATCTCAGGTAGTGCAGTTAAGAATTATCTTCGAAAGTTTCTCTTTGTCCGTTAAGGAATTCGTTTGGAATCACTCTTATTGAAAAGACGGAGTTGGCGGTATGGTTTCGCGTCCGATTCGCGATCCGATGGAGGTGGGTTCGATTCACCAACAGGGCAGAGCTTTTTCTTTGAGAATTCCTCTGTCGTGTTGGGGAATGACTCTGCCACGTTTCATGGTTGACGGTTCCGCGAATAACTACCAAGCTGCTCCTGAGGTATGGCGTAGGGAGTTAGTTAACAAGCCTACTTGCTGAAGGACTTCGAAAGCAGTCGATGACGTTTGGTATATAATTCCATGAATCACGGTTACTATTACACTCATTCTCATTTATTTATCAACAATGAACTAAACAGCGGGCTGAACGGAATAGGCCCTTTGTCATCATTCATACTATTTATTATACTATTTCTAGACTCTCATGCACATCCTTGATCAGTCTCTGATTGCTTTCACTGCCCAGTGAGCTGGCCGACACTATCTGCCATATCTAATATGAGCATGGTGTTCTTTAAATCGGGTTTTAATAGCTCGTCGACTCTGGCCTTGGCCAGTCAATGTATAGCAAGCTGAATATTCAGTCAGTCTTTTCAGCTTACGGGGTGGTCCAGAGATTCGTTCGGTAGTAATTATTATGAGGGTGAACTTAATAGTAGCATACAAATTATGCCAACTTCATTGGCGAAATATCAGCAACAGTAGCATCGGTGAATATATGCCTGGTAATGTATCTAAACCAATGAAATACCTGCAAATATAAAAATTTTATTTAAAAAACATGATATAAAATGTTAATACTCAACAGAAGTAACTTCAATTATAAAATGAACAGCGTTTCGAGATTAATACAAGCTATCCATACGACTTAAAAATTATTGGCAATGGGAATCCTAAGCAACATATCCACCTCGTACCTAAATTATAAGAAATGAATGTTTCACCAATTTCAGTATGAGTGGGTAGATAACTAGTCGACAAAATGAGCTACAAATTATCTAATTATTTGTGGAGGCAAGATAAGGTCTTTTATTGAAACGTATTGTTGGCAATCGGCTGTAATCAGTGGGAGGTTGGTATAATCGTATGAATGAATCCGAAAGGAACAAATCAGGATTTGTTCACTTAGCGTTGTAATGATGGGAGTTCTGAATTCCAAAGTGTGTGGAATCCAGTCGAGTTCGTCATCGCTAGTTTTTCCTCCTAGTAGTGGTCGGAGAATGGAGAGTGTCTGATCCCAAAGCTGTGCGCTGGAGAAATATCGATTTCAACCTGTAACGAGAAAAAGCACCGTGACAAATACCTCAAATGAGTCTCAATATTTTCGTTGGAATTATTATATATCAAAGCAAGATGTATGGGGATAAGCGATACCCCCTTTTTTGAAAAGTTTCGAACAATGCAAAGTATTGTCAAAGTGGTGATTTTCAGTTGAAGTCTTGGTCAAAGTGGCGCTGCGATATCATTTTGAAATTTTGGAATATGATCAGCATAATTCATGGTTAGCGTTCACATAAAAAATTTAACACTAAAAACTGTATAAGTCGCTCAAAAAATTTTACGGTTTGGGATTTTCAAACAATGTCAAAGTTCTGAGCTTAATTAGAAATATGGATTAGCATTTAATCAGGAAATGAAATTGGAGATATAGTACAATTGTATCACAACGAAGTCATTTGTTATCAGTTGAAGAGATGAAATTGAAAACATACAATGTACCCCATCGTTCTATCAAGAACAGTTGACAAACAGTTTTGTGATCGTAGAAAAAACTATATTTCGATATGAATATTGACTTGATATCTGTAGTGAATTCAAAGTGCAAATTTTAAAAAGCAATATTGGGTTCAAAAATATAGATATTTTATTTATTTTTTGCATATCTTTTCGAAACTCAGTTTCAAATATTGGAATTTCAATATCTATCTAATGTTGTTTGGGAGATTAGATTATAATATTGAATTATTTCAGATAGCATATTGGCATAATATAGATATGCCAATCCTGATATTGCATTGACACTAACAAAGGACTATTTAAATAGTGATTTTAGAATCACACCTATGAATGGTATTGTAATTTCAATAGTAATAACATAACTGAGATCTCAATATTGGTAATAATGAAATATTGATTTCTAGCGACATGGTTATTGTGTGTTACCCCTAAATGATAGACATAAATGACATCGCAAACTTTTCTGTACACCTTTTTAAAGTGTACAATAATGTAGTGTAGTACATTATTTTGATATATCTCGTAGGATTCAGCCAGCTTTTGCAATGTAAGCGCAAAAAAATGTGTTTATTTACGAAATCAAATTAGAAACCTCTTGAATTATCGATATTTCTCTACTTCATACATGCATATAAACCTTCCTTCTGAATCACTTTATTTATCGAAGAAAACCGCATCAAAATTCGTTGCATAGTTCCAAAGATATAAGCGTACATTAGGGACAGACAGACTAGACAGCGAGAAGCGACTTTGTTTTAAAATATGTAGTGATGATGAACTATTATAAAAAAAAGCAGATATTGATAATGAAATATTGAAATTTACATATATATATATATATATATATATATATATATATATATATATATATATATATATATGAATGGATAGCTAGCATTCCATTTTGTTCCAATATTCTACATGTGCCTACTAATATCTGTTTTAACAGTGCATGAGCATTTTCTACATCTGCTAAGCTTGTGAAATCCTTAGATACCTGACATCCTCCTCTGTTGAAAATTGGTTAGTTTCGTTAGTAAGATGTTGAAAAGGCGATCTTTAGAACAAAAGAGATGTTCTTTCTCGTCTCAGGCACGAAATCTGGGTGCCCAAGTACGGAGAATGCCTTATGCCAAAAGAATGACTGGGAGCATGCCTCAAATGGGAGTTAACCTGAAGAAAAACATTTGGTGATGAGAATACAAATATAAGTTCGTTGTATCAAATTTGGCGTACTTGTAAATTAGGCACTCCGTATCACGTGACAGAAAATGGCAGTTGTTGGCACACTAGTATCATTGTGTTGCTAGTCCTTTGAGAGTAAATATTGAATTTCTAATAATTTTCGTAGGTAAAATGGGGTGTAAGGGTGATATTTAAATGGAGCGTGATTACGTAAAGACATTTATGTTGACGTTGGTTTGATCTTGGTTTGATACAGATATAGAATGAAGTTCAGATCATTCAATAACGTAGATCCTTAGGCTTTGAATATTTCTGAGCTGAATTATACACCTGATGGTGTCAAATTTGTTACAAATATAGATTCTGTTTCGTGTTCAGTTTTAAGTCAGAGCCTTCATTCCCAAGTGGATGGAGATGAAGGCTCAAAATAATTTGAAGTCTTATTCAAATTTTGAATTCATTGAAGGTCTTATTGTTTTCATTGAAATTCAGACTGTTACTGAACTCGAAGTTGCAGTTGATGTTTCTTGTTTTTCCCAAAAATCATAGATCAAAAACCAGCTGCAAATATGCAACATACTGTGCGGCCAAGCAATAATTATAAGGGCCCCTTTTTTAATGTCATGTGATAAAATGAACCTGGATAAGTCGTCCCATTAATCAAAAACCTGTATTTTACAACAATAGCAATAGAGTAAAATCCGACTTTATCCCTGTCATGACGAATTTCACAGCAAACTACAATAGACGTAAGAAGTATTCTTTTTCAGCTGAAACACAAATAATAATCCATAATTTATTGAAACACTCAAATACGCACAGGAAATAACAAAACGAAACTGTTTTATTATTATTATGGTCGCTAACGAGAAAATCCAATGTGTGCCAATAGCCGCCATATTGGTTCTGATTTGACGAGTCACCAGATTGTCTAATTTTCATGTTGGATATGATTATATATTCATTTATTTAGAAAATACATTCGAAATATTCGAATCGATTAGAAATAGATATACTATCAATAGGACAAATGGTGAAACATGATTTTAAGTGTCTGAGTTGAAACAATACTCAACAAATTATCATATAGGAGGATATTGAAGATGGTGAAGTGCTTTTTAGTGATTTGACACTTGTACGTTGCGGTAACAACTGCGATCCTTCCATTGAACTTTAGATTGAACTTCAGGCACCTACTTTAAAATAGACTCCATAAAGTATCGATAATGATAAGTATATGACATATATTCGGATCCCCAAAAAGATCTCTGTAACTTTCACAAATTCTCATTCACTACCAAGAGAGAACCTATCCATATTCTGTTTTTTTATTTGAATCATTTCCAAAGTTAGAGCTATAAAAAACATTATTGTTAATAAAAATGAGGATGGTTCCCTTCATTTAGCCACAAGAAAGTCCTCACCTTTTCTGGCGAATACACCCCTGGTCCTGGAATATTATCATCGCTGGGAATATTTACTCTTCCGCTCATAGTGAAAGCAGGAGAGTGGGTTTTGTAACTCTCAGGATCCACTAAGTTGTATTGGCCTGGAGCAGGGTTCTTCACGCGCTCGTCGATAGGTTCCTTTGTTCTTCCGGATATCGTATAGGCAGGGGCGGACTTCTCCCCAACGGCGGACGGGATATTGTATACATTTGGGGCTGAAAATATATAAATCATTGACACCATATGAAGATTCTTGAAAACCCAGGTGCGTTAGTTGATATGCTTTTGTTTAGCCATATCTCTTGATGTGAGAAATCGAAGTGAGAGGAAATACGTAACATGATTTGACAATTATCGGGCGTGCATATATGCATATATGTTTCCTTACCAGATTCATGTGGCAATCTCTCTCGAAGGGATATTTTAGTTGAAATTTTTCAAAATCAAGAATGCGAAATATCCGCGAGAATTCGGCCTTACCAATTTTTCAGGTACAAGTTAACGCACCAGGTTTTTATGCATCTTTACACTAACAGTAACGGAATTGAGAAGCGTGATACCCCAGAGAATACAGCCGGATGAAGGAGTCTAGTTTGCAACGAATAACAGAGTTTGTTCCTTATTTGGGGGTGATCAAGAAGTGCCTCCTGAGAGTGAATTTGTTGGTGCTAACGTCACCATCTTGAAAAATGGGTATGATTCAAAATCTCCCAAACGATGCATCGTACCGAAAAATGCGTTTGGCATACTGATAATATTTCACAAATCTCTGTAGTGTCATGAGGATTGCTGCAAATAGGCAAAGTTTGGATTACTTACTGGAATTTTGGCAGCAAACAACAATAAAAATGGACTTGAACATGAAAAAAATATGGACACGAAATTCGAAATTAAAAACAACAAAAAAGTATTTTCCAAGTTACAGCCCCTCCATAACTACGTAAATTGATTTTATAATACTTTGGAGACTTTTTTCCAAACATTCCCAAAAAGAAGAAACTCATGTTGTTTCTCGCAAATCAGAACTCTCAATGCATTGGAGTATGAATATTTCAGAATCTACATGAATCAGTACTCGACGAGTATATCGATTCATCACCAAAATTCGATGTCAAGATGGAGAATCGATCAACAAACAGGATGGAAAAATTCGAGGTAACTTGCTTGTTTACTTTCTGGAAAGTTGAGTCTCATTCAGAAAGACAATGATACCACAATTATAATTTTTCTCCATTCACCTGGAAACGACCTTTTTATATTCACTTATTTCGTGAAAAAAATTCAGGACATTGCTCGGTTGCCATGACTATTGTACCGAAATGTGGAAAATACGATCCAGTACAAAAATGAAATGAATATTCAACCAGTGAAGAAACATATCTGTTTACAGGCAATTTTCGGTATCTTTGATGACTCTTTCCTGGAAGTCATATCAATTCTAATTTGAAATGTCAAGAAATAGTTCATACACGCTATCTCCAAAAATGTTCACTATTGAATTGAACTTGATTTATTTTTCAGGTTTCGACAAAGCTGTTGAGCATAATTCTTTCCTGAAACGAAACCACTAATATAAAAATCTCTGATATTCACCAAAAGTGATTATGAGTAATAATAGGGTTTTGATATGTTATCCTCGCAAGAATCACGCTTGCTGTCTGTTGTGCAACCAATTCTGCTATGTTCATTATCCAAAATAAGAATCGAATTTCGGTGATTCCTCAGAAGATATGAGACAATGTACAGAGTTTGAGGTAAAAAGAATGTTAGTTGAAAAGGCATTGAACTGGTATATAGGCGTTAGTTTAAGTAGTATAAAAACCAACCGGGTGTTTCCGAGGGCTTTTCTGCCTGGACCTTTGCTCCGAAGCTGAATTTGGGAGAGTTTTCGTGTAAGACCTTATCGGCAGTTGGAACATTGTAAACGTTGGGTGCTGTACATGATGTAAAAAAGGCGTGTAAATGATTGTCAATGGAGTAATGATGAAGTAGACAATTAATAATGTACCAAAAACAGAAATCTGAGACATACTGAGTCCATATTCGAACTCTATTTTTTTCACTATTTCATAGCTTGTCTACCAAGAATTCCCATTATGAAGAAAAATGTCAGTTTCATAATTTTTGGAGTATAAAATTGTTATTTATGTACCAAGGGTATCGAGCAGATATTAATAAATGCCCATAGAGGAGTGTCCTCACAAAGACTAGGTCCTCTGGTCAGAGGGTTTGTAAGTCTCCCGAGGACAAATACATCTATTTATATCCGTGGTGCATAAAAACATTCATGTCATACTAATTCGTAATTGCATCTATATCCGAAAATTCAAATCCATTTCGTATAAGTAGATAAAATCATTTTCAGGGAAACACTGCTGAACTTACAACAGCAAAATACAGAAAAGTTTTCTGTCATGGACCAAAAAGTATAGAAATATGTACAGCTTGTCTATTTCATCTTGGCACAGGGATGATGACGTATTGCACAGCGCGGGACAAGCAGCCATTTGAATCCTAATCTCAGGTTAGTGCGCAACCGGATGTGGAACCAGTTACCGTGCCAAGTTGAATTGGATAAGTTGTAGTCGGTTTATATGAATAAAAATATAATAATGAACTAGTATGACATCAAAAGACTAGCAAAGTGATTTGCGATAAGACATGAGACGTATAATCCTCCAATCTTTCACGTTTGTAGTCTACATATATTATTTGACTTTATTCCAAAGAGCCCACACTCTAGGGAAAGCTTTTCATTATTGATTTTTCAAAAATTCATTCTCCCTCGAAGTTGTTACATCGCCTGGCAAACTCAATATGCAAAATAGTCAAATTTCATATGATTAAAATCATCGTATCGAAATTATGGTAGAATGCTAGATTCGAAATTTGAACATAATAATTAGAGGATATTCAACTTTTGAAGATAATTCACATTTTCAGACTATCGAATTTCGGTTATAAAGGACTTTCATGAGAGATAAAATTTTTAGAGAAACCTTCAGGGAACTTGGATTGCTTTCGAATAATAGATGTCACTTTGATATAGGGTCACTGGATCTAGTAAGCTTCGCTTACACGGGTACGGACATTGGGTGGAGCTAATCGGAACGATTACCCAAAAATTGACCAAAGGCATTGCACTGTAATTTGTTTAAACAAATTAGTAAAGAAGAAGACAAACTGTCATTTTTCAAATTGACGTGACATTGACAAGGGTTTTCGACTAAAATTTTGGGTGTTTCCTATGGATATTTGACCAATTTTAATTTCCTTTTAGGGCTACCTACGCTATTTCAATCAAGTAACTGGGATTAACAGCAGATTTATACAACAGTTTCAAGTAAGATGAAATGGTTATCTTTCTGAATTACCTATAATTGTTCATATGGAATAGTAATGTTGAACTTCTTATATTGAATGCTTACTTCGTAAATTTGTGTATTTGGTGATTCTTCCTCAGAATTTCCCAGTTGAAAAAATAACTTCTACCCAAGTCCCAAGTTAACATCGAGAAAGGTCCATTCGATTCAAGGTGAAGTTATTTTTCATTCGCGTTCTATACAAAACTATATTCGGTGATAATCTTGTAAAAACTAGTAAATAACTCGCCACTAGGAATGGAAAATAGTTTGTGACTTTTGTCATTGTTTTTAAAGTTTTTAACTGAACAAATTTTCATTTCAAAATTTAGAATTTCAAATCAGAATGAAGAATATTGTGTAAGTTCAACTCAGTTAAACTTTAAACTGGACAAGCATACACGAACAAGAAAGGCGAGTTCTGAAATTCAACAGTAACTTCCGTCAGTTCTATCACCGATGCCTCTCTCTCTGTTTGTCGTTCGTCACAAACAGAGAGAGAGAGAGGCATCAGTGACAAAACTGATGGAATTTTCAGTTGAATTTCAGAACTCGCCTGAACTCAAACACTTCTTCCTCTCATATTCTCCGAATTTGTATAAACAAATTATCCTACATTGCGACTGGCCGATTTTTGGGAATCTTCTGGGATTGGCCAATTTACAACAATTTTCGCCAGGGCCTCGCCCATTGTCCGTACCCGAGTAAGCGTAGCTTACTAGATCCAGTGACCCTAACCTGATACAAAAATGGAAAGGCCAAGCTTAGGGCCATACCTAGAATTTTGTCCCTCGATTCAAATAAATGGATTCTGACCTGATAACTGAATAGTCAAAGTGATATTAATATATTCGTGCCACAATTTTTCGCTGTCCAACTTGGGTACATCATACAATAGCCGTGGATGAACCTGTTCTGCTATTTTCCCATTGTTACTAATTGTAACAGAAATTGGTAATCTATGTTAACAATAATGACGAATATTCAGAAAATGCTTTGATTTTCTGTTAATGATATGTACATAAGTACGCACATGAACATGTATGTTTCTTGGGAAAAATACGATTTATTCAGGATTCCGAAAGCAATCTTCGAGTTCGTTCGGTGATAAAATCATGCATCATTTTCAAATAGCCAGAAGAAATGATAAGTTACATAGATTTATTTGAACTAACCAGGGGTGTCGAAAGGTTTGAGGGGGTCTGATTTTACTCCAAAACTGTATCTCGGTGATTTATCTAGCAATAATTTATCTGCTTTTGGAACATCATAAACGTTGGGTGCTGAAAAACAATATAAACAATAAACGAAGATGAAAGCCCATTTGACAGTAACGATAAAATAACTCCATTTTACGAAATAACAAATTGTTGATATGGAACAAGTCTCCTTAAAAGAAATTCCACTTCGACAACTTGGTAAAATTTTTCAACTCTTTCACTCATTCTTGCACTATGAAAGATATTGAATTGTAATAGTGATAACAACCGTTTTTAAACTGAGGTCTCAATATTTGTGAAGCAATATTGATCATTAGTTATTACCAAAAAATGTAGTTATCATAAACTAAAATAATAAAATTCTGTGAACTTATTTCAAGAACTTTTTACACAGTGAGTTTGAATATGCCTTCACATAAAACAATAATCCTTCAGTATTTTTCTTAATAGATTTTCATCACAACCAAACTTTCATCTTGTTCTTTTCATACAAAGAATATAATGATGTTTCACTAACAATGTGATCGTCGGAATGATAGCCAAGATGAGTGTGGCTCTGAAGAAGCTAGCCACCCGCGCTAGCGAAACGTCAGGAAGAAATTCCAACGAACGAGGGCCTTCAAACCCGAAGAAAAGTAGTACCTATAGTCGGGCTGTTCGAAAGATAGAATTCAAGGACGCGTGAACAGTGAATGCCTACACAGCCACGCCTTCTAAACTGAAATAAATGAAGAACTGTTTACACTGTACTGTACTTATTTGTGCTTTGTATTTACGTGTGTTACGTTAATTGAATAATATGGATGGAAACACTCTTTCACCTCCAAGGAAGAGAAAAAAAAAGACATTCAACTGTAGAGGAGAAAGGTGTGAAAATGAACACTTATAAAAAAGCATCCCAAGAGTTGATGGGAGAACGACGCGGCGACGTTTTTGTTGAGTGGTGTAAATCGGACTTGTATCATTGGGGAGAGGAACATTCAAAGAGTGCGTGCCGTTCACGTGATCATTCTATCTTTTCAGCGGCTACACTATAATACTGGAAACCTCGGCCGCGAGAGCCTTAACCATTTTGTCAATGCGATGTTGCCTCGAAAATAACTTGGTGTCACTACGTCTATACTCTATACCACGTAACTCCATCATGACATAAGTTATCACCATGACGCAATGGGTATATGAGTGACTTGTAGGGGGGGGGAATAATTCATTTTCATTTTATGTTTTTGAGAGACTTGGCAAACTGGGGATAGTGAGTTCAAGCCCCGCAGCAGGCACTGTTTTTTCCAGGTAAGTATTTGGTTGGTATTTGTGACTGAAAATGAGATGTAAATTTGAATAAGATAAAGAGATAAACAACAACTGAATGAATTTTGAATATGAAGACTCAAGATCACTGGAGTGATATTAAATGTTTAAATTATATTTTTTGTGCCATTCTTATTTACAATATTGTACCGATATATCGACAACGATATATACTTTTTTTTTATTGAGCCAATATCACCAATTTTCACATTTTTTATGGCCAATATATTATTTACCCATTAAGGACAATTTTTCTCTAATATTGAACCAATTTGTCTAATATATTTCTGCTATTTCGGTTGTTGTCAGGAAACCAAGAATTACAAGAGTTATTACGCAAGTCATGTATGTCTATTGATATTGGTGATTCACACGGAGTCATTTTATCGCTACTTCTATTTCCCACAACATAAAATTGAAAAATAAAAAAACTAACCGGGTGTATCGGAACTTCTTGGAGTAGGCGTCCGCCTCCCAAAAGAGTATCGGTGACTAGATGGCGTTCGGCTGAACGGTTTATAAGCATTAGGAGCTGTGTTAAAATTATTAATATGTTTAGTCTACATTTCGAAGTTATGTTAAACTATTCGATACTCATTAATGATTATCTGGAATTAATTCGATATTATTCTCCACGCCATTTATGCTTTTGGAATATTTATGCACTAAGTCACACATTCTAACAAAAGGCTCAAGTCAAGAGTGCTCATTCGAAGATTTTTGGACCGCAGTTTCTCTTCTGAGGCATTTCTCATATGTATGATATTCATAAACTCAATGTACCCGCCAGAATAACTTTGTTTATTAATCGTAGTAGTCTAGCTCAAAAATTGAAAATGAAAAAATCTCCTGTAGAAAAGTTTTAATCGCAGAAACTCCAGCACCAGTATTTATCCATTTTGAATCCGTGGTGAAAATATACAAGGTCTCCACGTTAATGATCGTAACATGTGAATTTTTTTTGACTATCGAATATTAATTTAAAAATGGGAAGAATTCATAGTGTCATCTAGACACCTGAAGAAACAATGCGTCGTTGGAGAAAGAATTTTACACTGAACTATTCAAAAAAAGCCATTAAAAAGATTTCGCTTTAAGGAGACGGTATACTTTACGAGATTTTATCATCATGGTGTTCGTCTTTCTCGTATTCTGCTTTTTTTTCTTGAATGTTAGTGCTAACAAAAAAAATCGAAAATGGAAACTGAACATTTCTTTGATTTTTTTTCTTCTTGTTGTTGAGGTTTCACCTTTCAAACATACCAGGCAATCACATAATTCTTTGGTTTCCGGTGTTACCCGTATGAAAAATGTAATGAATTGAACTAATGGACTAGTGGTTTCGAAAAAAAATTTTTGTCATACAGTTTGTTAATAAATATAATGATTTCTCGCAAAAAATATCCATTTTTTCATTGCTCCGAATAATACATATATTCAAAATCTTTCTTTTTTCACGAAATCAATGATTTTGGGTTCTTCACAAAATGGGTAAGATAAATTAATGCTATATTTACATTTCATTTGTTTATTCAATAATATTCTCTCATATAGAAAATGAAATCGCAGAAACAAAAATAATTTTCATACACATATGTTAAAGTATGTAAAGTCATTAATTTTGTGAATAAACAACATATATTTTGTTAAAATAATTGGAAAAATTTAAAATCAATTTAGAACAGTCAAACATTTTTGCAGGAATTTTTCTTTTTACGAAACATCATTATATTCCTTGACAAATGAAATGATGAAAAATGTTTTTCAAAGCAAATTAATTATTGTCTTGGAACGTTATTTTTTTCAAACGGGTAACACATGAAATCCAAAATTATGTAATTGTATATGATTTTTGAATGGCGACACATCAATAACAATTGAAAAAATTAGTTTCAATTTTCGTATTTTGAATATTTTTGTTAGTATAAACATTTAAACAATAACAGACGTAAAGTCTCCACGAAGCGAAATATTTTCGTCAGAGATATAAATATCAATGAAAACTTAAAAGAATATTATTACCAATACGCTCAATTCATTGAAAATCATTTTTTTTCCAACGAAACAAGGTTTCTGCAGGTGTTTGGATGTCACTAACTTTTCAAATTTTCAAGTCGACATTCGCTAGCCGAAAACAATAATTATTTTACGCGTTATGATCATTAACGGGGTGGTGAAATAGAGAAGCAAGCGTTGTGCGGAACTCTATTTTCACCAAGGATTTGAAATGGTTGAGTTCTAGTGATGGTTTCCAAGTAATTGGCCTTATACTCGAGTTGCGTAATGTACTTTTCCTACTATCACCATGCGTGGGCAAGTCATGAGAGCAAGTATGTAAAACAATGCTTATCGAATCATGGATATAACAACATTCAGTACCAATCCACAAAATGCTGAACAATAAATTTACGAAAATATGATTTTCAATTCAATTTCACTGAGACTTCGGAGCAAAAATTTGCTGAATGCCGCTTCTGGACAATTGAATGTAGTCATGAGATAAAATTTATCAGGTTACAAAAAACTTCCAGAAGCGGCGGCCTTTAATTTAGAATACACGTGTCTGAACCATAACCTAACAGCTGTCAAGTACGTATTGAGCGGTTTGAAATAGTGGGAGTAGAAAAACGGTTATCAATATATTAATTTACAAAAAACTGAACTATTGAATTATTTCACTAGTGGATGTTACTTTCCAGCACATTTTCCTATGCGGGCAAGCTTTCGATCATATTTTTTGGACCGCCATCAAGAGGTTTCTTCATTTTCAACTTGTGAGCTAGACTACAGCGCTATGATGAATATCCAAAGCACAACCTCCGACATTATACAGACAGGTTATGTCGCAATTAATGATGAGAACTCTTTTCAATATCATTATTAGTGAGATCTCATTTTTTATTGATTTCAAGTGAACACTTCCTTAAATATTTCAGGAAATCTCTTGGGAAGGTGATTGAGCTCTATAATGTGCCCTTCATTGTTCTAAAAACTGTTCGTTTTCGTTGACCGGCTGACGAACGTCAACCCTCAGAAGTCGAAACTTGTGCGAGCAATGGATCAACGAGGCCTTACCTTTTAACGTGCGATTACCCAGCACGGTGGCCCGGCGGGGAATCGAACCCCGGTCTTCCGCTTGAAAGGCGAATATGCTTGATTGGTACTCCATATTTAAACGCTTCAGTTCAACGAGCATTCATGCCGAATTTGTTGCTGATTGCTGATTAAATGCATTCATTCTTCGATAATTTATTTTCAATCATTCACTGTGTCATAAGATTACAAATGAGTTATTATATATTGCAGGAGTACTTCACTGAGAGAGACTTGTTTTATGGTATGCTGTAATGAGTGTAATGGATATGCAATAGCGATAAGCATTCTGTCTTCCTGTAAACAAGTTATAATAGCCCGGGAGCCAGCTGCCAGTTTTTATGACCAAAATCAAGAAAGCTGATATTTTGCAGCATGCTTCATTTAGTATTGCTAGTAAACGAAGTGACCCTCAGCATGCGCATTTGCGGTGGGTGTAGCAGCGGCAGCCACCCACACACGTATAATTATAATAAAAAAAACAAATATCAAGAAAGCTGAGATTTTGTTTGTAGGTTTATGACGGTCTAAAATATTTATATATATTTAAATATTTAAATATATTCAATAGAATAATTTAGTGTGAGAGAGAAGCAGCTGATTCCGTGATATCAGTCGCAACGCTCCCGCGCGCATATACGCACTGTTTTATTGATAAAAATCAATAGTAATCGGAAATCAAGAAAGCTATAACTTCGTGAACTAATAGTTATATGTAAGAGTTACACGAAAAAAATTGTCCGCTAAGCTTTTCGCACTGGAAAAGTGCTCAGCTGATACAGTGAAGGATACCACGCGCCCGCACGCATAGCGGTGCGCTGTATCTTTCAGTCGTCAGCTGACCACTTTTCCACCGCGAAAAACTCAGCGAACTATTTTCCAGTCGGCCATCACTTCCCCAAATTACATACAGCTTTCTTAGTATTATTTTACTCGTCGCATATTTTTCGCATGTTTCGGCGAGAAGCTGAAGTACAACCCCCCACCATAAAATCAGCTGACTACTTTTTTCCGTTTTTTCAGACCGTCATAAACCTACAAACAAAGTCTCAGCTTCCTTGATATTCGTTTTTTTTATTATAATCATACGTGTGTGGGTGGCTGCCGCGGCTACACCCACCGCTACCATGGAAGCTGACGTTCACTTCGTTTATTAGCAATACGAAATGAACACTAGCCAAAAATTTCAGATTTCTTGAAATAATTCACTCAAAATGGCAGCTGGCTCCCGGGGTATAAGAATGATCGAGTAGTTCGAATCATGGCAATGATAAATGTTTGTACAAAGTCCTTCAAGACTAGTATTATAAAGTATAAACGATGAGATTGGAACCTTGGTGTCAAAGATGAAACTTTTTCGAGATATCAATTACCTTAACACCAAACTAATATTTTTAAACTCGACGCGTGTTTCGCTGACAAGGTTAGCATCTTCGGGATACAGTATCAATTTTCTTCTCCTGAAGATGCTAACCTTGTTAGCAAAACGCGCGTCGTGTGCAAAAATATCAGTTTGGTGTTAGGGTCATTCATCTCTAGAAAAAGTTTCATTATAAAGTATGGTGTAATAAATGAGTGGAGATAATAAACTCAATATCTGCAGCGATGAGGTGAATGATATTCCTTCAAAAGGTTCTTTGATTACGAAACAAAAAGTTTTGTAGTCCATAAAAATTTTTGTCCACGTCTGTTGTATAAAATATTCATAATGCATGTGTTTTTTCAAGAAATACGATATTCATTGGTAACTAGTGAATAATATAAACATTTTACACTAACATCAATATGATGAATATTTTTGTTGAATTTTTTGATATCATTGATATCTCTCAGGTATTCGGAAATAGTGTTATGAATTTTGATTATGGTGAAGTATAATGATTTCCTTTCCAATATTGCATTCAAAATGTAAAACAATAGTCTTTTACAATAGTCGTGTACAAAGTATAGTATTCTACTCGCGTATAGTGACTATAATATATGTACTATTTTCCGAAATCGAAATGATTCAAATCATGGTGCATAAATATTCCAGAAGCATTCAAATTCGAGTTAGAGAAGTAGGTTTTATCAGAATATTTGTTTTTAACCAACCAGGGGTGTCCATCGGTTTCTCTAATGGGGTTTTTGATCCAAAACTGTATTTTGGAGTATCATGAGCAACTGTCTCTGGTATATTGTATTCGTTTGGTGCTAGTGTGAGAAAATTGTATCGATTAGTGTCCATTTTTTGCAAAATTTTGACAGTCCAAATATTTCTAAACTGTGTGTTCAGATTTACACCAAACTTTGAAGAAACAATAACAATCTTATGTCTCCAAGAATAATTATCGATCTAGCAGAATCAAACATCATTATGTGAGCTATATCAATAAGATCCATCATTACCGGAATCAGTCAGCAACGCATGTTTATGGAAAATAGGGGAGTTCACGAAAAAATAAATTCCTGTTTGAAATGTGTCACACGGTCAAGAAAGATCTTAACAATGAATGCCCAAAAGATTGCAAAACTGAAAAAATTATTTCCTAATGATACTCAAATGGAATTCCTAGCACATAACCTCCCAACAGTAGATGTAACTATGGTCTCTAATTTTTCGGCCTCTTATAAAGATCTCTAAATCAACTACAGACTAATCGTATAGAAGCAAGGCAGTTCCATATCTTAGTTAGTGAATTATTCGTGGAAAAGGTTCAGAAGATAATTATTGTTTTTGCCTTTATATTTCCTTAACCCTACCGATTTTTATTAGTTTTGAACATTGGGGAAGATTCATATTGACAAACTGTAGTGGTAACATCAAAACAAACCCGAACTTGAATGAATACATGGCCGTGCAACAATTTCAATATTGGATTCACAAACTACTCCAGGAACAAAGAAAATCTAACTGTAGCAGGGACAACATTCCTTCAATCATACAGACAAATGATGAACACTATTATAAAAAATTTAATGAATATTTTCCGATTCATATTGCAGTATAAAGCCTCAGGTGAAGTTTAGTGTACAATGGAAACGAAATTTCTTTCGGTTTGGAAACATTTTCATGCTAAATGGGTATTGAAATCATCTGGTGTAATTCTGAACTTGAAGTTTTGAGCTGGACGGTCAAATTTTTTTGTAATTTCCATTACTGGGAAGAGGGATTACTCACCTGGCGTGCTTAGAGGTTTTTCAACATTGGTTTTTAGGCCGAAGGTATATTTTGGGGCGTTGTCGTGGATCACTTTCTCAGCTTTGTCGGGGTTATAGTCTCCGGGAGCAGGAAAATTTTCAGGTTTTGGTTCTTTTGGGCGACCGTGGAGACTCAAAGCAGGGGGTGTATCTTTGCCTATAAAAAATAATTGAACAGATCACGAATAGTTGAAACTTTTGCTGGAGATCAATTACATATCTATTTTTATTCAACTCATTTTTTTTAGTTCAGCCTTAGGTCCATATTATATATAAGTTCTTTGTATGGTGGCTAAACACCACTGATTTGACGCCGATCCACCTAATTGTGGTTGTATATGTATAATAATAGGTACAATTCTTTGAATAAAGTTATCTATCTTTTATACTCACTACATAAAGTGGTTTCATTTCAATATTTTATGATCAACAAAAAAAGTGTATTTTTTGGAAGTTGTTGTAGATATCGATCGATACTGCAAGAAGTGAAATACTTCTTGGCACGAACTAGGAAGCCAAGCTTCTGGGAAGCCCCTTCAGCGATCGATCTCACATGCTTTTTCCATGAGAGAATATTACTGATCGTAACTCCTAGCGTCGAGATACTGGACTTTGTAGGAATAGTTACTCCTGACATTTGAATATCAAATGAAGAGAGATCGGATTTCTTTCAGAAGAGATATGCCTGGATTTTCCCAGCATTGAATTCCACTAAGTTGATGTTACTGCAGTCTATTAATCCCGCCCAGTTATCGCCTCAACTGAACCCTGTGGAACACCTGTATTTATGGAGAGAGTATGGGACGATACTCCATCAATAACCACATATTGATACCTGTCAGACAAAAAACTCTTCAACAAAGGAGGAGGTAAATCATAGACGGCAGTTTAGATAGGAGACTTCGATGCCAAACTCGATCAAACGCTTTTGAAATGTCGAGTGCGACAGCTTATATTTCTTCGAATATTATTATGAAATGCTGCCAAATATGTGGAACATACGCCAGTACGTCATTGATCTTTGATGGCAAAATCCGTATAGTCAATAATTAATAATTCCTGAAACCTCCAGATATTTGATAAGCTTCATACTGATTGCTTCTTCTATGACTTCAAAAAAATAATCTGAAACCGAAGAATGTGCCAAACCTTTCGCGCTAAGTCCAGTAACATTATACTGTCCTGGTCCTGGACCTATGCTTTCCAGTTTTCCATTATGTCTCGCTCCGAAACTGAAAGCCGGCGCTCTCTCCGTCTTAGATTCCGAAGTTTTCTTTCCTAAAATGAAGTTTCCGTGTTCATTGATCATAAAATTCAAAAATAATTTTGGTCTACCTATGTAAGACGGAAGTGCCACGCAAGCCGGCCCTGGCCCTCTGAACTCTGCTGCAATAGGTCCTCGACGTTTCGTTGGGGTCCATGGACGTTGAGTTATTCCTCCCATGTTCTGTAATGGAAAAAATATGTGATGGGTAAACGAATATACTTTGTTCAACCATCCTTTGCCGTTACGTCATACGTTGTCCAACTTTATCTCTCATTCATGAAATGGATGAGACGGAATTATGACATTAATGTATGTCTAATGTCGATGTGAATTTTATTTGTCATTTTTGACAGTTCAGTTGTCATAGTTTGATTTGTTTAGTATTTCTGGTCATTTTCGCCTTTTTCAGTTGATTTTTCATTGTCAAAATGCCTTTCCGGTATAATGAGAAGGAGCAAAGCTTAAATTTGAAGTTAATTGACTACTAAAGAGAAAGAGATGCTGGAGTGCCGCTTTTACCGTTAAATGCAGTCTACAACGTATGTATCTACCTATGTTATGCAAAATGTAGGTCTTTATTGATTTGATTTAATCCTATAGCGTGTTGCTGATGCTCCAGAAATATCTATTAGAACTAATCAAAAACTAGCTACCAGTGAAATGGAAACAGATAAAGACTACAAAATCAAAGTTCATGTCGGACATGTTTATGCTCGAGGATCATCGATTTATATCATACATCAATATGTCATAGGAACACCAGTGTATGCGATGTATTCTGCAGATAGGTACATATTAATAATAATTTTGAGGTTGAGTGTAAAATAATTTTCAACTAATATAAGACAAACGTAAAACAGCAGAATACGTCACCGATTATGACGCAACGGCAAAGGATGGTTGAACAAAGTATATCATCTAAGTATTACAAGGCCGCCTTTCCAAGTGAAGATTCGTTAACGAAATGAAGTATGCTTTCTGAGAAAGATTGAACAAAATATCTCTGAAAGGCATTCCCTCGAATTTAATTATCGGGAGTAATTACACAAGTGCTTCAAAACTACCGATAATTTTCCATGAAAGCATGTTGTCTGAAAACTGCATGAGTTTATTTTCATATTTTGTCGAAAGAGCCCGACTCCGAAGGAGGAGGGCTCTTTTAGCAAAATATGAAAATAACAGAATGCAGTTTTCTTACTGACAACATGCTTGAATGGAAAATAATCAGGTTTATTTTGATGCACGAGTGTAATTCGGTAGAATATTTCCGGAGTTAAGACAAGGACGTTTAAAATTCAGTATTTATACCTGTCAAGATGACAAATGTACATTTTAACAATCGTTACCATAGATACACGTACCAAGCGGGTATTTTTCGATACCTACCGGGTATTTACCAGCCCGAAAATATCCCGCCGGGAATTTATCGCTGTAATTGATCGGAAATGTCCCGCTTCATATGGGATTTTTAACACACGATGAAAATATTCTATATAATTTACCCTTTTCGAAACCACTGAGTCGAATCAAATCAAGCTTGGGTAAATGATGAAAAACTGTCAATGGTATAGTCGTTTCGATTTGGATGGCAACAAATCGCTACTTGCATTAATTGACGCCGTCCTAACTTTAAGCGGGGTACATGCTTCCATATTATCAAAACCACTATCACTACAAGTCTCACTCAGTTTTTGTTTTTATCTACAATTTTATCTGGAATCAACACAGCGTCTATTTTCTTCCAGCGTCGACAATCGTTTTAGTTTGACAACTGAACTCCTAGGCTACTTGATATATGGAAATTTAATAATACGCTAAGGCAAGATGGTGAATGGCATTGCTAATTCAATGGAAACGAAAATCAGAATCAAAGAAAGATGTTGATAATTGAGTGTTAGTAAAATTGGAAAAATATACATGGTGTTATGTACGTGGCCAAATTCGAAGAGATGATTTTACGAGTAATTCTAAGACAAAATGTTTTCATGAAGGTCGAGTAATGGTTCGTTTTCAAGATACAGGGTGTAAACACTACAACAATAATCCATCTGCCGATTTTCCTAAAATTTGACGGTGATATTAAGGCGATTGAGGCGTTGATTTGGCCACCACTAGATTGAAATCATATGGTCCAGTGGCGTCCCAGAATTTACCTCAAGCATTCTTTACCAAATATTTGACTTAAAAAAAAATATGCCCCACTGTTTTTTTGCAATGTTTGGATTTTTTGGCATTGAGCTTCTGAAAATACAACTTTTGTACCTCAATGTTTTTTGTATCTCATTCTCTATATTTGAAAAAAAAAATCAAAAATCACTTCATTGCATGTCCTCTGTACATCAAACCACCATCAACCGGGTATACGAGTTTTTCATTAATGGTTGAACAATAGTATATTATGCAACGATCGTGTAATGATGGTTATTAATATATGAGCATAAACCGGGATACGAAACGAGCCGAAGGTGAGTTTCGTATGGTTTATGCGAGTGTATTAATAACCATTACATGAGAGTTGCATACGCTATTTTATCTACACCCAATAAATAATGAAGAACTAAAAATATTATAATATTAGGTATTTATATTGAACACAATAGTAGTAGGTAATCAATCGTATTTCTTTGAAAAATTCTACAGAATTATAATTAATGGTATAACCACGGAAAATACAACAATGAGAAGAAAAAAAATAAAAAAAAGTCCATGCCGAGGTGTGGATTTGAACCCGGGACGATTGAGATCACTGCCCGCGCCGCTGACCACTCGACCATGAAAGCACATTCGACTTACACGAAAATAACAACATATGTGTTGCATTTGTCAAATGAAAAATATAATCCTTTCGATTGTATTTTTTTCTTGTCCAAGACATCTGTCGAGGAGTCGCTGGTAATTCTTCTATATCACTGCTATAAGACATTTTCATTCGATTATCGAAAATTGACTGAATTCTTCAAAAATTCAATACCTACTGATTTTGACTTGACAAACGTCAAAATGCAAAGCGTGCACATCTTGCTTGATTGAAAAATAATGGGTTTCTATTGGTTGAAAATCTGTATCGTAATGAAAATCTGTATCGTAATGGATTTCATTATAAAACGGGTGGTGGGCATATAAGTGTATTATCAGAGTACGGGTGTAGATAAATAATATTAGACGACAGTCATCTTTAGAATTTTCAGTTTAACTGTTTTCGATGAAATACAACGTTACAAATGTTGACCCCTGTATCTTGAAAACCAACCTTTATCTATCTTTATGAACTTTTGTTTTAGAATTAGTCGAAGAATCACTTGAGTTTGGCCACGTACTCAAATAACTCCCTGTATATATACCTCAGATGGGAATGCTATTATATAGCTATTATATAGCTCTCTCACAAAAATATAAAAGTGCTTGATATATGATAATAGCCCACTTCTCACCCTGTGTATAATATACTATTTCTTTTAAGTATATACTATTGATTGTATGGTATGCAACGCTAGGTCTCATTGTTTCATTTCAACATTGTCAGTTGCCTTGATTTCACTCCCACATTGCACTGCTTAACTAACTGGTGATTTTTTTATACATATAATTTTCTGGAATAAGATAATAGCTACCTATCAGTCGCCTGATTGTAGACGATTTTGCGTTGCATAATCAGTAGGAAAGTAGAGTTAACACTGAACATGTTTGATATTGAGGACGAAAATGCCATTTTCTAATTTTATAAAAACAACAATGTATCATTGTTTCTAGATGATATGCACAGTATGCTCCATTGAAAGTGCAACAAATGGGAATTTTTTCCAATAAGTGGAACCATCAAAGTTGGAATACCGCCCAAATTCAGCGCATATTCGAAAACCAAATGAGATAAGCTGAGATTGGCTTTAGTTCGAACAAATAAAAAAATATTTTCTAAACTACTCCCATATGAAATACAAGTTTTCGAAATTGAAGGATATTCGTGATTAAACACTTCATTCTGTCATTTTTACCTGTCAGTTTAAAAAACCGCTGGTGAATAGCACACAATAAACTGTTTTTTCAATACGTATACGTATCGGTTATTTCATCAGTTATTTGAAAAGTATTTGTAAAATCAATTCAGGTAATCGAAATAATTCTTGAATCTTATAGATATTTTTCTAACAAAACAACAAACCTTGTATTCAAAATATTTTTAAAAATGTTTCATATTGGAACAGATATCAATAAGTGGGAAAGTTTGAAAATTTGCATTGTTGACAAATATATTTTCAAAATTTTAGAATTCTGTCAAATATCGTTGCAACAAAATGGAGATGGCGGTTACCTAAATGATTATAATCCCAAGAAAAATGTGCAATTTAACTTCACTATGAGACAAAATTTCAGGTAGTAGCTAACGATTTTCAATATATATATATATATATATATATATATATATATATATATATATATATATATATATATATATATATATATATTATATATATATTTATATATATATATGCTTGCATGAAGATTCTCACGGACGAAGTATGATGAATTGTGTTTTCGGGTTTCATTCCGTGTTCTGTGGTTTTGATCCTCTGAAGGATAATTGTCACAACGTTTCGGCAAAGTCTCATTTGCCATCTTCTAGGTGATGTCTAGAGTTTCGACCTCCGAACTCGACTTCGAGTTGCTGTTTATCCATCCCAATAATTAATTTGTCAGGTGCCATCATTTTATAACTGAGTATGTCTTTCAAAGCAATACATAATGGAGTGTTAGGTGCTTCCACACCATTTTTCAAACTGCTCCACCTATATTAACCCTTTCGTCGAAATGCGCCCTACTTAACAGATACAGATTCCGCATAGACGACAGGAATATTCATGTTTCAAAAAAGTTTTAGAGCTTATTTCATCGGTTTAGAGGTTTTTTAGCCATCATCATCATTAAGATCATAAGCAACGATAATTTATTCATTCAACTTGTAAAGAATCCTAGAAGTATTGAATTTTATATTCTATAATTATTCATTCAACCAAGAATATTCATTTCTGGTTGTTAATCTTTCAGTACAACACTCAGTATCTGTCGGAATTCAATAAGTATGTCGTATGACATCATCCCCGGTTATACGAATGTGAATAAACTGGTTTACGAAGTCTATTTAAGGAAGGTGAGAGATTTAACACAACAAATAATCTCCGAGCCAAGTTGCTGGCTGATGAGTTTGCTGCTTGGTATAATAATAATAATAATGAGAGTTCAACGAATTCAATGGAAAATTAACTCTATGCACAATCCCGTCGGTTCAAAATCGTTTTCTCGAGTTTTTTTTCACCTATACATTTTTAGGTTTTCATTCAATTTTGGTGTTTTGATTTAATAACTTTCTAACAGCTTTTGACAGAGTAAATCATACAGATATAAAAGCTCTTTCAGGTTTAAATGATGTTTTTCGTATCAACATAATTATTGAATCTTTTGTATACATACGAGAAGAATCTCTGTTCAATGAAAAAGTGCCAAGGCTAACAACTGAAGCGCGAGGTTGCTTTGAAACACTTAGGTAATTCATACCATTCATTCCACAATAAATTCGTTCCGAATACAATTAACAGGTGAATTGATCAATTAGTTCTAATTAGCACTCACATTTATTAACGGTGAGTGGAACTCAGTTGGGTATCCAGGCATTGAAAAACATACAGTGACCACGTAATTAGGTTAGAACAAATTCGGTAAAAGCTTGATACGGCCATTTGTGAAAAAAAGCTCAGATACGTCTTTTCCAGTTTCTAATTTGTTGGTCTACTCATATTTTTGATGACATCATCACTTTTCGAGTTATCACGCCACTATACATTTTCAAATGGCAATGTAAAACCTATCACGCATGAGCATGATAGGTTACCTTAGTTAGCCTTATCCTCGAGTTGCTTACTGTACTTTTCCTACTCCCACCATGCTTGGATGGTAATTTCTGCTGGTGTAGCACAAATTTCTTCGTTATCTCTAATTTTTAATGATCAACGATACAGTGGATAACAGCAATTTGGTAAAATAATTGCTTGCTCCGTGGATATAACTGGAACAATACCAGTCCATAAACTGTTCAACAAAATTTTTTCCAAAAATTTCATTTTCAATTTACAAAGAATTCGAAACGAAATTTCGCAGAATTTGGTTTTTGGGCCATTGAACGTAGTCAAATTTATTAGGTCAAATGCTACATATTCCATCAAATTGAAAAAACAATTCCGGAAGCAGTCGCCATTAATTTAGAATACACGTGTATTCTGAATGAGCCCAGGCGCGTCTACAGCTCAAGTTTGTAGGGGGGGTAATCACTTAGAGAATTATGCGTTTCCACCATTTTATCAAAACACAAATGCATATTGGCCTTTTTACAAAGTTACCTTTCACAATGTCTTGAATTATTAGAAAACTGTGAAAGAAAAACGTCAGATTTGTTTGATCTTCATTTTTTTTCATAAATAAAATTGGAAAGTAGAGAAAACAATAATTTTCGATAAAAATAAAGTTCAGACTTTAGAGATAACTAACATTTGCCTTGTCAACGTAAGTAAAAATAAACCGCTATAATGATATTCGTTCATGTATTTATCATACTACATAACAATATGGGTAGAATCAAAAATATATACTTATTGAACACAAGATAATGAAACAGAAAAATGAATTTAAATTTCGGTTTCTCTCATCAACATAACGATCTATCAATGCATCAGCTTCTATGGGTAAGTCCCAGGAATGAATGTGATATAGTGCTAGACCAGTTAACCGATCCTGAGATATTGTCAGACCAGGTCGAAGTCAATAGCACGGATTTTTTAATGAGAGGCATAATTTTAGAATCTATCGAAGTGGAAACGCTGGAACGCACGAACGTTCTTCCAGAACTGTTGGTGATAATCAATTTCTCCCGAAATACTAGACTATATAATCTGAGATATTCTATAATTCTTGTAATAATTTTGAATTTTATCATTGGATCCTGCGATCTTACAGGGAGTAAAAGTGAAATGGAATTGTGATTGATTTTTCATTCATTTATTATATTTTTTGATATACCCCTATATTTTTCAATATATATTGTAATATGCTATGTGACTGACTGATCATGTGGGTAATTACCCCCTTTACCCCCCCTTGTATACGCGTTTGAATGAGCCATTACCTAACAGATGTCAAATACGAAATGAACGGTTTGAAATAGTGGGTGTAGAAAAATACTTCTTTCTACACCCACCTGTGAATATGTCGATTCATTTATAGTTCACTAAACGGATGAGTAGGCGATTCCAGACAACTGAATTGATATGATTTCATATCCAAACAAGGTACGATATGAATACCATCAATCGCAGAAAAAAAATACTTGGTTACCAGGGACAACCTTGTAAAAACGTCACAATACTGATCTGACTACATAAAGAAATCAATGTTGTTTCATTCAAGCATTAATAAATTCTGTTCATATCTGAAATATTTTCTAGTTTGAGTCAAGTTTAAATCGTCACAATTCATGTTTTTATACTCTTTATACTCTTCACACCAATAATTAACTGAAATTATATTATATTTATATTTAATTATAATATATTTACCTAGTCGAAGAAATAAAACATCTGCACAACTCGAATGGATATTGACCACATAGCATGAGGACGAAGTTTGACCACTCGCCTAAGGCATCGTGCTAAAACTTCGTCCTCGTGCGATATCGCCACCATATCCACTTTTGTTGAACAATCTACAATATCGACATCAATCAAAGAAAACATAGAGATTTCGATGATGATTGGTTATCGAGATTAGATCTGTACGCAAGCTGAGGTTTGTAAATTATTTAATTGAGAGTTATATCCCGAGTGCACAAAGTTCAATCGGTTAAAATTTGAGCTGCACATCCATGATTTCAGAAATATTGCTTATCAAATATCTTGAGTGTATAATAGTTAATTCGATGAATTCCTGAGACCGCAAGCAGAGGGATCTTAACTTGAATTATTATAAACGAAAGCGTTTGCTTCAAAGCAAATCAATCAATCTTTTGAGTTGACCCGTTCAAAAAATAAAAGGAGGGAGGAGACATTAAAGAAAAGCACTGTATATTTGTATCGATACCACCTTCAGTGTGAACATTTTTTATCCAATAACTTATATTTTGGCCATTTTGTAGTATATTTGTATCGATACCACCTTCAGTGTGAACATTTTTTATCCAATAACTTATACTTTGGCCATTTTGTAGTATACTTGTATCGATACCACCTTCAGTGTGAACATTTTTTTATTCAATAACTTTTATTTTGGCTATTTTGTAGTATATTTGTATCGATACCACCTTCAGTGTGAACATTTTTCATCCAATAATTTATATTTTGGCCATTTTGTAGTATATTTGTATCGATACCACCTTCAGTGTGAACATTTTTTATCCAATAACTTATATTTCGGCCATTTTGTAGTATATTTGTATCGATACCACCTTCAGTGTGAACATTTTTTATCCAATAACTTATATTTTGGCCATTTTGTAGTATATTTGTATCGATACCATCTTCAGTGTGAACAATTTTTATCCAATAACTTATATTTTGGCCTAGAAGTTGCATATATGGGTTTTTCAATAGTCAATTTAAAATGTTCCTTGCCCGAAGGGCAGATTTTGATCTCTTTAAATATTCCAAAACTGTGGAGACCAAACACAATTCTGGGTTTTCAAGAAAAAAAGGCAGAGTGAGCATAGGTTGGGGCTTGTTTTTCCCTGATGTCTCTATTCTGCCTGTGACATAAATTATCATGGATTTTTATGATTGTACTTGATGTTGATTTCGATTTTTGAGAGGGTTTGTAATATTTGTTCTGATATCAAGACCATCAATGTTACCATTTTGAATGTGAATTCTTTCATACAGAATTGAGCTAGGAAAAAACCCCGTTCCAAGCTGAGTTGTATTTTTGTTGAGGAGGGTTTGAATTATAACGGCCTTTGAGACTTTGTTTCTTTCATTATCCGGAAATTGGAAGGTGAAAGCCAAACCTAATTTGTGTGAATCAATAGTAGAGTGGGATACCTTCGATTCTGAAATGTCGGTTTAAAAATCAATCATTTTACGATGCTTTTCTGTCTGAAAGTACTTTCAACATTTTTTGAATACTGTATCTTATACAGTGTTGAAGCTGAGAGTGAACTAAGGATGACTTCTCAGCCTGACCCATGGGAAATTTCTTCGGAGGATATAAACTAACTTACTTGGCTGGTATATGCGTAATTCTCTTTGTAATTTATTTTGCGAGCTTCCGTTTAAAGGTGAATTCATGCACGCCAACCTAACTTGTATTTAGATTAACTTATCTTAGAGAGTTATAATAAAAAAGGGACATTCATGCAAAAAATCCCAAAATTCAATAGCGAAGATATGCGCGACTGATTTTGACAGATGACAAATTTTTGGAGCGTTAGCGGAAAAAAAACTAAAAGATGCTAAATATAATGCATGAATGCGTCTATTTGATTTCGAACATCAAACTTCTTGAATTACTGAGTTGAATTAAATGAAAGTTAATCTGACTTGCATGAATCCACCTTAACACGATACAAAGGTGACCTTTTTCCTTTCTTTTCTGTATCGTAATGAAAAATCTGTATCGTAATGGATTTCATTATAAAACGGCTTGTGGGCACATAAGTGTATTATAGAGTACGGGTGTAGATAAAAGTATTTTTTCGTCTGTTTGTTACGGTACGACACACTGTGATGAATTTCTGTTCAAAGAAGTCGTACTTGCGGTGCAGCACTCTAGCACTACAGGGTGTTAATAATCTGAGACGAGAATGTGAAATATAATTAAGATATTGAAGATTTGTATCATACAGCTATTTTGATAATTTTACAGCAAATAAATGTCTTGAATGAATTATACTTCACTTTTATAAGCATGAGAGATATTCCATTTTCTATTTCATTGTACGAGTGAATGCTTTTGTTGTACTTTTCGTAAATGACCGATTTAAAGTAATCCATTTTATAAGGGGTTATCGAAAGTAAGGTATTTTAATATTTTTCCCCTCAATTTTGAGAAGTGTTACTTCATTCGTCAAAATTAAAAAAACAAGCTTCGTTTAAAAACTAAGCCTTTCTATGTGTATTTGCGGTCAACTTATGCATGTATTTCAGAAGCAAAGGGGACATAATATATCTGTATATCTGCAATCAATTAAACGTTTCAGTCACATATATGGAATCTATTACGACTAATCATCGAAAACAAATACATCAGTACTTATTTGAGATATCAAACGTACCGGTACTCCATTTCATCATAGCTAAAAATAACCAACAATGCACACGACTGTAATTCAGAAGTTTATCTGTTTTTTTTTATTATACCAGACGATGAATTTCGAACACTTTATAGGTGGTCACGGTCAAATGAAAGGTTGAATCATCAATCCCAATACTGATTTGATGATCATGTACTACAAGGATAGAAATTTGAATACACACTTTAGAGATTCTTGTTTATCGTTTTCATTTCATCTGTTCCATATATCTGAATGAAATATGACGGCATTGGTGTGAGAAGTATTTCTTCTATTTACTACTAATACATAATGTAAGTATTATACTTATGCTTTCTGCAGTATAATGCCATATATTATTTCCTCAGGAAATAATGACGAAGAATTTGTCGATTTCTCCATGATTCTCTATCTCTATGGCTTCCCTAATTCGGCGTGTTCTGAAATTGTTCACCTGTGCTATTTGCTTTGCTGCCTCGAATTCTATTTTGTGACCTGTCTGGGGGTGGTGTTGAAAGAGAGAGGAAGGCGATTGTTTTGTCCTTATGCTATTTTTGTGTTCCTGCATTCTAGCTGAAATTCTCCTATTCGTCTGGCCTATATATTGCTTATCACAGTCCCAGCATGTGATGCTATATACTCTTTGGTTTTCGAGAGGAATCCTGTCTTTTGGTCTGGGTAAGCAAGAAGAAACGGTTTTTTTAGATTTGGAAACGGTTCGTATATTTTGTTTTCTCATGAGTCTTCCGATTTTGTCAGTGACTCCTTTGATGGAAGGTAGTGTCACAGAATTTCTGAGTTCTGGGGGGTTGTTTGCGTAAACAAACCCAATAAAAACTAGGAAAAAAAATGTGGAACATGATGTTTCCTTAGGCCAGCCCTAACTTTCATTTTCCTAATACGGACCTGCATTGTCCAACACAATTTTATATTTCATTTCTGCATCTATCCATGAATCAGTCATTAGGTTTGAAAGAATCCCAGAAAAATGAGTGCCCAACCAGAAAATTATTATTCATGTTTCACTTACTTCCAGAGGGTTGCAAAACCCGTGTTATACAGTTGGATTATCGATTATTCCTGGGCGTTCCTGCCAGCGCAAATCAATATTCGAGCCTTAAAGTTGCACAATGCAAACTATTGAAAAGAATAGAATATTAACTACCTACTTTATGTAGTATGTACATTTGTAGCACATCGCAAACAGGTCCCAAGTAGCACATCATATTGGCTGAACCCAGAGTTCAGATTGGTCCCATATAGATACATCGTAAGTGAAAAATTGATGTTGAACTAATATTTATCAATATTGAGAAAACGATATCTCATTATGAATATTGGCTCAATATTGACAATAAAATTCAACTGCATTTTGTAATGTTCAATATTGATAATATATGGGTTTGATAACTTATTACCAATATCTGAATTACCATATCAGGTGATAATGAATAATATCAGTTTAACAACATAGATATTTCAATATTGTCTGCATATTTTGTATATATTCAATTTTCAACATCGAAATCTAATTTATATTCGACATTGTTTGGGAGCGTAGATTAAAATATTGTATTATCACATTAGGTGGCATATCGGCATGATACTGCAATATAGATATGCGAATTCTGATATTGCTTGAATATTGTTTTAACAGTAAAATGAAAATATTCAAATAGTCATTTTAGGATCACAGCCTGAAAAGGGGTATCGGGAATTTGAAAGTGATCACTTGATGTATTCAAACATATATCAATATCGGTAACGCAATATTCATCACGAGTTATTCCTAACAAAATTTAGAAAAATCGAAATATGGTCATTTGGTGGATTTCAATACCAGAAAATTACGTCCAGAACATTTGGCACAGCAAGTTTGATATTCCAAATCGCCATCACATAAGACAGTCCTTCAGTGTTTTTTCGACTATATTTCATTGTTACTTGATTTTCTAACATTTTGATGTTGTCTCGAACATAACTAACTTGAAGTCACCACATCTATACCACCCAACTCCTTCTTAAAAACAAGTCTCTCCGTGCCGTAGAGTGTATAGTGGTCGACAAAAATATTTCTCTTCTGAAGGTCGTGAGTTCAAGCCCCGCAGCAGTTAGTATCTAAGTTAGATTTATGACCAGAAAAGGGGAAATAAACTTATTTTTATTTTATTCTTCTGAAGGTCGTGAGTTCAAGCCCCGCAGCAGCCAGAGTTTTTTCCAGGTTAGTATTCGGTAAGTTGATGTAGATGAGTGAAATTTTCAAGTTGACTATTCGATGAAAAAGATATGTATAATCTCGAATATTATAAAAAAGAATAATTAGTGACATCAATCGAATGTTCCTTTTTCGTCGATATATCATTAACAATATTGTACCAATATAGCTGAAACGATATATCCTTACATTGCTTTCGAATGTTCATCTAATATCGCCGAATGTTCACTTTTTTTGGGGCCAATATGATATCTACAATATAGGGTTAATATTCCCGTAATATTGAACCAATATTGGTCTGATATGTTTGTGCTACTTGGAGTAGAACAAACAAACATGTTAAAAGTGATAAAGGTTTCTATACAAAACACTGAAATGAAATAAAAGTTCGGTATGAGTTCATCATAAGAAACAGTAACCGCATGGGATAAGTATTCCGAGGTAGAATGAAAGCAATGATTCCGAAGATAGTTTTTCAAAATTTTCTTAAAACAAAAAATGTTTCTTACATCATCTGGTGAATTATTGTATAGGTAAATCATGAGACAGTTTTTCTGTGCTTTCATTAATTTAAATCGTTAATTTCTGATCACGTAACAATTTCTTGTATTATGATCATGAATACTAGATTGCTTAGGAATAAGGGTGCCTTTTTGTATCTATCAGTGCAAAACATCTGAAGCAAAGGTATTGACATCACTTTGAAATCTATGAACCTACTCTTCAAACCGGAAATGTGATTTAACCACTTCAATTTGTTATCCAATGTGAAGCCCAATAATTTGACACTGCGATATTCATGTGAAAAACTGGAAGAAACAGTCATGTTTTGAGCTTTGTCATCATTCATTCGAAGTTTTTTGAGGTTGAACCACAATTCGGCTTTTCCCTACTATTCTTTTTTCTGATTAGCTTGCGAAAAGCCACCATCTCCAAAGTATATCAAAGAAGCATCATCGGCGAACAGAACACTATGGCAAGGTTTCATGTGCTCATAAAAGTCGTTTATGTATATCACAAACAGAAGTGGTCCCAAGACTGATCCTTGTGGTACACCCATACCGACTGATTCTTGTCCAGATAATCATTGTTATAAAGAACCCTCTGAAGTATATCTTCCAAGTAAGTATCAATCAAATCCAAAACAGATCCTCTCATGCCATAGAATGATAACTTCTCCAGAAGAATGCTGGGTGAACACACAGACGATGGCCTTGGACAAGTCCAACAGAGTTAGAGCTACTATTTTCCCGCCTCAAGACTTTAGACTATCTCCCCAACAACACTTCTGGCTGCATCAGTAGTGGAACACTTCTCTAGAAATCCAAACTGATAATGACAGCAAAAATTATTATCTATATAAATTTCAAGTTAAGTTTTTGGATATTTAAAAAAAAACTAATAATAGATATGGGCCTGTAATTTTCAATCAATGATTCATCACCTTTTCTTTGAAAGGGTAAGACTTCGGTATTTTTGAAAGCAGGATACCTGCCAGTTGTGAATATTAGATTGGAAATGTTCGTCAGAAAAAAAAGAATAATATCCAGGATTTCATTAATTTTTCGTAAATTTATTCCATCAATATTTGGACAAGCAGATATTTTTATCGATTCGATAGTTTCTTCAACTTCAACACAGATAATAGGAGCTAAGAAAAAAGAATAACTTGGTGAAGGGAAATTCCGAAAGTTTACTAGTACCGAAGTTGGCAAATCAGGAAAAAATTTCACTGTATTAACATCTACATTTGAAAGGAACTCGTTGAAGTGATCTGTCAACGTTTCTGACAAACATTCAGAGTTGTTTTTTTCTATGAAAATTGATAACTCTCGAGCTTGCTTTAGCTTCATTATCTGGTCCGGCAATGTAGGCATCAATTCCAGACAGTAATCTGAGAAGTTTGAATTGTTTAATGCTATTTTGCTACTTTGTGCTGCCACAAATCATTTTGTACCTGTATAGGGTATTTCTTCTATTCCACAATTCATTATTGAAACAAGAAACACGTCTGTTGAAATTGGGTTTCAATGTTTGGTGTGGAAAGCATTGTTCCATTTGACCTCTGTACGTCTCATCCAACAGATGAGAAAGGAACACTTACCTACATCATTATTTGCACTTGAAATATTTCAATTAAATGCCAGCAAATTTGAGAGTGATTTCTCTAGGCTATTGGGTGGGTTTCTGCCAGAATTGCGAAGGAACAAATCGAATGGTGCCTGGCACTACTGCCTATCCCTTCATCATAACTTATTTTCAGATTAGATCGATCATGACCCAAAAACACTATTGGAATTCATCAAATTTCCTTCGAAGTAGTATATTGAGTAGTGATGAGTCTTTACCTGCACATACAGGGTGTTCCTTATTGATAGGCGGAGAAAGTGAATCTACATGAAAAAATTATGATGGTTTGCTTTATAAACTGTGGTGCGAAAATATTCCGTTACGAAAATACCGAGTGTTGAAGTAAAAAAAAAATGAAATCATTTAGTATCTCGATGGAAAAATTACTTTCAACTTCAACAATGGCATAGGTTAAGACAATAGACTTCGATATATTTTAAAAAAATAATACGCCTATGAACTTTTCTCAAATAAAATTTATTTTCGACTTCCCGTTCAAGTTGGGAGGAAAAAGTCTTCTCGAGTTGTTTCCATGCAATACTTCGTTTTTGTATAAAAAATCGATGAAAAAATCAAAACCCGTTTAGTGTCCGAGAAATTATTGAAGAATTGTCTTGTTTTGAATTCGATGTTACCCCAGTATACTCCAGTTTTTTAATATATTTTTTTATTTTATTTACTTTTTTAGTTTTTGATATTTTCCACCATCTTTTTTTAATGTCAACGCCTGGTTTTTCTTGATATTCATTCATGTAGACTCACACCATTGAATATTCGCACATCATTAAGGAACACCTTGTATTTCGAAAAGTATCGCATGCACTATAGTCACTAGTATAGAAGGAGAATAATGAGTGAACCGACATAAAAATGAGTGAAAGAGTCTCCAAAGTCTCATATACAGTATCATTCCTTTACTGGCAATCTGAACTATATGACTTTTGATGTGACTTTTTATCGAAGTAAGACCTCTTTGAAATTCGATGGAAAGGTTACACTCCAGATAAATGCAGCTGCAAAATATGTAATATGCAGGAATACGTTTTTATAACAAGCGACCCAGTGAATTTGAAACCGAAAACAACCTCAACACTTTCAAAGATTAGCCGAAAAAATTGTATTGAAATGTTGTATTATTTAGTGGTGCTCATTCGATAATTGGTTTTTGTTGATACATTCAACATCTAGAATCGTACAATATGATTATCCTTCCGCCTTGTATTCTACAACACAGTCGTACTGACTTTTCTAATGTCATTTCATTATGATCCTCGATCTTATACACACCCAACTTTTTTCGATTTTATGCTGTAATTCAAGGAAGTGTGGTAAAAAATCAGTTGGGAGAACTTTTCATTCCTATGTAATTCAAAGTTCATCCAGCCATTCAGTCTGGAGAGTAGTTTCATGTAGAATCATTTTTCAGTGAATTGATAGAGTAGGTACTATAATAGATAATCTGTATTTTTTTAAAGGTTTCTTGTCTCAAAAATAGATAAAAAAAAACTCCTCCATTTTAGGTGATAGAAATTTTTTTTGGAACGATTTTGTAGAGCTTTTCAAGAGCTATAAGACTATGTGAATAAAATTACTTAAGATCCCTGAATTTTTGAAGGGGGAGAGTTTAAAGCGCCTGACTAAGGTGATGTTCGATCGTAAATGTAGGTGTTAAACGGCTAAATTTCGCCGAATATTCACTTCACAAAAAATCTACACACAGGGAATTTTTCTCGATTAAAAAAGTTACAATTTAACACTCTATCGTTTTTTCGTATCTTCAGTATTTTGAGAAATATTTTTAAGAAAAGGGTTAAAAACACGAAATTGAAAAAACTCGTTTTCTCTTTAACTAAATTTTTTCTAAAATTAGGCATTTTAAATTGGTTAAACTCCGTGGATGTATTAATAGTACATATATAAAGAGAATCACAGGAGGGTGGCGATCAATTTTAGTTAGGGGGTACTTTGGGAGTTGTTTTCACTGATTTTTTCCGTAGAAAAAAGCGGGTACCGATCTTATTTCGATCATAAGTCGGTCAATTTTCATGCTAGTAAGACATTTTATCATTTGTTTGAAAGCTCTAATTGAATACTGTAAAAAAGATTCTATGAGCTTTCTTCGAAAAATCCAAATTTTTCTCGTTATTCCGATTTAAATCTTCCAATTTATACATTTGACGAAAAAAGGTAAGCATTAAATTGTTGTATCTCATTTCGTATGTGTCGTAGACGAATTTTAAAACGGAAGCATTGTTTTTTTTTTTTTTCAAAAGCTACAATTTGCCTTTCTACACTTTCTTCGATAAAATGCGTAGTTTCAGAGTCATTTGCAAAAAAACATTTGAAAAAATATTAATTTTACGGTATGGAATATTTTTTTCTTAGAATTACTTTTTCCGTCGATTCCTACAGTTGAAATGTAATGAAAAATGTTCTCCCCCGTGATGGGGTGGCAACCACCTCCAAGGCTTTAGCGTACAGCGGCATGAAATAGAAAATGATCCTTGAGCTAATCCCTACCTTTTGTGAAAATTTCAGGTAGATCCAAGGTAGACGAAAAAATTGCGAGCCAAAATTCTTCATTTCCTGAACTAATACCACGATAATGTTCATTCAATCATCATGAAAATACAATTATGCGTAATGATATAAGTTGGTAGCTGATTTGATATCGACGGCAAATAAAACCAGCAGGAAATCAATCAGATTTATGGCACCGAGGTAAGTAGGTTATTCCCACAACATGTATACAATAAAGAGACCTTGTTATCTTCCTACTCAAGTGCTTTCAACCGTTATCTATGTACGACAAGCCATGACATCATGTAATCATTCAGTAAGTAAATGGATTCGTTTCGTTCGCTCTTATTCAAATTCTGAAGGTATGTGAGGTTCGCTTGATGAATAAACCAACAGAAAGATGTTCAGTGATTTTTTGCTGTGCTAAATGATGAAAAAAATTGTATACATACTCCAAATGAACCTGAATGATTCAAATTCCGATTCATTCAAAATGATTCAGAAATGTAATTTTGAGAATATTCAAAAAAAAACATTCAATAAATATGGGGAAATCATCTCCGTGGAATCGAAGAAACTCTTGTTACTTCAATTTTCTTACGAAAATATATGTAGTTATCTGCAATACCGCCACATACTTCAAGACTCCATTTATTCTCTATGTAATTTTCTGGGTTGTTAACCTACTACAATCTGAAGATATTGAGATTTGATATTGGAATCAATTCAGGTGCAGAACCTGCGTTAATAAAAAGACAGAACTTGGGATGGCTATGGGTTTCTCTCTTTCTCCAATTCTGGTAATATTTGTAAGTTCTATTTCGATTCATCAGAAGTTTTCCAAATGGTTCAAAAGCATGGGAGAGATATGATTGTGTTTTTGCTAAATTGAGTTATGTTCGAAATGAGCTTGATATTCTTTTGGAACACGTTAACAACACCCACAAAAACCAACGATAAAGTTCACAATGGATGCAGAAAACAACATTAAACTCCATTTCTAGATGTCATGATAAAGAAATGGGCACTTCTTGTAGACAAGAGAATATTGAAAGAAAACACATATATCTGCACTATAACTCAAACCACCACGTGTCAGAGAAGGAAGAGTAAAATGTATTTCCATTATAAGAAAAAGGAGATGCAATTCATTGGACAGAATCGAAGAACTTCATTAAATCCGAGATAAAATCATTATTGAAAGGAATTGAAAATCGTAACACACAGTGAAGACATACAATCTACACGAGCTGAACATCCGGTAACAAACATTGTACCGTATGTCCCTCGACTGTCTGAGATGATGCAACGATTCGGTAACAGGTAGGTACTTATAATGTTGGACAACGTTCAAAAAAAAACAAATATTTTACGATCGATACTGACATATTCTGAACCAACTAAAATAACAAAAAACATATATTTATCTAATTCCCTGTTTTTACGGTCAAAAATATTCAGGTGAAACATCAAGGCCTCTGGAAGTGCGAGAGAGAGAGAGAGAGAACACACGAAAGGGAAGCCCTCTAATGTTCAAAGAACACCGCGTGAATCAAGAGACTGGAGATAGGAATTCACATCAACTTTGAATTTTTGAAGTTCAGGAAAAACTTCTTTCGCCAAGGATTTTCAAAGTTCAGCTGTTCTATTGAATACAGATCCCTGACCAAGAGAGTTTCGATAGGTCTCCGTTATATATTTTCAAAATAGATGTAATTTACAACAATTTCAGACGATATTTCACAAGATAACTGACAATTTCGAAAAAAAAAATTTAAAAAATGACCTAATTATAAAGAGCCGTATCGTGGGAACCAGAGCCGTAATTATTTCGGAAAGTTATTTGTAGCAATCCTCGTGAAACAGCGGAAATTTATTAGTTTTACCGGACGCATTTATTGGAACGAAGCTATATTGTGAAATGTATTCTAACCTCTGGCTAGGCAGAGCATAATGCAGTTTTTTTACGTGTATTGCCTACTCGAATTTCATTCATTTTATGGAATTATTTCGAATGATTATGAATGAAATAGTATACAAATCCTCAGCAACTTCTCTCTCGAAAAATTTCTCACTTCGGCCTGTGGTCTCGGTAAGCGATATATTTTTTTCGTGAGAACTGATCCACTTTTCGCTATGTTATCACCGTACATTGATTTTATCGAAAACTTGGTCGTGTCAAATCAAAAAATCCCTCAAATCGTTTTCAGATTTCGAAAAACTGCCTCGGAATTCCGCTGCACTGGCTAGAGAAACTGACAAAGGAAACAATTATACCAAGAAAAGGTCGTCGACAACTGAGTCTCATCGAAGAAATATTGAAAAGAAAATTGGTAAACGAGCGAAAGCTTTGAAATGCCTATTTTGTTCTGAAATATTCTCGAAGAAAAGACAACTGATGATCCACGAGCGTGTTCATACTAAAGAAAAGCCTTTCAAGTGCAAAGATTGTTCCAGATGTTTCGCTCGCAGTTCTAGTTATCAATTACATATGAAAATCCATACCGGAGAGAAGCCTTTCAAATGCAAATTGTGTCCGAAGAGTTTCATCCTAACCAAGACTTTGCATAAGCACGAATTGCTTCATGAAGAAAAACCATTCATGTGCGAAATATGTTTGAGAGTATTCACTAAAAATTGTGATTTGCAAGCGCATCTGAAATGCCATCTCGGCGAAAATTTGCACAAGTGTAACGTTTGCTCCAAGGCTTTTCGTTATGCTTATTATTTGAAAATACATGAGGTCGTCCACACAGGAAAGAAATTCAAGTGTAAAGCTTGTCCAGAATCATTCGCCAGACGTTTCGAATTGCTAGAACACCTGAATGTCCATGGCGAATCACTTCCTCACAAATGCCGAATTTGTCCGAAGACGTTTTCTAACACTTCTCAGTTGAAAAGGCACGGAAGGATTCATTTGGAAAAAAAACGGTACCAATGCAATCTCTGCTCGAAAACCTATAGTTGTATGTATTTTTTGAACACTCATCGAATGCTTCATTCCAATGAGACACCGTTCAAGTGCAAAATCTGTTCGAGGGTGTTCATATTCGCCGATACCCTTCGATTGCATCTGAGAGTCCATACAGGAGAAAAGCAATATGGATAATATAAATGGCGATATCTCCGCAGTCATTGGAGATAACATCATCAAACCTGGTATCGTTGGATTCCTCATGATCATCCCTAGCCGATCATGTAACAATATACAGGGTGTCCCATTCAAGAATCGAAAGTTGATGTCATTTCCGGAAAAATTGGAAGTTGTTTTTTTCTTTCAGATATGTCGAGAAATGCTGTTCAGTGAGCTTATTCGATGTTTCGAATCTCAAAAATATAGCTAGAAAAACAAAGGAGAAAACGGGGGTGTACCATGAGTCTGTGACACACGGTATAAAGTTGCTGATTGAAGGAGGCCGTGATTTTAAAAATGAAATGGTAAACCAAAATACGATATATAAAGATATTACAATTATTGTTAACATCAGTTTTTGTGATTGATTTATGTTTCACTCAAACATAATTCGATAAAATCATTGGTTTTTGATTGTGGATATGAAATTATAACGATTCAGTTTACTGGAATGGCCTACTTATCCGTTTAGTTGATTTCACACTTTGAATTACCGTAGCAACAAAAAAGAATTAAATCTGTCTGTCAAAACAATACCTTGTCAAAACCAATTTCAAGACCTCTTCCAGCCAAGTTGCTGACGAAACAGTGGAAAACAAAATGTAACTATATTGCAAAACATTTCAGCCTCTGCAAGTGATTTGCAGTATGCAGTATGCAATATTACTAGTAAATAATTTGTTGATATGTATTATATAATAAATGTTTCTTTATGTTAACTTTCGTTTTTTTCCGCACGCTAGTATAAAAAATAGTGTACCTAATACGTGCGAAAAGTGAATTTTCCGCACGAAATTGCTGGCCGAAATCTGCTAACGTGTCTGTCGTTCGGCCATCTGCAGTCGCGTTCTGAAAAATAATCACTTTCCGCGCTGTTAAGTAAAATACTATTTTAACGCCATTCACCGTGTTTATTAATTATTTCGAAATATCAAGTAGCCTAGGAGTCCAGTTGTCAAACAATTTGAAACGAAATTCGACTTTGCTATCAGAAAATAGACGTTGTATTGAAATTCCAGATATTTTTTTATATGGAGATTCACACGAAAGGGAAGCCCTGTTATGTTCAAATAACACCGCGTTAATCAAGGAACAAGAGATACGAATCAACATTCACTTTGAATATTATAAGTTTGTAAGCCCCAGGAAAAACCTCTTTCGAATTGAAACTGCAAATGAGTGAGAATTCATTATCCATTTCATCTTGGTACAGAAATTATGACGTATTGCGCAGTGCGAGACGAGCAGTCATATGAAATCTACTGCGAGTTTAGTGCGCAACCGGATGTGGAACCAGTTACCGTGCCAAGTTGGATTGGATAGGTTAGGAAGGCGGTACTCAATGCAAGTAGCGCTTTGTTGCCATCCAAATCGAAGTGACTACATTATTGACAGATTTTATCATTCACCTAGGGAAAATTTCTGTACTTCTCATTAGAAGAAATGCTTGAAAAATGATAATCAGGTTAATAGTGAATAATAACTATAAATTATGTATAAAAAAAAAATCAAAATTTCAAATTGATTGTTAGTTTTCGCTTGTTTTTTAATCCAGTTCCATCCCTGATACTTACGATGACTAGTCTGAAACGGTATTCCAAATATGCCGCACAATCACTCACAAACCTACCTCACAGGTGTTTTTCGTATACTGCCGCTCACGATTCTCGATCCTGCAATCCTGCCACGCTCGATACCCCCTCCCAGCGCCTACGTCACCAATCAAAGGCAAACTTGTTGAATGTCCTGACCATTTATGATTATCCTGGACGGGTTTAAGATTTTTTCAATGCCTACACTAGGAGGTTTTTGGAATAGCTTTCGTGTCATGTTTCGGATCTTTGGCATGGATGAGATGCTGTTTTCATCTTTGGTGTTGCTTGGATAGTCGAGTAGGTTGACAGAAACGACTATTGTTTCATTGAAGACAGTTTCGTATTGTTTTTAATGAACGTAGGTATCGAATTATCAACTTATTATTTGTCTACTTGATAATTGGTCAATGAAGTAATTGAAATGGTGGTATCAGAAATGAAATCGCCAGATTAATTTGATTCTGGTGAAAGTAATGTGAATATTCTCTTTCAAATTCTTAAAAAGTGACCAACTGTTTGCTCAGAAGAGGGCGAGCAATTTCATAAGTTTTTAATATATTTGTTACCTATTCCAAACGTTATTCTACTCATCGGAATTCACGAAGTGTTCAGATTATCGCTAGCGGGTACACAAACGTAGTTATATGAAACAAGTTAGTATTATATAGCTACCACACACTATCTCAGTCCCGAACGTACAAAAAAGATGAAAATACTCACACTCTCCTTCGAAATTCAAATCCTATTCTATTAACTGAAGCCATTCAGCTATTTCCCCTTAGTGAAGAATCTGAAGGGCCATCTTTGCTGTTCAAAATGATGCCGATAGCTCAGATAGTAATCAAAAAATTATCCGTTTGCAGCAATCCTCGTGACACAGTTGAGATTTGTGAAATATTATTGTTATGTCAAACGCATTCGTTGAAACGAAATGACATTTACCGATGATGACAATAGTAACATTTAATTGAAATAGGAAACACGAAGTCATCTCCACAACATATTTAATTCTTACAGGAACAATGTCCTACTTAAGACATGTTTCGAACATATATATGTTCATCTTCAGTTAGGTACAAAGAAAGGCGTAAATAGAATTAACAATGAGAAAACAGTAGAAGTGATTTTTTTACATGATACTTCACATGTAAAAAAATCACTTCTACTGTTTTCTCATTGTTGATTCTATTTCAGCCTTTTTTGTACCTAACTGAAGATGAACATATATATGTTCGAAACATGTCTTAACTAGGACATTGTAAGAATCAAATATGTTGTGGAGATGACTTCGTGTTTCCTTTTTCAATAAAATTGGTCTTCCACTTTGAGTATGGACTACTACCTTCGTATAGTAACATTTGTTGAAAGCTGAGGTTTGTTTATTTGCAGTACCTACTCGAAATACAAAATGTATTAAAATTATTATTGCAAATATTCATTTCTTCATCATCATTTCATGAAATAATTTCTAATGATTGTTAATGAAATAGTAAACAAAACAAGGCAAAAGAAACAAAAAAGTCTCTCGAGAAATAAGATACCTTGCCCTTCACTTCAGAGTTTTCTCTCGTTGTGAACATATACCTGGTGATTCAGAAGCTTTGCTCAAAATTTGAAGGAGCTGAGACCTATTCCACAGTCTCGATTTTCAACAAACACTCTGTTGGAGAGTTTTTTTGGCCACGATGAAAAAAAATATATTTTTTGTTGTCTAATAATTCAATCGGAATGATATTTTTCATTCTAGGTGAATGAAATAATAACAAAAATATATTACAGATTCCTGTATGATTTTCACTCACAATGGGTTTACAAAACCGCGGTTTTGTAAACCCATTGTAAGTGAAAATCATACAGGAAACTGTAATATATTCTTGTTAATATGGATTTTCATCAAGTATCGGCCAGTTCAATTCAATTAATGAAATAATAATATGAGAACATTTTTTTCGCGAATTTTTCAAACGCAGCACCTTAGACCATGTCTGGACAATATCCTCGATGAGTACTTTCTGAATATTAAGGGTTTATGGGTATATATGCCAAAAAAATTGACACTTGTACCAGAAAGATACAGGAACAGAATCTAAATTGAACTTCACGAGCAAAAAATATAGAGTTTAATTGAGGAGTTGAGATTAAAAAGTTATGCTCACAATATTATCAGAAACCAGACATATTTAGCTGACCCCTAACAAAAAATCAGTTGAGCAGTTCATTTCGACAATATGTTGAAAATGAATTTTTTTTGTTAAATACAAATTTCAATGGAGACTTTTTTATAAAAACACAAAAAACATTATTTCCTCGATTTTTCGAAATGTAAACCCCTACTTATCGAATTATTTCAGTATTACTCATCCTGACATCATTTGTAATAAACTTCATCCAGTCTCACAGGCAACTTTCTGTTGTGGCTCAAATCGTACTTGACTCTCAGAAAAATACATGTAAGAATTTCACACCAATGAAATGCGTATTTCAACATATGGCCATTCTGGTATTTTATCGGAAAAATTTTCCCGCAGTGGTAACCTAGAGCCTAATATAGTACAAATTTTTTGACATGAGCGGAGAATAATATTTTGTTTGATAACATCCTCACCCACTTTGAAAAGTAAGTAAAAACAAGGTAACGCTCAGATTCGGCACTAGAGCAATTTAGCAGACTAATGAAAATACAATATTGCGCCACATCTTCATTTTCGAACCTCTCAACACTTCACTATATCTATTATTACTGTGTTTAAAAACAGCAAAATATGTATTGGTAATACTTCGGTCGCTATGAGCACCTTTAAAAAATGTAGAACTTACGTAATTCAGTCTCCTCTACAAAAAACCCTTATTACTTTTTCGGCGGTCTCGTATATTTTCGGAGTTACAGATCCATTTTGTTCTAAAACTTCACAATTTTCCACATCAAATTTCTGTTGTTTGAACACACAAAATTCGTCCAAACATCACACACGCTCTTATTTACTCGTTTTCAACATTTTTTAAGTAGAAAAAACTACTATTTTGTCAAAAAAAGCATCTCTTTTCAAATCATCCCCAATTTGTTGTGATGTCATAGTGAGATGACAGTCGAAAGTGATGTATTTGCGGTGTTGCCACTTTCATTGTTATTGTTGAGAACTGAATGTGATAATGATGACTGTTAGAGAAAGTTGGATTTTTGAAAAAATAATGTTTTTTTCTGCTTGAAACTCAGTATCACTACTTTTGTTTGGGTTTGAAGGCCGTCGTTTTTTGGAATTTCTTCCTGACGTTTCGCTGGCTCGAGTGGCTAGCTTCTTCAGAGGTTCATTCATCTTGGAATTCACTCCGATGACTGGAGATTGTTTCTTCGCAAGTTGTATTTATGCCGATTCAGGTAGTTTGCGGTGCTAATTATTCCATTCGGATTCGGGGAATTGTCATTAATATTGATTACCTTGTTTACCTCATGTGGGTTCGGAGAATAATCATCATTATTATCTGAAGAACTACCTGCAGTTATTATCGATTTTCTTAAAATGGGATTCCATATTCGGTTGAGGTTGACAGCTTCTTCTTTTCTGTTGAAATTATCCGTGTGTTTGTGGATTTCTATTGCCTCCCGTACCAGTCGGCTATGGTATCCCTGGTTGGGTGCAATCAGTTTTGCATTTTCAAACAGGATCCTGTGGTTTCCCTCACTAAGTGCGTGTTCCGCCACAGCCGACTTGTCAATTTGCCCTAGTCTGCAGTTTCTCTCGTGTTCCTTTAGCCTAGTTCCCATGGATCTTTTGGTGGTACCGATGTATACCTTCCCACAGTATGCGATAAACCCCTGCTGCAGACAGTGGATCTCTTTTGTCTTTAGCCGATCTGAGGCTCTGTTGAATCTTCTTTGTGGGTTTAAATACAGTTTTTATGTTGTATTTACTCAGGAGTTTTCCAATTCTGTCTGTGACCCTCGGGATGTATGGCAAATATGCATGTGCAACTATCTGAACGTCCTCCTTGTTTCGAACAGTGGAATTCTTCAGTTTCATGGCCCTGTTGATCTCGGGTACACTGTATCCATTCGACCTCAAGGTCACTTGAAGATGTTCCAGTTCTTTCCCCAGATGTTCTGGTTCGCATATTCTTCGAGCACGTTCCGTTAGAGTAGAAATGACTCCTCTCTTTTGGCTGGGATGGTGATTCGATAGCGCGTGCAGGTACCTATCCGTGTGTGTGGGTTTTCGGTACACTTTGTGGGTTAGTCTAGCCGCACATCGTTCGATCAGAACATCTAGGAATGCTATTCGTTGGTCCTGTTCAGTCTCCATGGTGAACTTAATATTGGGGTGTTGAGCGTTCAAGTGGTCGAGAAAGAGTTTTAGAGCGTCCCTACCATGTTTCCAGATGACGAATGTGTCATCCACGTAGCGTAGCCACAAGGTCGGCTTCAATTCGAAGGCGTCGATTGCTTTCTCCTCAAACCGTTCCATGAAGAAGTTGGCTACTACTGGGCTAAGTGGACTTCCCATTGCCACGCCATCCAATTGCTCATAGAAGTTTCCCCTCCATTGAAAGTAACTCCCCGTGAGACATGCTCGGAAAAGTCCAACGATATCATTAGGGAACAAGTAGGCTAACTCCTTCAGGGAGTCTTCCAGTGGGACGTTGGTAAACAAGGACACAACATCGAAGCTGACCATAATATCTGTCGGTTCCAAAGTTAAGCCTCTATACAACTTGCGAAGAAACAATCTCCAGTCATCGGAGTGAATTCCAAGATGAATGAACCTCTGAAGAAGCTAGCCACTCGAGCCAGCGAAACGTCAGGAAGAAATTCCAAAAAACGACGGCCTTCAAACCCGAACAAAAGTAGTGATACTGAAAACCTCGGCCGCGAAAGCCTCAACTATTTTGTCTGCTTGAAACTGTTGAAAACGAGTAAATAAGGATGTGTGTGGTGTTCGACCAGACAACAGAAATTTGATGTGAAAAATTGTGAAGTTTCACAAAAAAATGGACCTGTATATCCGAAAATATACGAGACCGCAGAAAATGTGATAAGGATGTTTTGTAGAGGAGACCGAATAACGTAAGTTCCACAATTTTTTTTTCAAAAAAGGTGCTCATAGGGGCCGAAGTATTACCCATATATTCTTTGTTGCTCCAATTTCGACTTTTGTGAGGCCTTGTTGTTTCATTGCATTACTGGCCTTTTAGGGCGTTGATATGTTCCCGTTATACTTATTTTCCTCAATGTTCGCAGATAATTCGTCATTAGTTGAATCGGGTGAACCTGAGATGAATATTTATTGTAGTAGGTGGAATCGGATTACTACTATAATTATTTTGAGTACTCATTCCTGAACTAAGAGACTTACCAAATGTCCAAGTCGTCATTGTGATAAGATTTAATGATCGGTTTGTTTAGAGTGAATTTTGACGAACATGAATATTGAAATGTTACCAAGTTTCTGGCTACATTACATGTCATGGTAGTCAAGTATCGAACAAGTGAATGAAAACTTTGATTGATGATATATTGCGTTGAGCCGGTTGAGAACTGTCTAACAGAAACAGCTTTTGAAGTCTATTTTGATATATCGGAGATTATTTGAGGAGGCATGAATGAAGAGTAACAATAGTAGTCATGTCCCTAAATATCACTGGTGAAGGCTCCGTTGAGTAGTCATGAGAATGAATGTATCGTCGAAATGTCAATTCATTCAGGACCCTATTTGTGATTCAGTCACAGTTCTGCGTATACGCTGTTGCTAAAATGCAACATACATGATTGCCTGGCAGCAACGTTGCAACGTATAATTTCAGAGTGATTCACCAATAGGGCTCCAGATTCGCCTACAATCGCCTTTTCGAAAATGTACATTGTATCTAGTGAGAGAAGAGAGAATTCTTTAATTCATCCAAATGCTCACTGATATCAGCTCAAGGGATATTTTTTCTGAGTGAAACGAGCTTACCTGGGTTTGAGCATGAAATTTTATCCCGATGATGATGATCCAGGATACGTTGCACCATATAGGCAGGAAAATAGCTGTTTCATATCGACTATTATTACCTTTTTGTGAATGGAATAACAGTGTATTACGTAACGAGGAGAAGAAGTAGCCTATTACGCACGAGCGAAACATTGTGAGCACCAGGTATTACCCGAGTGCGGTAATTCACGAGAGCACATAACTAGCCTTATCCTCGAGTTGCGTCCTGTACTTTTTCTACCCCCACCATGCTTGTGTGGTCATTTCTGGTGGTGTAGCACAAATTTCTTCGTTATCACTCGTTTTCGACGAGACAGCAAGTCATGACAGCAAGAATGTAAAACAATTGCTTGTCGATTCATGGATATAACTATACTCTGTGCATCCAAGCAAAGGAGTGATCCAAAACTTTATCATGCATTGATCACTCAGACAAGGCTGCTTGTACAGAGTCGCACTAAGGAACGACCGGAATTGTATTTTTCAAGGTGCAGTTTTTTTTGTCTTTGTTTTGGGTGGACTGAAGGGATACATAATAGCAGTTTCTTCAGCCGTATCAGTATTTGACATTTTAAAAATATCAAACTTCAAAATACCATATGAACACACCACAACCGTTAAAACGTAACTGACTACTCCGACACTGTAGCGTGAATTCCACCAGTCGATTGCATTTGATTTCGATTAGCCAGCGTAAGAAGGGGTGTTTATTCGACCCAATAGATGCAAATGTATTTGGTCATCACGGTTCGATCACGCGTCGATCACGCATCTCTTGTTGTTTGAGTTACGGTCTTTGTTGGATGGATATAGTATAGATTCCACAAATACCAATCCACGAACTGTTGAACAATGAATAACCTAAAAATTTGATTTATAATTCAATTTCACAGAGATTTTGAAGCGAAAAATCGCAGAATTTCGCTTTTGGACTAGTGAATGTAGTCATGAGATCAAATTTATTTGCTTAAATGTTTATTTTACAAAAAAACTTTCGGAAGCGGTCGCCACTTCTTTCAGAATACACGTGTATTTTAAATCAGCCGTTACCTAACTGCTGACGAATACGTAATGGACGGTTCAAAATAGTGGGGGTAGAAAACGTTTTCGAATGATTAACACATATCAATAGTGTTGACTAACTATTTTTGATGTTACTTCTGTCAAAGCAGTTTTGTGTTCTTTTTGTATTGACTTGAAGAAAAAGACAAAAATCACTTCTTTGAAACTTCTATTTCTCCACAAAACTAACCATGTTCGTATTAAAAGGATGAATATTAATCACAACCTTCAAAAAAGAATACATTGAATGTTTATGCGTGTAAAATATTCAAGTATTCCGGATTGACAACCTTCTGAATTTTAAATTTTTCTATATTTTATGAAGAATAGAACTCTCAATATTCTATCTCACACCTGAAAAGGTACCATTACTCTGAAAGAATATTTCCCTCATATATAAAATGTCCCATAAGAGCAATGCAATTATCGAAAATTTAAAGCGGTAATTGCATTGTATCAAGTCACCATAACAACACATTTGAAACCGTATCGCTAGACGTCAGTAAACAACACAAATGAATGTCAGATGGACTTCAAAAATAGAAAAACATTTCGCGTTTAGGTGAGTACTCCATACAATGTATAGAGGAAAGTATAAATGAACAAAAAAATAACATTTCCTTGAGAATTTCTTTATTCGTGAAATATTCCAATGAATTACATTCGTGCATAAATATGACCAGATAATTTTGCATTCAAGCGTGATATCTTATACAAATTGCATTTGTAAAAGAGGCCTCGCCCTCGTCCTTCGGACTCGGGCACTTTCTCCAAAATATGAAAATAAACTCTTGCAATTTTTAGATATCACGCTTTCTTGCACTCGTGCAATTATAACCGAAAACATCTCGTTCGATATTTTTTTGGATTTGTATTGAAATTAAGATTGCCTATTTCCTATTCGAAACCTACCTACTACTGCAATAATTGAACCTATATAGCTCTGCAGTAAAATAGTTATTTATAAAAAACATCATTTCCAATTATCCTACAACCACAAACGGCTCGATAAAATGACATCGGAATGATATCAAATTGAATAATTGAACCGATTGGTAACATCGATTAAAGAGAAATTCGTATATCGTTGTCCATGGTACTCCCGTATTTGGCTTTACATCTCGTCTAGGTCAAACGGTAAGTGACTCATTTTACCATCCCACTTATTCATCGCCCACAGTCGCGAAATGGTCTGGCGTGACCCAAATAAGATGCCCATATGGTATCGTTAGAAGTAGTTTTTCGATGTTCCTGAGACGCATGTTAGCAAAACTGTTTCATAGTGTATCTACGGATCAGACGTCATGAAAATGTCTCAACTCAACTATTGGACTAGATTTTTTGCATCAGGTTATCGAAGTTTCTAGCGTAGATAAAGAGGTTTACTGGGGACCAGTACCACAGAAAAAAATAGAAAAAGATGTAGAAACAATTACTGATGCACATGAAGTCGCCTAAAAAACCAATTACATTATATTCCATAAATTAAAGTTCGGGTTTTTGGATTCGATTACCATTTCTGATGAATTTCATGTCAAAAATGAAAGAAAAATCTGTTTTTCATTATGTAAAAGTGGTCCCGTATTTTGTAGCCATGATTTCATTCTAAAATAGGTAGTTGAGTATGCAAAATTGGTTATTTTGGATAGGCTTACCATTTCTGATAAATTTGATATCAGAAATGATAAAATTGAGTACTTTTTCGTTAATTAAAAGTTGTATCGTCTTTTATAGATCATGATTTCACTCCAGAATCGATACGTTTCAAATGGAAAATTCGATTTTTCTGATCGTTAACAGTTTTTGATAGATGGGATGCCAGAAATGATGACAATGAGTGCTTTTTCATAATTTACAGTTCGTACCCTATTCTGAAGCTTATGTTTTCACTCCAAAATAGGTAGGTTGACGATGAAATGTCATATTTTTTTCGATTCTCTTACTGTTTCTGATGGATGTGACGACAGAAATGATAACATTATGTAGGATGTTTCGTATTTTGTAGCTCAAGATTTCAATCCAGATTCGATACGTTTTTGAAAATTAACCATGTTAAGTTCCGTATTCCATATTATCTAACAGTGAAAATGAAAGATTTCTACTTTTATCTGAATCATATAATACATATAACATGTTTTTGTCGTGTTTCTTGGTTTATTCCTTTGAATAACTACTGATAATTGTAGGTTTGTTGGGTGTTGAGTCTGCATATTCTTATATAAAAAACCTGCTTTAATGAAACTGAAAGCTTTTAAATCGCAATTTTTTGTTCATTAGAGTGTAGTGTACTACTCACTACTACTAAGCAACCTCGAATTACAATCCCTTTTTTTCTGCTGAGTGGCCTCCAAAAAAAAATTATCTAAGCACCTGATCAAAGTGGACAGTGATAGTTTCCTCCAGAGCTTATGTATTTAGTATTTGAATATTTTTGAAAATTTCTGGAGCTGCTCATTGCATCATACATACAATATGAACAGTGAAGTCTTCTTCATATGGATTTTTTTATCAATATCCTCATTCAAAATTTGACGTTGATATGGATTTCTGTATCGATCAAGACGAAATATAACCAAGAAAGCAGCAGTAACGTATCTCGCATAATCTGTCAATTTTTTTTTTAGAGCAAATTCAAAAATTATGTTATCTCCCAAAATATCGAAAAGTTATAAGAAAGTTTCCTCGAATACAGTTTTTATTCTATTCATTAAACTTCAGCTGCATGAGATGATTTTTATTTTTCAGCCAATTTTTATAAATCGCGCCACTGCTGGAAAATCAGACAACGCAAATTTCATAAAACTTCTCGATTTCGATAGAACTTCATGCCACAAAATTCAAATAATGTAATTAACTGTATGAAATAACTTTGCAAAAAATCTATTTTTCAAAAGGTAGTCTGATAAAAGTAATACACAATAATATTGACGAAATTGAAGTCCAGGTAGGATCTTGAAATATTATACTAGTGATTTTCTGCAAACTTTTTTTTATTTTTGCTTCTTTTATAGAACCTTCCTGAATAGCTTTCTATTTGATTCAAGTTTCGTATGCTTGATATACAAATTGAGCAATAAACAGTACTTATCTATGGAATTCAGTGACCGTCGCGTCATATAAGCATGGGAGTAAATGTTTAAGATAGTGTATTCCTTTTTGGTAGGTGTATGAATATGCAGGTAACTGTCAACAGCATGTTTGTGAAATTTTTTGATGTTATATCTTGCCTAGAATCTTTGTATTCCTTTTCTTCGCTCAAAGAAGAAAAAGACAAAAAAATGTCCACATACTTCAGGTCTTGCATCAGAAGAATTCATTCAATATCCAGGTAAATGAAAAAAAGCAACACCATATCGCATAATTTATGATGTGTGAAAATCATCCAAATATATTATACTGATCTACAAATTTTCGCTTCTTGTTAGGCAACATACATCACATCTGAGTGTTTTGAAGATTGCATAACTACTTCACCATCATCAAATGATTATCAATCGTTAGATGGATCTTTAGGCAAAGTTTTTATTAGGCAGAAATTCATAATTTATTCCACTTCATTTTGTTTCTTGATTTGAGATCTTAATAGTATTCTAGATAATATTGAGGCGTATATGCAGATAAAGGTGACTTTCATTCATTTTTTCTTTCATTTATTGCGGATTTTGCCTTATAACACTTTCTCTCACTATTATCAGAGGAAATCACTCATTTTCTTTTGTTCCTGCTCTAAAGAATCAGAGGATAGTTATGCCTAGTCCTTTGAAATATTTCCTTGCATCTGTAATAAATGAATGATATTTCTTGCCATAATGTGTTGAAAATAATAATAAATTGTTTCTAAGAATCATAGTTACTTTTATATCAAGGATGTTAAGCAGATGTTCAATTTTCAAAACCTCTGAACTATTTTCAAAATGTTGAATCAGAACTCCATCCCAATGATTTTGGCCAGCGCAATTTGGAATATTTGAGCTGATAACCAATTACGCCCTGTTTTGATGAAAAATTATCATTGCCTTTTTTGGCCTTTTTTTCTTCATTTCAGTACCTCAATGCCACAATGAATTCACAAGGCACTCTTTCCAAAAAACTCATTGATTCTATGTCTGCTTGTGGAGATACATCATTTGGTGTTGACAACAGAAAACAATGAAATTATGCTCTTTCCCATCCAAAATCGTGCGTTTCATATGTGAATTGAATACAGTTGTTTTCCAAAACAAGTACCAAACCCCTTTCACAAAATATCTGATCACAAAAATAATTTTAATGATACCCACAAATAAAAAACTATGAACGTTAAAATAAATAAACAAGACATCTACAAAAATATATATATATATATATATTTATATATATATATAACAAAATTCTGGAATTATATATATATTTACAATATTTCGACAATCGGTTATTATCATCATCAGGGAGCTACAAAATAATGTTGATGAATGAAAGTATGAAACAAAATGTTCCTTACTTACATTGTTGGTGAGGATGGTCGCTTAAGATGGTTAGAAAAGTCAGATGACACATAGTAATTTTTTTTAAAAAACATTGATACGTATCAGTACAACACATAAACACGTTAAAAACTATTATCTTCCCTTTTAATGAAAAGGTGTATTGACGAACACCATGTGGAAAAGATAAAGGGCATGAAATTTCGTGGTTATAAAGGCACCAAAAGTCGTTTGTCGAAAATGTCAAACGTCACTGAAAAATTCTTGTTGAGGCACAATTTAGCCTAAGCCGCTGAGACCTCAATACAATTACAGGTGCTGCAAAAGGGGAGGTGGGAAAATGTAATATAGTAATAAAATCATTAGAAAAATGAAATTAGTTTTTTGGAAAAGTATACATTCAATATTTTAATTAGTTAACGTCACTTGAACTGACGAAGTTAAAGTTTTGAATGTTTTTCAACATCTCTCTATATGAGTTTCTATCAGTAACTTTGACCCATAGTTCGAAGAATCGATTTTAGGTTGAAAAAAACATTCGGTGGCTGAACTGAAAGAACCCTATAAACAGATACTATGTCTCAAACCTGAATTCACTCGAACATCAATTGAAGCAATACAAGTTCTCAGGTTTCTAAAGAAGTAGCGAATGGAGCTTAGGTTGCTGATAAGGTGATGGTATCTCTTTTTTAATATAAATCTATACTGGCTTCTCCAATGATTTCACCTCATTGCTCCAATTCCACTTTTCCATCACTTGGTAGTAATAAAAAAGGATCAGGTAATATCGATTGTTGTTTCAACAGTGTATACGATAAGGCCAGAGATTATCCAATCAAGATTAATATATCCTGCTGACTGACTGAGATTCTGGGGATCGATGAGCACTTTCAAAAGCTGTGAACTTCTCTGCTATAAACAAACCCTGTATTCAGTTCCGTATTAAAAGTCACTGCCACTGAATTAGATGAAGTCATCAATAACTATGTCATTAGCAATCACCAATAGACAGAGTAATCGGTATTATGTAGAATAATGCCGATATTTACGATTGATAATATTATCTTATTGATTTAGAAAGATGAAAGCTTTGAGGTTGTTGGCATGAGCCTCTCATCTTTCTATGATAAGATTTTAATTGTTCCGATGATTAGGACATAAGTCACTTTATCAACGTCGTGCAGAGTGAACTGACTAAAGATCACAATATGGTATGTATTGTCTCTGATTTTTTTTTTATGTAATAACCTGACTCTTATTCGATTATTTTGGATCTGGTGCTGCGAAAAAAAAATTTCAACTCACACAGTAACGGCCTTAAAACGGCCACGATTCAGAAATAAAAATGATGAGCAGAAATACATTCAAATTCAGGGAATAATTTTTTCTTCGTTGTTTTATGTGTTGTTAGCCTACCACATTCTGAAAAACTAAATATTTATATTGGAATCTATACGAGTGTAGAAGGGCAGACTTCCAATATACCTCGAGAAGTTTCTCCGTTAATTAAAAATAGATTTCAAAAAAATCCAACTAAAGAAACCACCGAGGAGTACCAGATTTTTTCATATTCGGTATTTGCCGTTCAGCCACGGCGTCAAAGTGGTTTGGATTTCACTTCATAAACTGTAGATCCCAGGTATCGCTTACTCGCACAAGCTCTTAAATGACCTTTGGAGGGGTTTCCTAGAAACCTCGGATATTTGTCGAGAAGAAATTTTACAAAGATTTTTTTTTACAAAATAATGATTTTCAAACAGTATTCTTGAATAAGTTATGAATCCATAATTCCCTATAAAATTTTCGTTGGTATAATGCAATCGATTCTTCAAGAATAACCAATGTATTTTAATCAGATAGCAATTTTAGAAATTAATTTATCTATAACTTGAATAACCTTGGTTACAAAATGCAAAACTTTGTGAGTTATTTCAAGTAGATAGAGTTTTTGTAGATAATCCGAGTGGACCTGTTCAGTCTCTTTCTACTTGGTACTAATGTAACCAACAAAAGACAATCGCAAGCGTTTTTTTGCATCCTGGGGCCTGTTTCATAAAAGTACAAGTCTTGTAGAAAGACAATGCAGGTACAGGTAAAAAACGAGTAAAAAAACAATTATTTATCATCGTGTTGCTTTGTGTTTCTCTTGTAGCTACAAGACTTGTACGTTCATGAAGCAGGCCCCTGGGGCCTGAGTTTCATTTTGCTATGTACTATCGAATATATGTGTGACGTAAGTAGTAAGAGTCAGTTCGGCAATCAATCTACATAGAATAGTAATTTACCTACGAAACAAATAAAAGTCCGAAAAATACTGTTTTTCTCCAATCGCCGAAATATGACTTTCTTACATACTCTTATTTTGTAAAAAAAGTGGACTATTTAAGAATACCGCTCGGTTACTATGATAATTATTCCGAAATGTGAAAAATTCAATCCAGTGCAGCTCATCCAATCCAACTTGGCACTGTAATTGGCCTCACATCCGGTTGCGCACTAAACTCACAGCAACCTCTAAAATTATCAGTATTTCCCCACTATTCATGCAAGTATTATACATAAAAACCTTCCTATTGAATCACTCTATCCATTGAAAAAAAACGCATCAAAATCCGTTGCGTAGTTTTCAAGATCTAAGCATACATAGGGACAGACAGACAGCGGGAAGCGACCTATATAGTTTTATATTATGTAGTGATAGTGGAAGTACCCACACCCACTTCCCGGACGGTTGCCGAAAAATATTATTTTTATGAAAATCCACGTCAACTTTTGTAAAACAAACACAGATTATGGCATCATAGATAGAGATATCTATAGAAGACGAAAAGAAATAAAAAAAATCAAATCGTAAAAATGCAGACGTCTCTTCAGTATTTTTAAGCTCTGGATGATGCAATGAAGGAGTAACCAATATTTCAAATGGGCCTATTTCGTTAATGAATTCGGAACTTCAAATACATCTGTCCAATTTGAGATATGTCCCATCCATTGTTCCTCTGGAGATATAAATATCCATCAAATATTATTCAACTGATATTTCAATATTAGTTTTGGCAGAAACAGAGGTATTCAATGTATTATGTTTTCAAAATGCGTGAAACTATTTACAATAATAATCAAAGAAAATTTTGATAAGATTAAAACAACAGCATATTTGCAATAGTAAGAACCATCCAAATAAATATGTTTCGTGAGTATTTGCTCGTAAGGAATTACCAATTATATATCATACATGACAATGTCATTTCATTAGAGTGACTGCATTTCCATTGAATTTGAAGTGATTTTGGGAACATTTTCCTGGAGTCATTCTTTTTTGTCGAGTCAAATGAAGATATCAGCAATTCTACATCAACTTCAAACGATTTTTGGTGTTTGTTCTTTAGTTTTGGGTTTGTTACCTACCACAATCTGAAAAAATAAGAATTAATATTGGAATCTCTCATTAGTTTTCATATCATTTAATGTTTTCAGAAGAGAACGATGAAGTTGAATCTGAATTCTCCATTACTTGTTGTCCAAGTACTCAAACGTACTTATGATTACATATGCTGTGATCCTTCATATCCTGAAATTAGAATAAAGACAAGCAAGTAATTGACCTAACCTAACATTGAGATCACTTGAAGTAAATAAATGAATATTTACTGTGATAACAATATCGTACTAAGGTGGCACGACAGGAGCAAAGGTAACCGCATTGCTGACTCTTTGGCCAGGATGGCGGCTGGACTGAAAATTTTGGGACCAGGTGACACCCATGGCTTGACGACTTCGACAATTGCGGAAATAGCCAAACGTTACACCCATACTCAATCCCTTAAGAGATGGGATGAAATCAAAGGATGCAGTTTTGCCAGGATCACCCTTGGCGACCCTGGGAAGCTGGATCCGAATAAATAAATCGCCAAATATTTGGCGATGACCAGGAAGAACCTACGTTTAACAGTGGGATTTCTGACTGGACAATGTCAACTAAGGAAACACCTCTATATTATGAGGCTAGTGGGGGGGACACATCTATGCAGGATGTGTGAACAGGAAGATGAAACTGTCAGGCATGTCTTATATGAATGTCTGGAGCTATCGTCGAAGAGAGTGTGTGTTCGGTGAGTCTTGGCCCACACCTGCCGATATTAAGGAGATGTCCCCTGGTGACCTGTCCTCCTTCCTGGACAAGGCAGGATGGACAATGTCCTAGGAGGGCGACTCCTTGGGGGGATGTACAATGGGTCATATTGTGGCCTAAGTGCTATGAGTCTACACTCACCCTCCCTACTCTACAGATACAGACACTTTGATAAATATCTGTTTCAAATGCAAATATTGAAGAAAACTCTTCGAAAATATAACCCAAATACTTTTTACTGATAAGCATTCCAGAACCAACAACAGTTTCGAAATTAGTTCAATAATGACTCTCACAATAGAAGAACAAATCAAATTCCGATTGAAATCGGTGCTGATTAAAAAAAGTATTAAAATATGGGAGAAGCCATAGCGTTGGCTTAAGAATTTGAATTCATTTAATGGATTAGCTTTGATATTGTGTGGATCTCTAAACTTTCATTTTTTATTGATCTACGTAATCATATTCAAAAATGTAGCAGAGGTGCAGGAACTGTGTGAACATTTTATTGTCTAGGTTGGTATAACGTTTTATATTTGACATTTCTGCATTGAAGTTTACAGTCTAAGTTTACAGTCGTCTCTCAAATCTGGATCATCACCGTCCACTTTAAGTCAATAATTCCAAGATTGAAATAATATACCAAGGAGGGATTGGAATTTGTCACATTCGAGAAAACGTAGTATTTTCATTTTGAGATATGTATTTCCTAATTTCCCCCCTACTTGCACAATATAATGATTTACTTAATGATTATATCTATATCGTGACGTGAACTTTGCTAGTAGCATCTGGTACACCTGTATAGAAATGATAGGTGTTCGAAGATAAAAATGTCCAGATTTCCTTATCATTTGAAATCACTTCCCCTACTTCTACTTGAATATAATAACACGACAGGTCACAAAATAAATTTAGGTAGGCAACAGCATACTTGTTTCACAGAAAACTGTACAGAATAAAAATGCAGAATTCTGTTTTATCGACATGTAAGATCAGATTTTCCATACTTGGATCAGAACCAGCAAATAAAAAATTCCTTTATGCGAAAAGCAGTTTCCACATAATGTGATGCAGTTCAAAAGAATCCATCATTTTCTTCAACCTACCTGAAATTCTTAGCGAAATGAGAGAGTTTGTTAAGTTCTCTTAAAGTACATGGCATTGTAAAATGAAAAAAAACCTTTGTGTACGAATTCTAGGTTGTAAATTTGGTTCTGAAAAAGATTTCCATAGTTTAGTCGTTGATTCACTCGATCAAAGAAAGGAAAATTACTTCGTTATTCTTGGAAAAAACATGACTTTTCCACGCATTTTTTGTGAGAACATTTGGTTCCCATCCACTTTCCGAATAAAATACAACTCATAACTCAAAGAGATTCATTTTGTCGAATTCAATGCGTCACACCATTCAAAATTACAAAATCGCGTTGCTTGTCAGAGAGACGTCAATTGACACCCTCATAGAAGTCTGCGATTCAGTATCTTCATTCCCAACTGGAACAAAATAACCGATATCAGCGCCTTCTGTGGTCGTTGACCCAAAGCTTCCAAATTTAACACTGAAATGCGGCTGTTACATTTCTAAATTTATCTCTAAGTTCTGTCTATCACACTTTCATTCCAGGCGAAAGCAAAAATCTCCCACAGAGAACAAGCCCACTTGTCAGCTGAGCAACATCCAGAGGACCAAGCAGATGTCATCCCAGGCCCCCCTGATGGGGGCTATGGATGGGTGGTAGTTTTCGCTTCTTTCATGTGCAACATGGTGGTGGACGGTATATCCTACTGTTTTGGAATTTGCATATCAGAACTGATTCTTTACTACGGCGAAACCAAAGCGACCACTGCTTGGGTAGGGTCAATCCTCACAGGGACTACGATGTGTGTCGGGCCCCTAGTAAGTGCTTTCGCCAATAGATTCGGATGCCGGATAGCATGTATTGCAGGTACCAATAATATTTCAATTACATACAATTTATTACAATTTCCTGGCCTCATTATAGGGAACAAAGTCGCTATTTTCCTCCCTAGGGAGGAAAAGTAAAAGTGACGTCATGGTACGTCATCAATGAAAGAACTTAAACTGCATTGACGACCTATACTATTTTCCTTTATATAAGTATAAATTTTAACGTTCACTCATAGAACACCCTGTATTTTTCAAAATGGAAGAAATCAGTAAAGAAGATTAGATATTTTCAAGAAGTGAAAATTTTAAGAAAATAGAAGTTGAAGGGCAAATATTATAATATAGTAATAGCAATACGCTTTTTTCATGATTTTTCAGGATAGGCTTGTAGGTGTTGGTTCTAATTCCGGCGTCGACAGTTGTTCTTATCTTTTTTCATTCTTTCTGTTTGTTTCGTAGGTTCTCCTCATGTTCGGAATTTCAGAAGCATGATATACTATACCTACTTCTTAGTTTTAGTTCTTCAATAAATTTTGTTTGTTCATTATAACTATATAAGTTATTCAAAAATGATTTATAATTTGAGGAAGGCGGAAAAATTATTTGTATAACTTGGGGGGTAAAGTGCCTTTTCCTACTTCGAATGAATAAATTTTATCTTTAGGAGGAAAAGTAACATTTTCTTCCCTTGTACAAATAGCTATTGTTCTCTTTGAGTCTCAAAGTTTGAGAATCATTATTTCGTGGAGGATGACTGTTTTGCTCATAGTTCTTTGGGTTAGTAACCTACCAAAATCTGAAAAAATCGAGAATTGATATTGAAATCTATACGAGTGTAAAAGGGCAGACCTACAATCTACCCCAAAAAGTTTCTGCTTCAAATATTTCGAACGGTCTGTTCTTTATGAAACAAGTCTGAATTTAGTGCAGACGGTGTAAACAACTGAGACGAACTGCCATCTGCTGGATGACGACGAAAGACTCAAACTCCTTTTTCACCAAGTAGAGGCGACCTCTAGAATCGGGTTCGGTCTACTTGCAGAGAAATTTCTTGATTCTCTATAGTCTACACACAATCTGTAATCTCCTGATCTGTTGGATTTCTGTATCAGTATCATTGAGCTAGCATACGGTTAATTCGATTCGTGCCAAAATCTCAAAAAATGATTCTACGTAGGGGTATATGTTGACTTCACTATTGTGAATGAAATCATCTCTATAAGTGAAAACATTAAATAAGTGATGAATGTATAGTCCAAACAAAGTTGCTATTCTCTGAGTAAAAAAAACGTTCTGCCTGACTATTGAAGAGGAACATCAAACAAACAGTGTAGGATAGCTTTCTGTTGGATAAATAGGATTCTGTTGATTACTATTGATCTGCCCCACAGACAAATTCTGATATTAGTGGTTCACAGTTCACATTTCAGGAAAGACCCATTCATTTGAACGCCTAACAATTCTACAGCTTCATGGGTGTTTCTAGAAAAAAGTTATTTCGATTCGCCCGGATGTCATCGATTCTATTCTGATAGTTGTGGAAGGGGATTAACCGAATCTTCTGGATATTGAACTGGTTGGAAAGTATATTTAGAGTAGATTCGTATTGTACGCACTAGCTAATATTGGATTCAGATTTCTTACTGCTGATCCAATTCATGGTCGCGGCAGAAATATTTCTGACTGAATGGGTGCGATAGGCAATTGTCAGTTTAGAAATTAGGTATTTTTGTGTAGAGAATGAAGTTTGATGTATTATTTTTCGGCTTTCTTCTTCGAATCAAGAATTAGAAAATTAAATTAAATTTGTTGGTTGCCTAACTACCAATCCTAGTACTGTTGTGTTTACTAGAGCTGTATTTCTAGAGGCAGTCAGACCGCGAATTATGAATAATTACCAGCGTATACTTCGCCGCTCAATATGATCGAACCACCTAACTTGAAAATAGCTGACGATATTGTCGCTTCTCTGTGTTTTTATAATCTCGACCAAGCCATTCCCGCAAATACCTTCTTAACGTCTCGTTATTTCCAAATGTGAATAGTTTAAGGCTAACTCGCCTGGCCTAATCTGGGGTTTTCCATAACTATTTCAGAGGTAAATGGGAAGTTGAGTGAAAACAACCGCAAATTGTGTTGTCAATACTGTGGAAAATACTATTTTGAAATCAAAGTTATATTATGTATTTGAACGAATTCAAATACATAATTTGTTTCATTCTCAGTAAATAACATGTGTCATTCTGAGTTAACATCATCTTTTCAAGAACTGATCTAGTAGTCCGAAAGCCAGGGCGGGGTTTCGTATACATTTCGAGGTCGCCTCGGTGACTTGGTGTTATCTTATATATTTTGGGCCGCTGATCATGAATTTTCTGGTTACCACGCCTAAAACCTATTAGTTGATTAGTTATCAGAAATGTTGTTGCAAAAATAGTTATTTTTTCACTTTTTGTACCACTTCCCATGAAGATAGGCCAAATCTGGTCACACCAATCGATTGTATGGGAGATATTACATAAACAAGTATCTCTATTCACTATTAATTCGAAATTGAAATGTCAAATGATCAAATTGTCCTAGTAGGCGTATTAGCGCCGTATATTCCTACCGCGAGCGCATCTCAGCACATTGTAAGCATAATTTTTTCAATATTAATTTATTTTGTTACACACAGTTTGCTATTGTTATCATGACGCATACTCAAATGGATTCTGACAACTGTTCTGCGAACGAAAAAAAGATATATACAAGAAGTTCTCCTGAGCTACAACTAGATAATTTGGTAGACCACGATTCAAAATTGCAATTTGGTACTAGTTCGTTTAGGGATGGATTCACAATTATACTATATTTTTGGCAGAGAATCTTCATCTAAAATAGAACCGAATCGCAAAGGATCCAGTTTCATGCAATCAGCTCAAATTGAAATAATTTGTTGTTGAATAACGTGAAGAGTTCTCAAAATATGCAGTTGAATAGATTTGTCTGTAGAAGAGAGACGTGTGATAGCGTAGTTAATTAAAAGTACAAATATTGTTTTTTCCTAATACTTGGATCATTTGATGTCATTAATTCAGAGACAACAATAGTTGTATTTCTCCAAAATATTGATTTAAATCATACCTCGTCCGAATGTCTTCAAAAATTTTTAGGTTTGGCTTCCAAAACACCAAATTTTGTTCCCATTTTACTTGCGTAGTCTGCTCCAGTTGAAAAGTGTAAAATCAGGAATAGAGTCGTGTTTCTTGTAAATAATTTATAAATTGCAGCGCTTTCGGCTTTTACGCCATCATCAGTGCGATACTCGTCAAGTATATACAAGAAGATCCTCCAGAATTGAAGCACAAAACTTCAATGGAACACTACTCTGAGTAGACATGAACATTACAATCAGTACCCCTTTGGGATTAACATATTGAAGTTTTTGTCCTCGTACGTCACCGCAGTTCGAACCAGCAGTGAAATAGCCACATTGAATATAAGGACCGCTCCTTAGACCGCTTGCTCATACAGACCGACATAAAAAGTAGTTCATGTTTTTTTTATTACTAAGTCGGTAGATCAAAAAATATTATTCATATTTCATCAGTATGTAATTCGTATCTAAATACAATTTCCAAAAAACAGGATTTAACAAAAAAATACCTAGCAAAGCTCGGTCATCCAGGTACAACATATCAATGGAAGATTCATTAAATCTGTTGGAACAAGTAAAATATTCACAACATAGTATACATCTTGATATGTCGTTTTCAATTGGAGCAAATTCAAGGGAAAATTCAAAGCTATGAGAATGGAAAACGATTGACAATTTAAAAATTTGAAATAACCAATGGCATAAATAATTGAAATCAGAATGTACCTGTGTACCTGAACAAACAAAATTACTATAAAGCTAATGGTTTCATCTAGGAATATAACAAAGTTTTCAGCACGTCCGGTCCGCGTCCTGGCCATGTTTTGGTTGATATTTCAGCTATTAATAACTAGGTGAATATTATACTATGTTTGAATAGTATGAAGAATGCAATTCTATACTCAAATAGTCACTGAATGTTACCAATTGTGAAATAGGTGTTATGCGCCTAGAGTGAATAAGGTGCCTTCACAGAGGATTTACTATCTGTTCAAGAAGTCAGTTCAGTATTTTGTCTTGTAAGGCTCGAAAAGCATTGTATTTGTGTATCAAATTTGTGAATTCAACAATTCTGAATACCGAAAATCTTAATTCGGACCCAAGTTTTCATCTACTACATATGCTTTTTCTAGGTAGCGTTATTGGAGCAGCGGCGTTTGCACTTTCAGTATTATGCCCATCAGTAACTGTTCTGATGTTCGTGTACGGCTTTATGGGTGGAATAGGATTCGGGATGATCTACTTGCCGGCAGTCGTATGCGTTGGATACTATTTCGAATCGAAGAGATCCTTGGCAACTGGGATCTCCGTTTGTGGGTCAGGATTCGGGGCGTTCGTTTTTGCTCCTCTGGCAACGTTTCTGATCAAGAATTATGGCTGGAAAGGTGAGGTTCTGAAATATGTGCTTGGTGTCGGTTTGGAGATGGAACTGGCCATTCAAAAATAATTAAGTAAAAAAATATGTATATTATTACGTTGAAGTCTGAACAACTTTTTCAGACTACCGACGTTTTCAAATGAAATAAAGGCTCATTAAATTACGTTATTGTGTCTTTTGCAGATATGTACAGAATGTCATTCTCATCTTGGGTTTCCAAACCATAGGACTTCTCTAGTTCACCTGCGGTGTTACAATATCATTGAAAAATTATAGTAAACATGAAGAAAAGGCTAAATAGTTTCGTAGTAAGCTAATAACGAAAAATGCGTAGCCTTGAATCACCAGCAAAGCTAATGACAATCAATATTCACAATGAATGCCAGATTTCATCATTTCGAATCGACCCCTCCCCCAAGTGATTTTGAACAGAAACTACGAGAAGTTTGTAATTTTTTTCTTTCAAGGTACAAATTTGTGTTTTGCGGCTATCACCTTGTGTTGTGCCTTTTTTGGAGCTCTGATGAAACCTTTGGAAATCGTCGAAACAGTCACTGAAGATAATCCTGCTATCACCAAATCCTCTTCTAGGGCCGCAATCCCCAGAAGTAACACCAGTGAGGTGAGTATATCATAAGAGTTATCTAGATCTACAATTTCGAATATGGACAGCAGTTTTGGGTTTCGGGGTAATGGAAACTCCTTCCACTCTATCTATATTATTCCTTTATAATAGACTAAACTTAATCTTGTGCAATAAGTAGTTTATTTCGTATCTACATCTGGGTGATTATTAGCCACTTGTGTTCATAATCTATGTCGATTATCCAGTTTAATCAGTTTCTGCCACACATCAACGATCACAAAATATTTTGAAAAAGGAAATGCACAAAAATCTCAGTGCACCGAAACGATTGATTTTTGATGACACTACGAATATTTTCATCCGAAAGTGCTTTGCAATTTACAAATAAATTATTTACAAGGAATACGACTCTATTCCTGAAAAATTGAAGCTACACTCAGTTTCCAAAAATGAAACGTTAGATACCTTTTCAGCCACTTCCGTTAGTACGGCTTCTGTCGCACTGTCGCTTAGCAGGGTCACTCCATTTTTATTGGTCAGGATACCGCCAGTATTTCAATGAGTAAGCCAAACATTGCCTATTTGTAGCAATCCCCATAACACAACTGACATTGCGATATATAAGTAGTAAATATGCCAAACGCATTCATTGAAACGAAACCAAAATGTAGATACATGTACAAATTCTTAACCTCTACATACTGGTTAGTGACATTCACCAGTAATGACAATAGTTTTTTGTACAGATCAATTACCCTAACACCAAACTGATACATTTGCAATCGACGTGCGTTTCGCTAACAAGGTTAGTATCTTCGGGAGAAGAAAATTGATACTTATCAATTTTGGAGATAATTCAGTACCGCTTCAGTTTGCAGAAACACAGTGAACACGTGCCAAGAGTTCAGTAATAGTTCAAGATTCAAGCACTCACAAAATACAACTTCACACATATGAAGTATGTGCAACAAAAAATTTGCTACGTCCAAACTATGTATGCAGTAGGTATCTCCCATCAGAACTAACCAATAGTGCGGTGTACAAAAATGGGGAAGGTTCATAAAGGCAAAATAGGTTTCATGAATTATTTTATGAATGAATAAATATATGGAAGTCAATTATACCTGAATATTTACAAGTTTTACTTCGTCGGCATATGCATTCAATTTAGTTCATTAATGATTATGATTTTCATTATTTCATTCCTGTTTGGAAATTGTTCAATAAACATTGTTATTTATCATAAAATATAAGTAATGACAGTATCTGCATAGATGTCAATCATCCTCAAAACTACCGACAAGATATAAACCTATTTTAAATTTTTCCATGTTTCAGGGACCACTGGGAAAGACTGCCATCTACAATTCTACTCTCTCAGTTGGCGTGCGAAGCAATGTCATCCAACCCTTGGCTAGGAAAGACATTTTTTATTCAGGTTCAGTCACGAATCTCAAGGAGTTCCAGTCGCAAGCAACCCTCAACAGTTACAGACAGAGCGTTCTCAATATTTCAAGGCCCAATAGTGAGTTTTCATATACAGCAAAATTTCACACTAATGGTTTTTGAACAAATAAATGCATATTTTGTCTCGCGTTACCATGGCAACTAATATATTTATCGGAAATATTTTTCCGTAGGGCATATTATAGTGGAAATTTTTTGACGTAAGCAAAGCATAATGTTTTGCTTGGTATAACACATCACTCAACCACTTTGAGCAGAAGTAAACAAAATGTAACGATCAAATTCGGCACTATAGTGATAAAGCAGGCTAATAAAAATACAAAATTGAGCCATCTTCATTTACGGTCAACATTCCACTTCACTGGTGCCACTATTATGATCGGGTAAATCTGAAATAAATAGAAATTTGGGGTTATAGCTATTTACTGTGAATGGAATCGGGATTACTACTATGATTATTTCGGGTGTTTAATTTTCTTACCGAATACCACTCTTACTTGAATTATTCTTGAAATATTTTTCTTGCTCGAATATCGAAAAAATTTCCAGGAATAATTCAAGCACTAGTGGTATTACAAGTGAAAATATACCTTTCAGAAAAGAGTTCTTGAAGAAAAAGTCAGGCTTTCCTTATTGTAAGGAATAGTAGTTTATACAACAAGGGTGGATATGGGGGCCATATCGCACGAAGATGAAGTTTGAGCACGATGTCAACATTTCAGAACTCTCCTTCAAGTATCGTCTTGATATTCAATTTCAGATAAAGTGTGTTTTTTTTTGATATTTATAAAAAACTCGAAACTCCATTATATTCAATATTGAACGATACAAATTAAATTAATTATGTGAAATTTTAAAAAGTACATCAAAAATTATTTCGGCTTTGGTGGGGCTCGAACCAACGACTATGTAGAGGGACTCAGACGGCGTATGCCTTAACCAACTAGGCCACTTGAACTATACTAATTTTGTTAATTATTGGTGTGAAGACAGATTTTATTTATTTACTCAATATACAGCTTCCAGACAGAACAGGGTTCCGGTATGAGGAAGTCAAAAAAAATATCATAAAATTATGTACTATAAATAATGAATTGGAGTATAATATTCATTTGATAATTTGGTGAGCATCATTATGCAAGCAAATATTTTTTAAATTCTTTTGAAAAAATATGAATGGATTTGGATGATTTTATTTTTTCTGGTAGTTCATTGAAAGTTATTAATGCTGATGAAAAGGGGTTATTTTTTCCTTTATTGGAATGAATCATATTCGAATGAAAGTTATTTGATATTCTGGTATCGTGGCCATGTAAATCATAATTTTTTGACAGTTTTATATTGCATTTCTGAAGATTTTTTGTTAATTTATTTATATATATATATATATATATATATATATATATATATATATATATATATATATATATATATATATATATATATATATATACACTTAGATTTTTCATAATCAATTAGATGATCCGAAGTCATATTATCTGTTACTTTATATAAATCTGCAGGAGTATTTTACGGTTTTCTGAATATAACCTTTATTGCTTTGTTCATTAAACGATATATTTTTTTTTGTTTTTTAGAGCATGAAGACCAAACTGCAATGAGGTATCTGATATAAGAAACAATGAAGGCATTATATATTAGAGTCTGAACGTTTTTGTTCAAAATGTGAATTCTTCTAATGGCCCCCAGGAATGGAACAATATATTTCTTTATTTTTCCAATATGATTTTCAAAATTTAATTGTGTCAATTAATAAACCTAAATATTTATTATCTATCTTCACGTTTAATTTTATATTCTTCATGTTTTTTTGTTTAAAAATCATAAAAACAGTTTTTCCGAATTGACGGTTAGGTTAATGCTGCACACCATTTTTAATAAGGTTAATATCATGTTTCGATGAATTTTCCAAAATGTCAATATCTTTCCCAAAGTGAAATAATGTTATATCATCTGCAAAAGAAAAGTGCATTCTATATAAATTGAGTCTTTCAATATTGTTGATATAGATTAAAAAAAGAATTGGAGCCAAAACTGAGCCTTGAGGGACGCCAATTTTAGAAAGTTTTTCATTACTTTTATATTTGTTAATTTGTACGTACTTTTCGCGATTTTGAAAATAGTTTTGAAATAAATTCAATGCATGACCTCTTATACCATAACTATATAATATATCCATTAAAATATTATGGTCAACAGTGTCAAAGGCTTTTTTCAAATCTAAAAATGTTGTTACTACATAATCACTATCATCTAATCTTTCATAAATTTTATTCATGAGATCAGTTATTATAGATTAGGTGTTCGTATTTGGTTGGAAAGCATATTAAAAATTGTCTATCTGGTCCCTGGTAACCAAGTATTTTGCTCTCTGTGATTGATGGAATTCATATCCCACCTTGTGTGTATATGAATTCATAACGATTCAGTTTAGTAAACTGAAGAAGTGGGAGTAGAGAAATGATATTTCATTAGGGAGGCCGCTCATCAAAGAAACATGAAACGTAAAACATGAAACAGAATCAAAGAAACAAGAATAAAATTTGTGTAGTCAACCATTGGAAGTGACGAAGACCAATATCAGAAGCAATTCGTTTGAGAGATAAACTGTGTGAATATTTTCTGAAACCCGAAATAGCTTCACCATGGCGAAATAAAGGGTGTCTGTAACTACTTATATCTGTTTTTATGATATTCAGTGTGAAAATCAAGAGGTGGATTGTTTGAAATTGTTCGTTCCGTTAACTAGCTGACGAACGTCAACCCCAAGAAGTCGAAACTTGGATTAACGAGGTCTTACCTTTTAACATGTGATTACTCAGCACGGTGGCCTGGCAAATTCAATAACGGTAAATTTTCATTGCGTTATATGTACAAACAAATCTTAGTCAACTGTTTATCCAAATTTATTCATACCCAATCACCATACTCAATAGTAGCTGAGATAATCATTAGAGTTTTTTCAAATTTTGATTTCGCAAATTAAAAATAAAATATCAGTTCATTTTTGTTACTTTTATTTCCGTTTAATGTTACTCACTGAATAAAAACGATGGCCTGAACTTTTTACCTGATGGGCAAAATTTTGTCAGTCTTTTTCTTGTGATTGTCCATTCGAGTACTTCTCCAAGTTATAATCGTACAACTCTTCGTACTTCTCCACCTCAGAATCGAAAGCAATATTGAATTCTTCGTCGTTATTTATTTTCTCGCACGTATTCAATTGAACAAAACAATGCGACTGAAACAGAAAAATAGAACGAAATCTATTTCACGAAACACGTTTCAACAAGATAAAAAAGTTTTACACTCATGAAACATAACTCGTTACATTGGTGGGCGGCCTTCTATTTGTTTGGGCGTGTTCTATTTTCATGAAACGTGTTTTAGGTTTCATGTATCATGTTTTACGTTTCAACTTTCTTTGATGTGCGGCCTCCCTTACAGTTGTTAGTGTTCTACATTAATGATTAGAAACAAATTGTTCATTCTCGATAGTCCATAAAACGTACTTTTCTCTTCATTTCTCTGGCAATAATTCTAATGAAGCAGTATTGACTGCCCCAACCAGCTCTGGATAAGATAAGAAATTTCATCATCACTTATCATTTTACTTTCGGGAACACCAGCAATTGAATTCATCTGTCGATTTTTTAACGATTTGCTAGCGGATCTTCAAAAATAAAATTTTAACAAAAAAATATTGTTCCAGATAAAAACTCATGTCTACCAGAAAGTATTGGAAGTACCCTCAGCCAATTACTGGACTTCAGTTTACTAAAAGACCCTGTGTTCATGGTAATAGGAATCTCCAATATTTTTGGTATGGGAGCCTTGTACATACCTTTCGTCTATCTAGTGGATAGCGCTAAGGCTGAAGTAAGTAAAATCATTCCAAAAATTGAATTTTAATTCAAAAAGTAGTGAGTAGTCGAAAATGTGTTTATTAGTAACCTACTTTTAGGTTGACAAGTAGTGACCACTTGTTCATTCAAAGGCGGAGGTCGAAAAATACCCTTGCCGATTTCTTAACCTAACTTAACCTAACTACCTCTAAAAGTGAATTCAGGAAAGTATTTCGTAAATCCCCAACTTTTCGAAATGATGGGAGCAGTAAGTTTATAATAATCCTATATGAAACCCAGTATACTAGACTAGAGGTCTTGAACAGATATTCTATTGAGTGAATATGAAGGTTGTTCTTATATAAAACATCTTATGAATCAAAACAACTCCTTGGTAATCCAGAAGACCAATAAGAGAACACCAATAAGTTTGGAATTTACGGAATCAGCTGTCAAGATTACAACAATTAATACGTTGACCAGAGCAGACGAGCTATTGAAATCCGTTTCAAAGAGATTGAACACACAAGAGATACGAAAGGGCATAAAAGTCCAGTGTCGCCCAACATGCTCCGGACAATAACCAGAGGATCAATGAAAGCAATCTGATACTGATTGAACATGTGCATGACACAAGGCTACTTTATGCATTGGAGAGTCTAGTGACAAATGGCCTATCCCATTTAGCTCACTTGTCAGTTAGTTGTTGAGAAATTAATCAGAGTAAGTAGTAGTGAAAGACGAAGTCTATATCGGACCAAAAAACTCAGCAGGTAGTTTTTGCACCTTTACCTCAAATTATAAAGTATATAAATACCTAATCCTACTCTTCAGATAGATTTAGCATCTATTTTTTACTCTTGGAGATGCTAACTTTATTAACGAAACGCGCGTCGATAAAAATCTAAACACTAGGGTTAGTTATAGAGTGATCCAATGAAAAGTATGCACCTAGATTTTCTCTTTTCTGGTTCAAAGCAAAACTGCTCGGACCCGTACAGATTGAGTGTTAAGGGAACACTGTTGCAGAAACTGGTGACTGTTTGTTGATTTTAATTTTCGCTGTATCTAAAAATGGCATTAGGCGACTATAACCTTCGACTAGAACGCCAACTATGAGAATCATGAAAAACGCGAAACACATGTGCACTGATATAGCTGAAAACACAGTCCTACTTGTATTCTCCTCAATGAAGAGTAAAGAGCAATGCCACAAGATATCACAGCAGGTGCAGTTTCAAAGTGCAAGTAATTCGAGTGTTTACTATTGAAGATTGTTGCCGTTGCCGTTGCCTACTTAAACGAAGATTTTTCCCATAACGTTAGCAGTCTCATGCCATCGTTTTTTTAACTCTTGTTTTATGTTTTGCTTCATTCATACAATCCATTCAACCTCTTTCGGAAACCCCTTTTCTGCATCAGACAAATTTCGAGCATTTCCCTTAACATTCATTCAACCCCCAAGCAAGGAGAAGTCACAACCCTGAAATTTCAAATTAAAAGTGGGGTCGAGTGATATATCATGTCAAAAGGCACCAAATTATCTTTCAATGAACCCTATTTATTGAAATTTTCTCGAATATTAATGCGAAAACGGTTTTGCTGAAAAATATAAATAAGTTTTGGGTATTAGGAATCAAAACATTTACAATTAGTGAAGAGTTTCAATGTTTGTTATTTGTAACAATGCTTTGTGAAAGAAAAGTAAATGATTTGTGTAATTGATTTATTGAAACGTTACTTCAACAAGAGTTGAAAATGTGATCCATTTTGTTTTGTTGTTGCTTCCATACAATATTATAGATTCTGCTGAAATTCATTTACAAAATGTTTATCCGAACAATTTTTTTGAAAATGAAAGTTAACAATTTCAACTCGTTTTTTTTTCAAGAAACTGAACTGATTCAGTGACAATACTGGAATAAACGTTTGCCTAGACTCTAGACTCATCTGCAGTTTTTCAAAAAAAAAAAAATGAAACGATTACTGGGGAATTCGATTGATATGAAAACTTTCAACATTGCAACGTTTGCTTGCTTTAGTTGAAATAAAGTAATTCAGAAATGTTTGTAGTCATTCTGCTTCTTAAATCCCAAGACTTATTTGTATTTTTCATCAGTATCAAAATTATCGGAATGATGTCCTTTCCATTTGCGAAGGTTGAAAAATATGTGTGAAATGTGTCTCCTTCGAAAGCAAACTTTACATTCAAATTCCAAATGAAGGAGAGAGAAGCTGGGTGTATACTTTTCGTTGGACCACTCTGTATATTTACAATTGAGGGTAGTGCCGTGAAGAGCACCTGCAGAGGTTTTCCTCGGTCTGACCAGGACTTCTAGTAAATTTCTTAATAATTACCAAATCAGATAGGCCCTTTGTCACCATCCATACTTTTTTTGCATTTTGCTATTTTTTTGCTCTCAAATGCGTGGAGCATCTTCGTATAATACACATCCTTGATCACTACTTGAACTGAACTTATAACAATGGGCCTGAATATGAACCGGTCCTTTCTGAACGGGCTAATCTTATGAAAAAATGAAGAGTCAAATGGTTTTCATTTTTTCATTCATTATAACAATTGAGTTGACTCCGTTCCTGACTTCGGGGTAGAATAGAAGCTTATCAGGTTCTTAGAATTTTCCTGAGGTTATATTTTAACGATATACGCTGAAAGATGCTGGATCCATAATTTATGTTGTGTATTTTTTTCATGAATAGCTCAATCGATCATTTTTATGTTGAAATATAGTTCCTAGGAGAAACAAGTTTTATTCGCTTCGCAGAAGCCTGGAGACTTTCAATTCGAAGGAATTCAGCCGTTAACGAGACTATTATCCAAGAAAAGTGCATTAGAATTCCTCACAATGAGTTAGTTCATTAGCAACAAAATTACCAATCCAGTGAACACTCTTTCAAGACAATTCAATATTTGATCGTATTCAATTGCAGAGTGAATAAATAATAGGCCTTTGAGGCCATAATACTATATGCATTCAAATATCGTCGCGGTCCAAAGTAAAAACCTGCAAAAGTAATTTCAATATTTTTTTAAGAGAATTGAGACTCACCTAACTCAACTATGAATATGTCACTGTTTTCATATTTGTCTTAAGAACAAATCACGAAAATACTATGATACTTGATTTCGGCGAATCTTCAGGAGAAGAAAATTGAAACTCAATATCAATTTCTCTTCTCCTGAAGATGCTAACCTTGTAAGCGAAACGCGCGTCTAGTAAAAAAAATATCAGTTTGGTGTTGGGGTAATTGATCTATAGGAAAAGTTTCAATTTTGGATTATGACAATTACTTTCAATGAACCCAGATATGTTTCAATTGTTCTCTTTTTTAGGGCATCGAAGCTGAAAGTGCCTCTTTCCTGATCTCTCTAATAGGAATTTTGAATACCGTCGGAAGAATCATATTTGGATACATAGCAGATTCGCCGAAAGTGGACTCTTACCTAGTCAACAACCTGTGTCTTATTTTGGCCGCTATTTCGGTCTCTCTTACTCCATTTTGCCACACCTACGCAACATATCTCGTGACAGCAAGTGGTTTTGCTATTGCAATCTGTAAGTAAACTAGTTGAGCTTAAAACATATTGGAGCAGCTCAGCTCGCCATTGTAAAATCATCGGATTGAAGCAGTACTTGAAAATGTTTATCAGAAACCATGAAAACATACGCGTAAATTGATAACTTGTGAAGTACTCCTGGTCATCGTAAAGAATAAACATGCGGTATTGAAATGAAGAGAATGGGAACATGCGCAATCATAGGAGAAATAATCGCAGCACTAGTTTCAGGCAACTGCATCCCCAGTTGAGCCACTCCAATATGTTTGTTACTATGGGTTCCTTATTAGACCAGGGCCGATAATTTTTGAAACCAAAAAAAAATACAGTAAAATGGAACCCATAAGAAAAGGAGGGGAATATGATCAATACGATCAAAATGAAAGGAAAAATAAATTACGGTCAATCCGAGTTCGGGAAGTGAGAGGGGGTGAGTTTTCAAGGGTAAAAAATGGTTTATCTTGATTTCCGGCAAAACTACAAGTCCTATGGAAAAAAGTTGAATGTCAAAGTTGTAGGTAATAAAAAGATCTACAACTTTTGTGTTTGCAATTTTCCCACATAACCTCAAAATTTAGGTGAAAAATTCAAAAAACAAAGTTTTTGGTTTTTTATTTATATCTTTTTCAAAAAAAAAAATTTACTACGAAATTTGGTGAAAACTTACCTTATTTCGTCCCGAATACACTGTAATTAATTTGATTTAAAATATTTAATTTTTCGCCTTATTTTAACTTAATATCAAAAAAGCACCCTAATTTTCAATGGAAAATTCTGACGTCAAAATATCAGCTTTTTTCGAAAAGTTTGGGGGCTTTTTGTTTGTTGAAATATCTACTTTCTGATGGTGTGAAAAAAAAAATACATTACTATAGGAAATGTTCTCAGAAAATGCAAAAAAATTGAAAAAAACTCAAATTCGAAAAAAAAATTTTAATCACTATGTACAATTTCATAAAAAAAATGTGATTGCTGCAATTTTTTTTATTTAAGAAGTTTATTTATTTAATTCGAATTACATTCATGTCATAGACAATCTCATACAATATAAATATACATGTAAATCGTACAATTGAATTTAGATACTTAATTCTGATTACGTTATTCATTATATTTTTTTTTCAAAAACGTTAATCTTGTTATTTATAAATATCTTATCTGAAATTCTAATCAGTTATTCATTAGTTTTTGTCTCTTTGAAGGCATTTCTTCATCGTTAGATTCGACAAACCTTTCCAACTCTAGTTGATCGTCGAAATCTTCAAGACCATCATCTTCGTCTCCAATGTTATTTCCAGTCTGCATTGGTTGTGGGTCGAGATATTGATCTTTTGGTCCTTTCAAATCAAATAAATTCAAATAATCATGACATTTATTTTCTCAAACCAGGCTCTGGAAATGGAAAGGATCTATTTTTCACGTCTAATAATTTCAAACATGAATCCTTCAAAAATATTGTTGCATTTCTGCATTGTTTTTCTGGTTGCGATACATTATTCCATAGGACTTGTAGTTTTGCCGGAAATCGAGATAAACCATTTTTTACCCTTAAAAACTCACCCACTTCCCGAACTCGGATCGACCGTAATTTATTTTTCCTTTCATTTTGATCATATTCCCCTCCTTTTCTAATGGGTTTCATCCTACTGTATTTTTTTTCATTTTTTACCATTCTTGAAGGCTTCGCCATACGGCTCCACTATGTTTTATCCTTAGAATTGTGATATTCTCAGCACTTGATGGAATTTTTTCATTGAGGAATCAACATTATTGGAACTATATAAGTTCCTGAAACGTAGTCTGATATAGATAATAAGCCCAAAACACTTTTATGGGGAGTTAAATGACCCAGCATGAGTCATATTCAGCTCCTATATGTATTAATAACTCCTATCACTATGCCGTCAGTTTTTTACAGTACAATAGATCAAATAGTGGGGAAAACTGAATTTCCTGACCGGATGTGCTACCGGAAGCAATGAAGCTATTTCAAAGTTGAACTGGACAAAAGTTGTGTTTTCTATATTACAGTGAATTTATGTCGAGAAGTAAAGGCTATCTTGAGCCGTTTTTGCATCTTTCAATTCTGCATTCATCATTTGATAGCACTTCAACTATCTCTCGATATTTTTGTACTAATAAATATTATTAGTTGCAAAAAAAGGAATGAAATTACCATTGTATCTCTGTATACTGGCTTCAATACTGTAAAATTCAAAAATTCAAGTTTAGTCAATACATTGATCAAATTACCATTGTATAGCAATCGATTGGACTTGAATATTTCAATTTCACAGAAATGTAGCCGGTATACTGATATAATTGTAATTTGATTTCTTTTCTTCGCAATTAGTGAAATTTATTTATACAAATACATGGAGAGAAATTCAAAATGAGAAAATGAGATGAATTGATGAAGAATGCATTAGAATTTGTACTGAAAAATACCGGTACGTTGTGACAAATAAAAATGAAGGTGGCCCTGAGCCATACGAAACGTCGTATTGGATATAATGAGTGCATGTTATAGCCGTCATAAAGTTCGATCAAACACCCTTTAAAAATTTTTTATAATTTTTTATAATAAAGATACCAGAGTATGAAAATAAAAACCAGCGATATCAATTTTTTGGGATTATTTCAAGAACTGCTCACGAGAGTCTGGATTTCGTGATATGAATTCATTCTATTATAGAAAATACAACTTTTTTCTCATTTAACCAACATTGTATCGTTCACCGTTACCGATATAGCAATAGTATATAATTAAATCTTCGTCACTCATGTTCCTGTATTTCGCTTGATTTATTGTGAGGATACTACTCGTATCTGTATTCTGTGAATTCGTCAACATGAATTCATGAAGTCCCAACCACCAATTCTAAATATGTTGGGTTTCTATAATTCTATAGTTCAGATGATGGGCCAAGCCCAAAACCGATCGGTCCGCAAAAGTGCTTTCATACCAAAACACAAGCATCACAACTAGAATACTAGACCAATATTGGTTCAATATTACGAAAACATTCGTTTAATATTGTGAATTGAAAAGTGTGAACATTCGACGATGTTGGTTCAATAATCGAAAACAATATCAGGATATATAGTTAGGCATATATATTCGTACTATATTGTAAATAACATTGTCAAAAAATGTTCATAAGGATTCATTTATATGATATTACTACATTCATCTTAATTTTTTATGTTAAAAACTGATCATTCGTTATTTATCTCATTGAACTTTTCACTTCCCATAACATGTACTTACCGAAAACTTACTTGAAAAAACACTCCCTGCTTGCGAGGCTTGAAGTCACATTATCCGGTTTGCCCAGTCTCCCATATTCACTTTATGTCACACGGACAACTTGGTATTGATGTAGTGACTCCATATGATGTTCGAAGCTGGTTTCATAAAGACACGAAATAGACTTAGATTTTAGATCATGCGGCTTGAAAATAAGATAACTTGTTTTTACGTCTTGAGTGCACCGGAATGGACCTCTCTTGATAGTTATTATGAAGAATACAATATAACTGTTATAACGAAGTAAGATGAAATAATATGAAAGAAAAACAAATTACAACTGTAATGAAGGTTACTCGACAAGAAAAATATGTTTATATGAGCGCCCTTGGTAAAAATTGCATATTTCGGAAAAGTACTAATTGAATTATACATATGAATTTGAACAACATGACTGAATGTACATTCGAACTACAGATCTAATAAAATGAGAACCATATGCTTATTTATTTGAATAACCTAGCCCCCATTTTTTAGCCGGATACGTTTCGCTGACGTCTATAATCCTGGTGGAACTTCTGGGTCTGGATAAACTGACGAACGCTTTCGGCTTGATCATATTGTTCCGTGGCTTCGCTGCTTTCATCGGATCTCCGATGGGGGGCGCTTTGTACGATGCCACGAAATCCTACAGTGTTCCGTTCTTCGTAGCAGGAGGGATGTTCGCTGTGTCGGCCGTCATCAGTTTTGTCGCACCCTGTTTCAGAAGAAGAAAGACTGTCGACAATGATGAAGCTCTCACGCCTATGAACGCATGAAAAGCGTTTTTTGTACGTTTATAAAAAATACATTTATTTATTCGAGGTTTATTTGTTAGCGTTCGGCCCACCCCTAAATACGCATAAAAATACAAGTTATTGGAATCGATTCTTCCCAACCTTAATATTTTTTATAATAGTCGTAAATTTTTTATAAACAAAAAAATTGTTGTATCAAAACAAAGTCAAATATCATCGAAAGAATTATTTCTTAAGGTGAAACGAGCAAAATAAAACACTTTGATTTTCAAACAATTTTACGAAAAACGTACCTTTTTCGAGATTTAATTGATTAAAGGTCGTAAAATGACCAAAATTTATCATTTTCAGAATATCATATCTCCACTTCTACCAAATACTTCTCATCATTCTTACTAGAAAAATAATTTCTCACAGATGTACTTGAACATCATGTTTTTTTTATTCACCTTTTGAATATTCCAATTGAATTTTCATAATATATCGAAAATTCTCATGGTGATTGCTGAAAATATAGGATGGCAGATACCGGATCTGAAACACGCTCGATTAAAAAAATGCACACATATTTAGTTCTGCGAATAAAGTCGGAAATGCCTGAAATTATTATCAAAAAATCTTCTTTGTACTTGAACGTCATATTTTTGGGTGATCAAAAATATTTGGTAAAAGCGAATATATAATTATTTGAAAATTGTGATTTTCGAGCATTTATTGACAATTATTCATTCACAACATAAAAACATATTGGGGAACAAAAGTTTATGTTTTTTTTTGAAAATATAAATAAGTGGTTTTCAGATCGTTCATTTGTAATCGTATATCACGAGCGAATTTGCAACATTTTTTATAAATTCAATTACGAAATCTAAATGAACAATTTGTTCAGGCCAGTCTTAACTTACCTACACAGTAGGTTAACGTACTACACCTAATAGAAAACAACTACTCCTCTAGCTAATACCACGAAGGACGTTGGATTATATCCGACAGGTGTCAGTGCAGGATTCTTCACATAGTAAATACATCTACTCTTAACGATGCAACTGTCGGAATGAATTTTGAATTATTGAAACGGGCACACTTGCAGAAAATATATTCAAATACATGAGTTTTGATGCCCATTTTGTATTGAACATAGCAAAGTACAGAATTGGCAAGCAATTCAAAAAATGTGTGATAATTTGCAAAAACGAACACATCTTAGGGAACATGAATACTTTTGTGGAGAGAAGGAGAATTTGAGAAAGTGATTTTTTTTTTTTTTTTTCATGCAAGTGAAGGTTTCCTTCACTCTAGTCGCATAACACGGCATTCTTTAGTGTCTATTTGTGTATCAAATTACATTCATTATACTATTCAAGCATAGTATAATATTCATCGTCTTCGGGGGATGACTGAATACGATTGCGGATGCCAGTAATCGAAACGTCGTGAGTACACTCAACTTGAAACTTGGTTTCAACAATTATTCATACTATTTTATTTATTTCTTCATTTAATTATTTTTGACCAATATTTCATATTCGATACCTCGATTTTTTTGTAACAACATTTTTGTTTTTTGATGAATCAAATTTTTATCCTTTCGTTCTAAGCATTAGGTTTCAATAGAGTTAGTAATGTAGACAATGGAAGTCCGTACCATTAGCATTCAGTAAGGAACATAGTCAACCACATTCAAGCAAACATAGAATATGTAGCAAAAATTATCTGTCAATGTGTGTGAATCATTCGTAGACGTTCAAGTCTTCCATAAAAAGACAGAGAGAGTCTTAATCTAAAACAGCTACTCCCCTGGCTATGAGGCGCGACGGTGCTTGATCACATATAAGTCATTTCAATTAGCTCGGTTTATTAATCAAGCATGCCAAACTTGAATCAAACATATACCAATCACAATTAGAGAATATTTTGCAGAAAAATGTATTCATCGGGTGATGACATTTCATTTTTGATTTGAAAATGGAATGTTATTCAGATGAGTGGATTTTTTTCGCAAACCACTTTCTTATTATATAGGAGAATCCTATAAATGGTATCTGCTCGATTCAAGTTTCGAGTAATTGGTATATCAATTGAGTCGGAAAATGTGATTTCTATTATATACTAGCGTCATGCGTGTTATAATAGAAAGCCTAGAAAGAGATGACACGGGAGTATACATTAGGAAAAAGCTATTTAATCAATATTGTTGTATGGGGCTGCTCAACTTATATGAATAGTATTTTTGTTTCCAAAAAAAAAATTATGCGCTTGATTTATGAAATGGACTATCATCGGAATCATGTAGGCCACATTTCATCAGAAATAAAATCATGCCTTTTCTCTGCATATATATTTATTTACAAATCCATCTTGAACTTCAAAAAGTATTTACCCAACCATATTCGTAACTCAGATTTCCATAGATATGGTAATTAAAATGGTTATTTTATCAGGTTGAAAAAACATTCAACTACTTTCTAGGAGAACTGTCCTTCCTATGGAAGGGAGGTGGTAGAGAAAAGTTTCAAACCAAGCCTGAATTTCTTACTCATTGGCGGTTCTGTCTAGAGTATTGATGAATATCTAGGTTTATGAGAGACTATTTTATCATGACCATGACATACTTTCTTTCATTTTCGTTTTAAGTGTGAAAAGTTCCTACTTATACGTTAACTTTCATATATATTTTTCATTTCTGTATTTGTGCATTGACGTATCGTATATCACTTTGTGATATCAAATGATTTAATAAATTATTATATTATTATTATTATAATTATAGGATTCTCGCATAGAGGTTTTTGGTCGACTAACTGAGAATGAGTTATATATGATATACCTTCCTGTATCACGACTAATTTTTCAACTTTTTCATTTCTCTACATCATATATGTTTCTCAGGTTCATATTTCCTTCGCCAATGAACAATTATTGAATTGATCACCGACTGACACCAATTGAAATGAGCAGTTTGTTTCAACCGTGACAGAAATTATTCATACGGTACTGAAGAATTGAAATTATCTCAGAGCTGTTCAATGAAGTAGTAAGAAATTCCCCAAGTTTCGGAATGAATGTTATTACCCATGGCTTCACTTTCTTATCGCATTTCATTTATCATAAACTACTTATAAAGAACAAATGATGGTATTACGACACGGAGCAAATAACGATTGTTGTTAAACTTTTTTTACCTTTTCTTCGTTTATTGTGTAGGTGAAAAACTGAATCGTAAAATTGGGGACTTTTTTCGTTCTCGACATCTGCCCACAGCATATTGAGTACATTGGTCTCATCTAAGAATGGACTTTCTGTAGATATCGAAAGACACTAACAGGAAACAGATAGTACTTGCACTCGACACGCGTTTCGTTGAGCAAGTTCGCATCTTCAAGAGGAGAAGAAAATCGATTGAGGCGAAAATCGTCAACCGCTGGATGGCGTTGCTAAATCCAAGATGGCTTCACTTTAGGAGGAAAAACAAATTTTGGCCATTTGAAGTTATGGTACTATTAGTTCATGTTTTGCATTCTTGAGGACTTGTTGAGTGATAATTACTGTTTAAACGTCTTCAGTTGCTTTGTGTGCTAAGATAGTTACATATTTGGCTAGTATTACAGCCTCATTTTACTCGTAAGTGTTATTATTTGAACTACTTCACCTGCCCACATTCCAGATCAAAATATCTTTTCTGGATTACGAGGGAAGTAGAACTAGACCGTTGAAAGAGGGTGAAGCTGTGTTCAAAGCAGGGCATATCATTGCATGTGGAGTGGAAGAAAGTAACCATAAAAAATAAGGAGCTGATGTTTGCAAACATTAGCTTTAGTAGAGCATCCACATGAAATCAATATATTGCTGGCTGATGCGGGATGGAAATGCCAATGTTCCTGCAAAGCGGGTTTGTCTGGGTTCTGCAAACATATTGCAACCCTTATATTATGTTACTAAGTAGGTAATGTCATTTCCTAAATATTATATAGAAGTGAAAGTTCATTTTCATGAAATTTTCGCATGTAATTAGCTTTTTGTGCTAAATAAAGGATCAATATATCACCGATTAGTGTTTCAACAAATGCTTTAGTTTTACTATTCAAATAAATCATGAGAAAAACCTGATTATTTTTTTTCCTACAAAACCTTTTTCTGTACTTATGCATTGTATAATTCATTTCTGAGTATTTTGAAGAAAACTTATAGAACATAAGGTTTCTTCAAAAGAAAAAGCTGATGAAATAGGTTGGGTACTCCACTTCCAACGCACCAAACTTGTTTTTCGAAGAGTTGAAGCAATGGATGCCAATGAATCAGTGGAATGAATCATTGATTAATAGAGATCAACAACCCTATCGCTGAACTGATATCACTCGACTTACTTTTCAATTTGTTAACAAAGTTATCATTTTCAGACGAAAATTGATAATATCAAGTGATATTAGTTTGGTGTTAGGGTAACTGATCTCTCACCAAAGGTTCCAATCTTACCAATCATGAATGAATCATGCTTTATAAAAATGTGTCTAACCAAGGAGAAACAATTATTTCTTGGCAGTTATTCTACTGACTAATTGGGGGATAGTGTGAAAGGATAAAAAACAGACTAGAAAACTATGATCTATTGAAATAAATGTAATCATACTTTGCTTTAACTATATATTAATAAATATTATATTATGAAGTCATGAAAATGGCTACAAAATGGGAACTGAAACGTCCACTAAACTTTATTTTCAGTCGCCCTAGAACTAGAAAGTGGAAGCTACTTACAAACATATTTTTATTATTGGTTTACCACCTTTCAATATATTTTTCCTCCTGAGACAAAGCTTATTGTCGTTAAGGGGGAATTTATGTAGTGAAATAGTACTATAGTTCGTTCATAATTTGTCGATAGCCCAAAATGAGGGCCCAAGTCATAAAACGGTCGTAAAATCATAGGCGGAGGTACCTGAGGTGTTTATTCATTAAAATTAATGGAGAGCTTAGTAATATAAAGCTTCAGTTTATATTCGAAACTTGACTTGAAAGGGTGAAGTTGTTACAGACGAAAATAATTTTTGGTCTAGTACATTTTTTAATCGCATTTACGGCTCGTTGGTGTTTCGGCGTCTACGGCAGTAATAATTAACGTCTCTAATATTTATTTTGCGAATTTTGTGCAGTGCGTGAGTAACTTTTTTTCATATTCCTACAAACATATACGTACCTTTCGTTCCTGCTTGTTTTGTTTGATTGCTTGCGATGGCTTCGTCATCATCATCAACATCATCAAGTTTTACACCGGTACTGTTGCGTACAGTCAGTGAGTCTGTCTATTCACCAAGAGAGAAGACTATTGTTTTGAACGTTCACGATGCTCTGGTTTCTCAGAATCCCACAAACACTGTTCAGAACATAACCAAGAGTTGTGCCAACATGACGGGCGTAGGGGAGTCAACAATATATAGGTTCCTATCAGAAAGAAAAAAACAAGGTATAGCTAACCCAAATACAAACGAATACTTAAAGAGGGGGAGAAAACCTATTGAAATTGATGAATTTGCCAAAAATGGTATTCGAAGGAAAATTCACGAATTTTTTTACAAAAAAGAAATACCCAACTTAAACAAAATTTTACAAGAAGTTAGAGACGACCCGGATTTGCCTCATGACGGACGAACCAAATTGTGGCAAGTTTTAAAAGAATTTAATTTCCGGTGGGAGAAATCAGACCGAAAATCACTTTTGATTGACCGGGAAGAGATAATATGTTGGAGAAGAAAGTATCTAAGATCTATACGAAAATTTCGGGCTGAAGGAAGGCCAATTCACTATCAGGACGAAACGTGGGTAAACGCAGTGGCGTAAATAACGCCTTGGCAACCTTGGCGGCGCAAAGGGGCGCAGTGCAGGAGGGGGCGCAGTGCAGGAGGGGGCGCAACAAAAGGCATTTAATAACAAAACAAAAGAATATCTGGAATTGTAAAAAATCAGGAGTGTGTGCAACTTAACAGCTGCGGCTGTCTTTTCTTTGTTTATCTGTCAGTTACAGACTGTTGATGGAGCTATTTTGATTGTACAATTGATTACATGAAATATTTCAAAGTATGTTCATATATCTTTAGTTTTTCAAGATTAGATAATCTGGTTAAAATATCTGATGAACAATTACAAGAGTCTGCCTCTAAGTTTTATAACAAGTATGATGATGATATGACTAGGGTTTTAATCACCGAATTTGCGTGCTTTAGTAAAACTATGAAGGAAGAAATGAGAAATAGAAAAATTGTAAAAGTGAAGGAATCAGCTGAATATTTTTTCATAGAAAATAAATTTTATGTACAGCTTTTCTAATGTTTACAACATTGCCATTAAGAGTTGCAAGTAATGAACGTTCTCTTTCTTGCTGAAGCTGATCAAGAATTATTCATGAAACTCAATAAGCAGTAGGAGACTTAGTGGTTTAGAGCAAGTAAGGGACCGTTATTTGGATTTGGATTATTTTTGTTTTTTTATTTGTGGGGGTAAAAAGTCGATGAGGTTGGAGTTAATATTAGGTTTTGATGTTAAACAATGGCTAATAATGGCTAATGAGTAAAGAAGCCTACCTGCATTCGGAATTCTTGTAAATAGTAGTATTGATGAATGTAACTGATTTATCAAAATACTGTTTGTTTTTATTGCTTTTATATATATATATATATATATATATATATATATATATATATATATATATATATATATATATATATATATATATATATATATATATATATATATATATTGCCTATGAGAGGGGCGGATAGCCTATGTTTGCCAAAGGGCTTAGCCTACTTTAGTTACGCCACTGGGTAAACGCAGGTCATACTCTCACAAAAATTTGGTCAGGTAAAAATATATCAAGCTCCAGGCAAGCCTTTATGGAAGGTTGGTCTACTGGTACTTCCCCACCCTCTGGTAAAGGCAGTAGATTAATAGTTTCTCACATTGGCAGTGAAAAAGGATTTGCTAAGCATGGTTTGTTGGAATTTCAATCCAAAAGCACAAAAGACTATCACGAGGAGATGACAGCTGATGTTTTCGAAGAGTATTTTGAGCAGATGATTGAACATATACCACCAAACTCAATTATAGTATTAGATAATGCACCTTATCATTCACGACTAGTAGAAAGACTTCCAACGACTGCGTGGAAGAAACAGGATATCATTGACTGGCTGCGGAATAAGTCCCTGCCTTACGAAGATGGAATGGTTAAAGCAGAACTTTCAAAAATTGCCCGGCAACACAAATCTAAGTTCAAGAAATACGTAGTTGACAAAATGGCGGAAAGACGAAACATCACAGTCCTTAGACTTCCACCCTACCACTGCGAATTAAATCCAATTGAACTCATTTGGGCACAAATGAAAAGCTATGTGGCTAGAAAAAATACGTCATATAAAATACAAGCTGTAAGACATGTAATAGAAGAAGAACAAAAAATGTGGGATCTTGACAATATAATTGATGCGACTGTAGAGACACAACCGCTAATTATTAACCTGCAAGACGACTCGGATTCCGAAGATGATCCTGTTTATTTTGAATTTGAATAGTTTTGTAAGTAATCGTAGTTTATATCATTTAAAAATAGGTATTAATTAAATGAATGTATCTTTTACAAATTGCAAGTAACTTATTATTTTTGAATGAAATAAAGAAATTTTATTAAAATAAAAATACAGTTTACAGTACCTACAGTTTAAGAATATTAATATATTTCAGTATCACTACTTTTATTCGGGTTTTGAAGGCCGTCGTTTTTTGGAAATTCCAAAAAACGACAAACCCGAATAAAAGTAGTGATACTGAAAACCTCGGCCGCGAAAGCCTTAACTATTTTGTCATTAATATATTTATTTATTCAAAGTAACTAATGTTTTAATCATATACTCTACGACACTGGTCAGTCATTTCCACTCAAAATACCTACATAATCGGATTAAAAGTTTTATAGCTGTATTGTATTTCTTCAGATACAAGGTGGGTTAGTCGAAAACATCTTAAACTGCCAGTTTTAGTTTGGTTTTTGTTATTATATCATATTAGCTGTCCTCTCTGTATTTCAGTTCTCTAATGAGGGTCAAACTTGCAGTGAGCTATCAACAAATTATGAACGGACTATAGTATTATATAATGAGCACTGAGACACCAGCACATTTTTTCGATTTTGTAGGAATACTTCAATGAATTGAAGAACATTTTCGTAGTGAAGCTGTATTGTCTACAGAAAATGAACTTCGCCCTTTGTTTTCAGAAATGTTTTTTATTTTCATACGAAAGATACTTACATGTATAATATTTGAAAATAATAAAGACCTTTATTATTATTATTAATTATAGCATAAGAATCCATTATTTCCAATTTCTAATTTGAATTCAAAAACTACTGCACAAATGACAACTGAACAGTGACAATAACCAAACTGTATCGGATAATGACAGATATTCCACAGAACACCCATTTTATATCATTTCTGAAAAATATTTAGAAGAAGAACAGGGCTACGTTTCCTTTTAATGTTGGTGGCACTGCTTTCTGTGATGACTTCACATGCACGCATGACCAGTCCCTAAAATTATCTCATTCTTATAGTTGTTCACAGATGTTGATGAGAATTGAGAGAATATGTTATGCAGTATATATATATATATATATATATATATATATATATATATATATATATATATATATATATATATATATATATATATATATATATATATATATATATATATGGTATCTATTTTTTCGAAAAAACGTCGAAATATGAGATTCAAAATAAGCCTTTGTATTGTTATAGTCAATGTTCAAATATTAGTATTGACAGATGATAACTTATCTTTTAAATCTTAGTTTTTTTTATAACTAAGTCCACCATCCTGCTATAAGTCTCAAGATGATAAATGATAAATGCTAAATGTAATTTTTTTTTATTAATACACCAGTCATTTGGAAACCATGACAATGGAAGAATTTTTTAACATAATATCTGATGTAAAATAATTTTATTTCACCTGATTCAGCAATCCAGATAGGGACTGTAAACAAACTTAAGCAGAGATAAGTTTCATTATATAACATACTTATAATGCACACCCAGCATATTTTTAATACATAATAGCGCTCGGAGCGAAGTAGGAAGAAGATAATCTCGACTTTGCACTCTTTGATTTCTTGGTGGAAATTCATTGAACAGATCTAGTGTGGCAGGATAATAACATTTTAGGTGTTTTTTCGTATTCATCTACAATCTTGAATTGAAAAAACGCTAGTGAGTGAGTTTTCAGACAAGAAAAATCAGTGAAGTTTAGTCCCTTCTGACTCGTAGAAATTTGAAGCAATAATGTCACAGGAGGAGGTTGAACCGATGATGTCATCGGAGAAAATTAGTCCAAATATGGTGAGATTCTGTTTGAGTAAATCATCACTTTTATTCACAATTATTCGAATATATGAAATATGCTTGTTTTCAACCTACTTTGTAAAGTGACCATTTGTGCGCTCAAAAGAATACGGAGTAGGAAATTACGTTCCCACCTCTGTCGGAACTTTCCAACCTCTTCGTCTTTCAGTCAGAAAGTAGTTCTGCTCATCTGAATTCACGACTTATTCAGATCCACGCTTACGTGTACACAAACATCTAGTAACACACTAGGCTCAAGCCTCACTTAAGTATTCAAAAATAAACCGTAACCTTTCCATCAGCCATTTTCCTAGGCATCTTGCCTATATACAGCAATCCTCGTGAGACGATTCAGATTTGTGAAAAATTAGTGGACCAAAACCAAAATACAGATTGTCCATTTCACCTTGGCACAGAAATGATGACGAATTGCGCAGTGCGGGACAAGCAGCCATTAAAAACCTACACGAAGTTCAATGCGCAACCGCATTTGGGATCAATTACAGTGATAAGTTTTATTGGATAAGCTGTACATGTACAAAACCTCTACGTAGGTAAATGACATTCACCGATCAGGCAATCCACATCCGGTTACAGAAATGGCGGTTGTACGCACACAAAATAGCATTCGCCATTCATACAGAGTATCACTGTGATATTTTACATGGGGTTGAAGAATACAATTTAAATGGGGAGAAATTCCGTAATGATATCAATGCAAATGAAGGCTTATAAAAGTTTATAGTCTGATAAATATTTCGAATCTGTTCTTATTTTTATCGTGAAAACCCAAACAGTTGATAAACTGAAAGTTGCAGTTGATGTTTCTTGCGTTACTGGATGAGAAACCTTCTGTGGAACTCTACATTACAAAATATAAGGCATACTTGGCGACCAGCAATAATGATTATAAGGGACTCTTCGATGTCATGTGATACAATAATCATAGGATAAACCTGGATAAGTCGTCTCATTTATGGAAAACCTGTTTCTGACTTTCAACATCATTAGCTTGGCAACGGGGTCTCGCTCTCAATTATGCCGTCTTATGTTTTACCTTCTCAATCATGTGCTTTGATGATAGTTTTTTGTCTGGTCGGCATCTTTATGTGATCGTTGATGGGTTCAGTTCTGGCGTATAGTTTATTTCTGCTTCATGTCAATGCTCTATTTACCTCTGGGCCTTGAGCCTTCAGTGATTGAAAATATACCAGATGAGAGTATTCCCTGTTCAAATTCCCAACAAAACAAAACACATGTTCCTTCCAAATAAAAGATTTTAGAATGTCAAATATTTTTTTGATTTTCTTGACATAATTAATGAAAAATTATAATTTTCAGCATATAAAAACACAGGGCATAAATATATAGAACATCCTATAAATGTCCATTTGAGCTCCTGATTATGTCCATGAAATGTTCTTGAATGGAGGTTTTGAGGATGTCCCGAATGTCCAAGTGGGACGTTTTTAAAACGTCCATAAGACGTATTTGATATCTTATACTATCATTATATATATATTTATATTGTTTGTGTGGCGAGCGTGGAGTTTGGCAGCAACGTGAGGTAGACAAAACACTTTTTTGCAGAATTTTTCGAAATGTTCAATTAATTTTCGAAATTATCAATCCAACTTCCTGAGAAGGAAACTGATTTACTGTTGATGTCTGTAGCGTTCAAAGTAGGACCCAATTAGTTCACATACAGAGTGATCCATCAAAAAGTATGCACCTAGCTTCTCTGCCTATTTGGAATTTGAAGCAAAAAGGCTCAGACATGAAAAGTTTGATCTCGAAAGGAACACGCTTCACACATATTTTTCAACCTCTGCCTAAACCACTAGCGACGGGGTGTCACAACCCTGAAAGTTCGAAGGGAAAGTGGTGCCGAGTTATATATCATGTGAGAAGCTACAAAATATATTTCCGATGATATCTTATTCTTCGAAATTTACCCAAACATTCAATGCAAAATCGGCGTCAAGAACGTCAATCCGGTAATTTCGGTACTGATGAAAAATACAAATAAGTTTTGGGATTCAAGAGCGCTTTGGCACCCAAGATAATTGGCCGACTCTTGCCCGCACAAGGCTCTCCTTTCTGGGCGCACTCGTAAGAGTGTTCATAAAAAAAATTGACTGCTTTTTTTGTTGTTGTAAAAAACTGCAGATGAGTGAAGGGAAATTATTAAGGCGAACGTTCATTTCAATTTTGTCACTGATTCAGTTTGCTTTCTTCGAAAATCATTTCAATTTCACCATAGAACACGGTTTATTGTTTTCCAGAACGAGTTGAAATTGTAAACTTCCAGTTTCAAAAAATTTTTGCTAGAATTACTACTCGAGAACTTTCATCCCGATAAAATGATTCGTTTGTTGCCAAGTTATTTGGGAAGTTTGTCGATACCTGATTCGTTTTTTGCCAAGTTATTTGGGAAGTTTGTCGATACCTGATTCGTCTGTAATGGGAAACACAAACCGCAGAACCCTATCAGAACAAAATTTTAGAAATGAATTCAACAACAGACACCTTTTTTTATTTTTCATTAGTGTTTGGTCCCTATGTGCTATTCTTATTTTCTTGCAAGCCATTGCATGCGCTTATAATAACATAATCACATAATTGCTTCTCTCAATTACCAATGAAGCAGAATTCTGTGTCACAATTAATCAGTGATCTGCCAGGTACCATAAACTAGAAACAACAACAACCTTCATATAATTATATCGAGGATTATTTTCGGAAAACACTTCCATGAAATTGTTGACAGATTTATACTGAGTGCATCATTATTATATAATTTCCCAGTCGGAATTTCCATAAGGTCAAGGTTTCTCAATGTTTGAATACAGGTTTGTAGACTATAAATAACATGGATCTGAATATGGAACGAATGAAATACGATTACTTTCATTTCTATGGACTTAAAAATACATGTGGACTGAGAGGGAAAATTCAGGATGTCTACATACATAGACAGCGTGTGTCACATCGAATTTCCTTCAGAACTTTAAGGTGAAGATATGAAATTATCTAAAAATGTTTCAAAGTAAGGTCTCAGAACTTTCAGATATCAACGAATCCAGCCTTTCTAAATTCTTCGAATTCTCTTGTGAATATTTCATGATAAATAATGAAAAGATAAAGGGTTTGTACACATACCGCGCGCTCGAAATAATGAGAATTATATGGAAATATTTTTTTTCACCATCATTCCAAAATGTGCTTCTAACTGTCTTTTAAGTTTGAGAGTGGCCGATTATCCACTCTGAAGACGACGGAAAACGCTTTTCTGACTTCTTTTCTCATTCGAGAAGTAATTCTGCCCATCAGGAGTCATGATCCCCGCTAATCCAAAAACACCTATACATAGGACAAACATGCAGGTATCTAAAAAAGGGTGACTGAACATAGCAGGAATGGTGAAATTATACACAACCCACTGAAAACAATGAAAAATCCCACTAGCCTCGCAGAACATTGTAAGTCATCACTCAATACTTTGAGGAAAACACTCTTGAATGAGATGATTGAAATAAAGCATGGCACGAAATGTTTTAACAAAAAATCGGATATTGAAAATATATACACCTCATATTTTAATCTGGGAAAAAAAATTAAAAAGCAACTCTGAATCATTATAAGACGATTTTTTCCAATTCTAATTCTCATTTATTTTCTGCCTTTTTTACATTATAGAGAAACGATTCACCGATAGTTCAGTTTGTTAATTTTTGGTATTTGTGTCAACGTCTTTCGTGTTATCTGTGTATGTATTTATATTTTATGTCGAATTTTTTTTTCACCATTTTCTCGGAAAGCGAACCTAAATATAAGTACTCCTAAACGTTGTTTTCTGTTAAGTTTTAGAAGCGTTTTATTTTCAAAGAATGCTATCTTGCCTAATTTTTTTTTTGACAATTTTCTTCAATATTTAGATCGAATTCCCGAAATGAAACATGAAGTGTCCCCGAATTGACAATACAAACTTATCTTCTTTTCATAATATACCAGTGGCTCCGATATAACGGTGGTGTGGAGTTCGATTCGATATGAATTGTTTGACATCTTTTTTGAAGAAGTTCATTTCAATTTTTCTGCATTGGTTTTGGTATAACTATCGTACGGCTTGGTTTATATCCATATAACCATATATTTTTGGAAAGTACCCTTGAAGGGTAGTCCACATATAAAGAATTATAGAGGTTGTTCCATTGAAAAATTTCCTGAATGAATGAGTGTATGGCAGGGGTACACCCTGGAACTTCATGTACAGAAGTTTATTCACCCAACTAGGAATTTCCTAACTATTAATATACTTCATATCATTTTATGCATAAAAAAGTGAAGAAAATTGAAAATATCATTCAAAGTCGAAAACAAAAACATTAAAAAAATAACAGAGCAAGTGCAGTGTATGGAGTACTTTGTGCGAAATGCAATTGCGTATACATTGGACCAACAGGAAGACATCTCGAATCCCTATTCGAGAAAACCAGAAGAGTATGAAACCTGAGTATTCAGCAGAGAACTCGACGGTCGGTGCTCTTCTGAGCTGTCTTTAATCTTTCCACCATTGGTAGTTGGTGACCCAACGAGCCCGGAACCCCTTTGTTGTGAGCTCAAAGACATGTCGAACCTCTCTTGCCGAGAGATTTTTTTGTGAAGCTCACAAACCTCAAAAATTTTAATGAATGTTAATTTGTATCTCTTGTCCCTTGATTCACGCGGTGTTCCTTGAACATTACAGGGCTTCCCTTTCGTGTGAGTCTGTATGTAAGAAAATGAATAAAAAGTATGCATTTTCTACATAACTTCTGGAATGTTTGTGAATGTTCTTCGAGAAACTCGGTAGGTCATTTTCATTCTTCAAAATTGGTCCATTGGAGTAAGTTTTCAATATTTTTACGTAAAACTCAATCATTTGTTTTTTCTTTGATGAAATACTTTTCGAGAGAAGAAAACTAATTGGTAACATCACTGGGTAGAATAAATGACGATACAACTTGGAAAATAAAGGGTAATTCATCGAAAATATAGGGATTTTAGAAAGTCGACTTAACCCACTGCCAGTGAATGGTGGTATGAACTCGATCATACCTAAATTTTCGTATTAAAACATCCAATATTTCCAAGGATCTTGAAGAAACTCTTTTTTTATCACTAAATTTCAACATGCTATATTTGAAAAAAGTCAATTACATAAAAACTGCTATTAAAAAAAAGGGAAATTTTTGACAGAAATGTGATGAATCTTTTCGGCAATCGTTTTCATCAACCCCTGTATATATGTAGATGAATTTAATACAATTTTCCAATGATGTTCACTCTTGGGAAGGTTATTGGATCCGACATTGTTGATGAGTCTACTTATGAATGCAAAATTGGTTTGTCGTTGATTCTGAATCAACGACAAACCAAACCACGGCCTAGTTAGGTTGTGAGCAAACCCAACAAATATACCGGAATAATGCGAGCGATCGAGAGTTCGACGTTCGTATGGTTCTGATATATTCATGCTTTCATGGGATTTCCAATGCAATACAATTTATATGCTTTCCCAGTGAATCACATTGAGCTCCAGTCATTTTTTTTTACATTCCACTCTGTAAGTTATCACCCCAGATGGTTAATTATTTCAAATTTAGATTATCGTCACGATTTCCATGATTTTGGGTGATTCAATTTGGATATTTATGGTTTCAACATATTGGTGAAATATTTCTGAATAAAATGATACGCTATGAAATAGAAGGAAAAAGTACTTCATTTACTACATACATGGTCTCGGTAGTGTAGTAGTTAGCATATCTGCCTATCAAGCGGAAGGCCGGGGTTCGAATCCTCGCCGGGCCACCGTGCTGGGTAATCGCACGTTAAAAGGTAAGGCCTCGTTGATCCATTGCTCGCACAATATATTCCTTTGGGGAATAATGGCGAGGGATCGATAGTCTCAATTCTCTCTTGTAGTCCTATCACAAAATTTCTCGAATTGAATATTGCCATGGAAACAATAAAACCACACTCCAAAGTATCAGTGACAAATGCGTAGGTAATGTTTGTGTATTCGAGAAATGAAATCCAAAGAAACATTCACGTCAATAAAATTAAGGATGACTTGGTAAAAATAATAGAATGGGGTAATATGATCTTGGTAGAATTCAATGCTAGGAAAACCCAGGCAAGTCTCTCCTCAAAGAAAGCCGATCTATCATCACCTAGTATTCAAATGTCAGGAGTAAATATTCCCACAAAGTCGACTATCTCGAAGCTAGGAATTACGATCAGTAATGATATCTCATGGGAAAACCATGTGAGATCGATCTCTAAAGCTGCTGCCCAGAAACATGGATTTCTATTTCTGCGAAGGAATACTTCACTTCTCGTCAGCTTCTAAATATCTACAAGGGTCGGATACGACCTGTCTTGGAATGAAGTTCTCATGTGTGGAGTTCGGCATCAAAACATTCATTGCGGCTTCTCGATTCTATCCAGAGAAAGGCAATCCGTCTTGTTGATGATTCTTCGCTCACAGACTCGCTCACATCATTGGAACATCATAGAAGGGTCGGGGACTTGTCTCTTTTCTATAGATGTTTTCACGGTCGGTGCTCTCCTGAATTATTATCAATCGTTTCACACTTGACAATATCTACAAGGATGACACGACGAGTCCAGAATTCCCACCCCTATGTTGTGAATTTGGAATAGGGATTTTTTTGAACAGCTGAGGTTTGGAGCTCTTTGCCGAGAGAGAATTTCCTGAGGCTTACAAACTTCAGAAATTCGAAGTGAATGTTAATTCGTATCTCCTGTTCCTTGATACAAGCGGCGTTCTTTGTACATTACAGGGCTTTCCTTTCGTGCAAATGTGCGTATGAAAAAAATAAAAATTGTATCGACATGAATGAAACTGAAGAATCACTCCCTCATGATAAATAAATAAGTCGTAAATAAAGTAGAGTATACTATTCGCAATGATGACCATTATTATTGACTCGTGGTATAATCTACTATTACTTCCTTGTAATATAATATAAGATTTTCCCCCTACCCATTTAATAAACCTTTTTCTTGAAAATTCATTTACGACAAAAATAACGAATTCGCAAGTGAGCGACATAGTTAAGTACACAAGAGTGTTTCAATATATGCTATATAAAAATTGTCACAAATACTTCTTTTCTATGAAGATTTTTCACAGAAATCCCAAACACCTCCAATGAACAGAAGTATTTATGATGAGAAGACTATGAAAGAAACCTCGATGAATGTTTCCCAATTAGGTATCGATAAACGAAAATTAAAAAATTGATTTGTTTTCACACATACGATATTTGGAATTGAAAAATTATACAATTTGCAAGATCTATCATTATAAGTTCAATATAAGTCATATATTGAATTCCATTTTATCTTATTTCTCAATATCTTGACTTCTTGTACCTGGGAAAAAATTCGACAACTCCAGGTAAGGTAAGGTAAAGGTTAATTAAATAATCTTATGCCAGAAGTGCAGCCTCTTCATCCCTTTGTTGATGACTTTCAATCTTCCAGACTTACCTCCGAGAAGGTGAATCTTGACAGTTCCAACCTTATAAACTTCGGTGTAGAAGTTGAGACTTTTTCTAGAAATCAATTAGCCTAACACCAAACTGATACTACTTGCATTCGACGCGCGTTTCTCTAACATACTCAACAAAGGACAACATGGCGGCGTCTGGTAAAACGAATGAAGACGTAGCTCCCAATAAAGTGTGTAAAAAATGCAAAACTGTTGCCCTAACTGGCAAAAAGTGTGTGAACTGTGACACAATAATACACGCAGGTTGTATGAAGTACCTAAAAAATGTTATTAATATTGACAATAATCAAATAATGTGTTGTGGATCTCTGCAGAGTGATAAATACGAAATAGAGAGTGATATTTTACATAATGCAGGTGATATTCAAGATAAAAAGGTAGATATGCAAATCTTCAATTATATATTGAATCAGAAAGACATCATAATCAATGAATTGAGAGAAAAAAATCGATTTACTAAATAAGCATATTGAACTCATTACCGAAAATAATAGCCTGAAACAAAATAAATCCGTTTCCTTATGTACAGAAAGTCAGATATCAGTTCCAATAAAAAATAAGGTGGCCGATAAAGCAGTACCTGACAAAACGAGACAAAAAATCGTTTCGGTTCAGCCAGAGGAGATTCCAAATACGAGCAAAAAGGCGAATCCCCTTGTGAATGAAAACAAAGGGAATTCCCCAATAATAAAACGAAATGAAGTATCAGCTGCTCTCATGCTTGAAGAAACATCATTAAAGCTCAACGAATACATTAATTTGAATAGGGAGATTCCAAGAAATTCACAAACACCCAATGATCCAACATCTTCAAAGTATGATTGGAAACAAGCTGAAAGCAGAAGGAATAGAAATAGAAGACAGATGATAACTGGAAACAACAGAGAAACTGTAGCTGTTAAGGGAGTACCAAAACATGTCACTCTTCATGTCTGCAGAGTTGACAAGGAAACTACGGTTGCATCCCTCACAACTTTACTCAAGGAGAATTTTCCAGAAGCAACATGTTAAGCTATAAATTCCCGTTTTCCTGAAATCTACTCATCTTTCAAGGTACGAATTCTGGAAGAAAATTTCAGGAAGGCAATGAATCCGAGCGTGTGGCCTTATGGTGCTTGTATAAGCCGTTTTTTAGATCGCAGGACGACGGCCAGGCGAGAGGTATGACCGATTTAGTATTCGAACCGAATCTTTTATTATTGAACATTCAGTGTTTAAATGATGAAAAAATTAATGTTTTATATGCAGACATTGATGAGTTTGATTTGAACTCTATCTGTATTACCGAAACATGGTGCAAACACATTTCATTTCAATGGCTTTTCTCTAAGTAGCAGTTATTGTAGAGGTGAAATGAAGGGTGGAGGCGTTGCTATACTGACAAAAAATATAAGAGGCATAAATAAACTTGATTTAGATGACTATTGTATTGAGAGGGATTTTGAAGTTTGTGGTATTTCATATAAACTAAATTCAGTTAACACAATTATTATATGTTGTTATAGATCCCCTTGCGGTAATATAAATATGTTTTTGAACAAGATGTATGACTTACTTGTTGATATTTTCGAGCCAAATTTCAATTTGTTGGTATGTGGGGACTTCAATTTGGATGGTTATTGTAGTCAACCTTCTAGAGATCTAACAAAATTATATAATGTATTCGAATCCTTCAATATGAAGCCTATGGTTCATTGGCCAACGAGAGTAACGCAAAATACGTTCACAACTATCGATCAAATATTTAGTAATTTCACAAACCACGGAACATGTTGTGTTGTGGATAATACCATTTCTGATCACAAATCAGTTTTGTTTGATTTCGGAGTGACGAAATATTCCAACCGGATGGCCGTGCAACCTAAACGTATATACAGTAATGATGCGATTCAAAAATTTGTCACTGACATTGAGAATGAGAAATGGACAGGACGTTTTGATATGAATGAAGTAGACCAAGCTTTTGAGTACTTTTTTGAAATATTTTTATTTTATTTTGATATCCATTTCCCTAAAAAGTGCAATAAAATCGATTCTCTTAAAAATATAAAAAATGGATAAATCAGGAAGTTAAGTCGTCGAGCCAAAATTTGAAAGACCTACATATGTTGAAATTGAAGTTTCCGGAGTTAACAGATATGTATAGAAAAGCAAAACAAAAACATGAACATTTGATTATTACAACAAAAAAAGAGTATTTTCAAAATAAAATCAATAAATCCGACAATCCAACAAAGTCGGCATGGCAAATAGTTGCTGAACTATCAAATGAAACAAAAACTGTTCGAGATGAAATCGAAATAAAAGTGGGGGACTATTTCGTGAATGAACCAGCGACTGTAGCAAACTTATTTAATAATTACTTCATAGAAGAACCCCGAAATATCGTCAACAAAATCGACTGTAAAGGTCCTGATTCAGATTTCTTTATTCAAAAGATTGCAACATCATGTAACTCTTTTTTCCTCACCCCGTATGACCAAGCAGAGCTATATGACCTACTACGAATAAAAATGAATAATATGTTTTCTTCAGGCCATGATGAAGTACCCATGTTTCTCTTGAGAAAAACACTCCATATCCTATCCAGTCCACTTTTACATTTGGTGAACTTATCATTTTCCACTGGCCACTTTCCAAATATGTTAAAAATTGGAAGAATTTCACCAGTATTCAAAAAGAAGGACAAACATTCGGTAGAAAACTATAGGCCAATAACAGTACCATCAAGTTTTTCGAAGGTTTTCGAATACGCGTTCCTAAACAGGGTTCTTTCATTTTGTTATGAATTCAATATTTTCTCTAAAAGCCAACATGGTTTTCTTAATAAAAGATCGACCACAACAGCAGTTCATTCATACTATGATAGAATAATCGAATTTATTGAGGCGGGCGAATGCCCTGTGGGAATCTTTTGTGATCTTAGCAGGGCATTCGACTGCGTCAATCATTCTATATTACTCGAAAAATTGGATAAATATGGTATCAGAGGGCTACCTTTGGAATGGATATCGGATTATTTAACGTATAGAAAACAATATGTCACCGTGAATAATAAAAATTCTGATATGAAGTACATTGATCTTGGTGTGCCCCAAGGCTCAGTTTTGGGACCGGTATTGTTCATCCTTTTCATCAATGATCTGAGTATTTTATCAGTACCGGCATCATTAACTTTATATGCAGATGATACATCCGTGATCATATCAGATAAAACCGATCTAGCCTTGACAGATAAATGCAACACAGTTTTTTCCAGATTGCACGAATGGTATTCTGCAAATCAGCTGTTTCTGAATGTTGGAAAACACAATCGATAAGGTTTCATAACCGTCAAAAATTGTGTCAGGATATCACATTCGGCTCAGATTAGGCCTCAACGCATTATGTCTGAAGTAATAGTAACGTTATAACGTTTCTAGGATTTCAAATTGATTCATGTGTGGACTGGAAAATTCACTGTCAATCACTGATATCAAAAATGAATTCATTATCATATCAATTCAGAACCACTAGGAAAGTATTGGAAATAAATCAGCTACTTGCACTCTATTATGCACAAGCTGACAGTAGATTGCGATATGGTATATGCCTATGGGGTTTATCTGTATCCTCGCACGATGTTTTTATCTCCCAAAAGCGAGTATTGCGTTCTCTCGTTGGTTTATCGAGCCGTACAAGTTGCAGGGATGTCAAAAACCATAAAATTTTAACACTACCTTCATTATTTATTTTTGAACTCTCTGTATACTCATTCGAGAACAGAGGAACTTTATTCAGTACCAATAAAGTCAGACATCAATTTGATACCCGAACCAAAAATGACCTTCATGTACCTTTTAATAAACTTAGCGTATCATTCAACTCTCCTTCCTCTATGGCGCCCAGGGTATTTAATAAATTGCCAAAATATATAAAAGACAGTAAATGTATTAAACTATTTAAAAAACAATTGCGAGAATTTCTACTGGAAAAATGTCTGTATAGTGTTGAAGAGTTTATGTCGTAGAACCGTAGCGTCTTGTTTGTAAGCTTTTATTCTGACATGTTGGCATGTTTGTTTTAGAGTATTTTTAGGACAATTCTCATTGGGATAGACATTTTTGATTTTTGTTCTCAAACCTGTGATTTCAGATTTTTTATTATGTCTGAAATTTTAAAATTTAAAATTTTTCGTGTTTTTATATTTACCTAGATTTAAGTTATTGACTATTCCTATACAATGTTGTGTTGTCTACTGGAAAATAAAGATCTTATCTTATCTTATCTTATACTGTATAAATTTTCTCCTACTGAAGATTTAAACCTTGTTAGAGAAAGAAGCCGTCAAGTACAAAATAATACCAGTCTGGTGTTAGGGTAATTGATTTCTAGAAAAAGTCTCAGTTGTAGCCTTAAAAAAATGTTAAACAACCTACGTTGGTGGTCCTATGGCTCCGGTGTTTTGAGAAGTTATGTGTGAACTTGAATGTTTTTCATGATCGTCTGAAAATTAGAATATTTCGGATGATTGCAACATTCTGTAATCCCTGATTCAATATAACTCTGGCATATTTTTCATAAGTACCTGAATGACCGAACTTTGCTCGTTTTTTTTTCTGGTAATTCGTCTTTGGAAATTATACAGAGTGTAGCCGAATAAGGGTAAAACATTTAAGGAGGTGATTCCTCAGCGAAAAAAAGATAGGATCTTTCATACAAAGAAACTTCATTGGAGCATCCCTTGTTAATATACAGCCCCCTTAAAGGGGGTACATAAAGTTTGTATAACAATCTTTTTCACAAGCACTGAAAAAGTTACAATATTGAAATTAACCTGACGTTTTGTACTACCAAAAAGACACTTAGCCAGTAATTTATTTGGTTTACCCCGTGGTTGTAAGGGGTGGAAAACGCAACCCCTAAAATTCATTTCCAATATAATTTTTTTCTTATTATTTATTTACCATTCAAAAATTCATTTCCGATAGCCTGTTTCATTCTGAACAAAAAATGTCTCTTGGGTTTTTGCCCAAAATAAACCAGTTCGCTGCAAAAATTTTTTTACGAACAACTACAGAGATACATCGTCATAAATGCGAAAATGTCAGTTTGTGAATTTTCGAAATTGAATAAATACTAATTGTGTGTTGTTGTTCTGTTCTTAATTTGTTACTTTAATTATTTACTTGTTATTAAAATGGCGTACAGAAATGAGGAAATGGCTGATATGCATTATATTTACAGTCTGTCGCAGGGGAATGGATAAGAAGCTTCTACGAGATATGCTGAAATGTATCCTCAACGGCAGCATCCTTCACATATAATATTTGCTCGACTTCATCAACGATTACGAGAATATGGTACATTCGACAAAAGAACGCAGGATTGTGGTCTCCATTGAGAAATACGAACACCACAGCTTGAGGAAGCAGTACTTAATTTGATTGAAGGACAACCTACTACCAGTACTAGAAAGATTGCTTTCCAGCTAAATGACGGTATCTCGAATTTCAAAGGAACAACTCTGATACCCTTACCATCTGCAACGAGTACAGGAACTGTTACCGCAAGACTTTCCGAACCGTCTTGAATTTTGCAATTGGATGCTGGAAATTATTAGAAGAAATTGCGACTTTCTGAAGATGATAGTATTCACAGACGAATGTAGTTTTTCTCGGGACGAGATTATTAATTTTCATAATTACCACATATGGGATGATGAAAACCCTCACGCTATTGTCGAAACTAACCATCAAGAACAGTTTTCTCTTAACGTGTGGCTCGGAGTTATTGGGGATGATTTAATTGGGCCTCATTTTCTACCTCCTTGGTTGAATGGTGAGGCATACGTTCAATTTTTAAGAGAAGTGCATCCAGTACTGCTGGATGAAGTTCCTTTGGGCGTCAGAAGGGATATGTTTTTAATGTATGATGGGGCTCCCGCCCATTTTAGTCAAGTACCACGTCAGCATTCAACTGCAACATATGCAAATCAGTGGATAGGTCGAGGGGGACCACAGAACAGGCCCGCTCGATCCTAGGATCTCAATCCTCTCGATTTTTCTATTTGGGGCCATTTACAGCATTTGGTTTATCGTACTCCTGTTCGCGATATATTGAACATTTACTATAATTTCTACATGTTGTGTGTTTTGTTATTAATAAATTAGTTTTGTTTATTACCCTTCAATCGTTTAATGCATGTACTAACTACAAAATAACAGTAAATCCAGTTCGCATTTATGACGATGTATCTCTGTAGTTGTTCGTAAAATAATTTTTTGCTGCGAACTGGTTCATTTTAGGCAAAAAAACCCAAAAAGACATTTTTTGTTCAGAATGAAACAGGCTATCGAAAATTAATTTTCAAATGGTAAACAAATAATAAGACAAAAAGTAACATTGAAAATAAATTTTAGGGGTTGCGTTTTTCACCACTTACAACCTTGGGGTAAACCAAATAAATTACTAGCTGAGAGTCTTTTTGGTACTACAAAACGTCAGGTAAATTTCAATAATGTAACTATTTCAGTGCTTGTGAAAAAAATTCTTATACAAATTTTATGTACCCCCTTTAAGGGGCTGTACCTTAACAAGGAATGCTCCAATGAAGTTTCTTTATGTGAAAGATCCTATCTTTTTTTCGATGAGGAATCACCTCCTTAAATGTTTTACACTTATTCAGTTACACCCTGTATTTAGATACGAATTACATCCTTATGCAATATGAATAAAATTTAGATCTTAGCGACATAATTATAAAAAAAATATGAACTGTTTATGATGGTGTGGCCAAGGTCCTTATATTCAATTTAGCTATTTCACTGCTGGTCGATCCGCGATTTGGCCAGAATTTTTCTGACCGTCTCAGTGCGATAGGCAATTGTCAGTTGCCTAGATACCAATCCAGGTAGGTGGGATAGCTGGATTGAATTCACCAACTGAAACGGCAGATGCGCTAACGTGAAAATCAGTAAGACGCCCCAGAGCGCTCCGGCACCCAAAAATGATTAGCCGACCGGACCCTTGCCCGCACAAGGCTCTGCCTTCTGGGCGCACTCTCAAGAGTATTCAGCAAAGGGGGATATAAACATAAAAGAAAATAATTATGAGTGCGACGTTTTGATTGAGAACAAGGATAATGTTTTCTAAAAATGAAACCTAGCTATATCGATACTACCCGAAAACTCCTGCATACTGAAAAATTTCGAGTTCGATCAAGTTGGGATGCTGCGTTACTTATGGAACTTCCATTTACGTTTGAGCTTCTCTCAGAAATGTTTTCTTCATAATTTTATTGCAATGTGCACGCATCTAGGTAAAGGGGGTTTTTAGAAGTAAACAATACCCGATTCGTACTTATACATTCACCTCAGAACTTGTTCCTTCGATAAAGCAATTGAGTAGGTATATAATCTCAAGCACTCGCCTTTTATTTGTGTTGTCGCTCTTTCAGTATGATCCGTAATTCGAAAGATTTTCGCGCCCGAGTTCAGTGTGTTTGTTGAAAAACAACAATTATTTTTTTGGAAAATAACGTAAGTTCCTAAGAGTTTGTCGTTCATCTAACGTTTTCGAGTTTTGAAAATATCTATGAACATATTTTTCCACTTCATCCGTTAAATGAAAATATCATTCCACTGTGAAAATGTGAAATTAGAACAATCAAAAGATCTATCGTCATGAATTCCGATAACTTTTCCAATAATTAATGACTTCTTGAATTTTTCACTTCTCCAGGATATGAATTTTATTTACATCGTATGCCAGTTTACTTCATTTAAAATATATAGGTCCGTCTCAAACTTTGAAAATGAATGAGCAGAAGTTGAGCTCATCACATAATTGAGTCAACCAATACAATCAAGTGAAACACTCTAATCAAAACAAAAAACATTTTCAATCGATTATTTGAAGAATTGATATCCTTATTATTGTTTCGTTCATTTTGAAAGTCATTTATTTCATTGTTTTACCGAGCAAGTCAATTCCATTATTAGTAATAAATTATTTTAATTAAATGTTTATCCATCTTATAAGTTTTTGCCAGTTTAGTCTCTTCACCCATATGTCAATGACTTTCAGATCAATATTTTCACGAAAGATGTTTTTTAGTTAATCTTCTGAAAATTACAAATGTCTCATTACTTTCATCTTTCTTTGGATCTAATAATCAACTCCGTATTACTTATTACTTTCAACTTTCTCGTATGTTTTTTTTATTCGGAAATTGGAAAGTTGTGGGTGATGGGAATCGCTGAATCAATACATTTTTACATCACTGTGGGTTACACGGTTTTGATTACTGTTTGAATGGCATCATTTTGTGGTGGATGAATTCTTTCTCCTTAGTTTTTTCGGGCTCTAAACCTACCACAATCTGAACAAATGAAAATTAATATTAGAATACATACAAGTGGGGAAAGGTAGATTTTCATTCTACCCCTAAAAGTTGCTGCATTTCAAAAACCAGTCTCCTCTGAGTGGAACACGTATATCAGTCAGCAACTTCTCGTATAACTCAAATTAACGCAGAAATTTTTCGAGGTAGATTGAAAAGCTGCCCTTCTACGCTTGTATAGATTTCAATATTAATTTTTATTTTTTCCGACTGTGGTTTTGATTTAATTTGGACCAATCAAAATTGTGAGGAACTTGTTCCCAGAAATTGATGACCACTCTCACCTTTCTTCATAATTTTAATGTACACGCATCTAGGTAATCGGGTTTTCAGAATTGAGGAATAAGAGATTCAGATGAATTCATCCGCTTAATGTTTCATTTTTCCGTTTGAACAATTGGATACACAAATCAGTTAACGGAGTGCCTGAACCAGGGTTTACCAATCGATGGGTCGCGAGCAAATTTTTAGTGGACCCTGAATACCGAGATGAATTGACATATCAAACTCACTGAGATTGAAAGTAATTCGAGTTGAAGTTGATGTCAAAACTGTAATGGGGACACATAAGAAACAATTTCATCCTTCCCAATGAAAAATTTGTAATTTGTAACACGTAAAAAACGTAAAAAACGTAAAAAACGTAAAAAAACTACTTTTGTGAACTCGGATACTCAATAATTTTTCAATAATCCTCACACAAAGTGATATTTCCTCAGTTGATGCACGTTTCGCTAAGAAGGTCGGCATTTTCAGAATACTACTCTCACGTCGAAGCTGGTTACAATCCCATTGTATATTTTTGAAATTCGTTCGAGTTTACTTCTAGTTTTGAGAAAACAAAATTACCATTAACTGTTTTTCGTGCACCGGATGCGAAAGAAGCATTTCGCTGTAGCAACAAGGCCGCAAAATAATATTTCACGGCCTTTACCTAGGGTGACGGCCGGCAAAACTGTTTACGGCCGTTGCCCAGAGTAACTGCCGGCAAATCGAACGTTGTATTGCTGAATATTTCATTTCCACAGTAACACTGTGATATTGACGCCATCAGTTTACTTTTCTATATTCGCTTTTTTAAACGACATAATGTTTATTGGAATTATTCAACGAAAAATATTGTGTACCTATTGTAAAAAAAAATTACGCGACTTCGAGATTACGCGAAAAAAGCATTTTTTTTGGTATACAAATAACTATTCTTTTCCTTCTCTCTGATGATAACATTTGAACATAATAAGGCTCTCCAATAATCTATAGGTAAATAATGAAAAACTGTCTATAGGTGGGGTGCATGCTTCCATATTAAAATCATCATCACTCGAATTGTCTTCCAATTTTTTGTTTTCATTCACAATTTCATTTGGAATTTCAATACAGCATCTATTTTCTGATAGCTAGATCGAATTTTGTTTCACTTGTTTGACAAGTGGATCCCTACGCTACTAACACGGTAAGTGGCATTGTAGACTAGGGTGGATAATTTTGAAACCAAAAAATAATAATAGAAGGATATAACCCATCGGAAAAGGACGAGAACATAATAAAAATAAAAGGAAAAATAATTTACGGGCGATCTGATGTCGGGAAGTGTGAGAGGGTGAGTTTTTAAGGGTAAAAAATGGTTTGTCTCGATTTCCGGCAAAACCACAAGTCCTACTGAAAAAGTCAAATGGTAAAGTTGTAGGTAATTTATTTGATTTGAAACATTAATTTTTTCACCATATTTTGACTTAATATCGTAAAAGCACCCTAAATTTTAAATAAAAAATAAAAGTTGATGTGCTTTCTGTACATTTAAAAAAAAACATGACTATTGTAAATGTCCTCAGAAAATGTAAAAAAACGAAAAAACTTGAATTCGGTTTTTTTAGTCATGTACAGTTTCATCTGAAAAATGTGACTGTTGCTTTTATTTTCAATCAAAAAGTTGACTTATTATATTTTCATTGAATTTATGCTATGGCATAATCTCAATATATAAATACCATTGAATTTAGATTACTTCACTCCGATAACGTTGATCATTACAATGTCTTCAAATACAATAATTTTGCTATTTATATAAACCTTATTTTAAATTCTCATTAAATAATAAATTACAGTGTATTTGGGACATGAAAAGGTAAATTTTCACCAAATTTCGTGAATATTTTTTGTAAAAAGATAAAAATAAAAAACCAAAAACTTGTTTTTTTTTAATTTTCCACATAAAGTTTGAGGTTATGTGAAAAAAGTGTGATTACAAAAGTTGTATACCTTTTTATTACCTACAATACCGACTTTTTTCTATAGGACTTGTAGTTTTGACGGAAATCGAGACAAATCATTTTTTACCCTTGAAAACTCACCCCCTCACACTTCTCGACCTCAGATCGCCCATAAATAATTTTTTTCTGCCATTATTATTATATTCTCCTTCTTCTCCGATGGGTTTCATCCTCATTTTATTTTTATTTTTCACTTTTATAACACCCTGGTCTACTTCTCCTTCAGTGGAAACGAAAATTTGAATGAATAAAAGATGTTGATATTTCACCTTTTATAATTCGCGATTCCCAGCAGGGATAAGGACAGGGAATAAAATTTTATCATAAAGGTCTCTACTCATGACTCATGGAAAGGCGAGGTGTCACTCCATATTACCCCTTATAATAATATTTGAGGAAAATGAGGCCAAACCGAATTGAAAAAAGCTTGATCATTAAAAATCATTGTCACTCTCACAGTTGTGCTTAATATTGTCAACCCTGTGAAATTTTCAGAGATATTTCGAAACCAGTTTTCATCAAGTTCGGTCGTGGCACCACAAGAGACGAGTACGATGTATATTCTAGTAATAGACCGGGAGGTCATGACAGGTGACGTTCCACCATTTTTTCGTGCATGCCTTTTTGAGGCTTGATAAATAACCCTAAAATATCAAAGATAGTCGGATTTTTAGCCCCCCCGGGCGTCCTCTTCATAAGGAAAAACGCTTTTCTTTCTGTAGAGAATTTTCGTGTTTTTCCGTGATATCATACTGCATGCCATTGTAATATACGGAAGTTCAAACTAATTGAAGCTCTAATAATTGATGGCATGCACCCCGCAGCGGCCCAAGATGATCAAAGGGTTGTGAAAGTTGCAAAAAACACTGAGCAAATTTAGGTGACTTGTTTTTGCATGCCATTTCGAAATTCATGAATTTACCTTATTTCAAGTCATGAATGTAAATGGCATGCATGTAGCTACAGCCCAATACACAAAAATTGTGAAAATTTTGAATAAACATCAGTTTTTAATTGAAAAAAAATTTAAAATATGGCGTGACTTCTTTTTGCATGCCGCTATGTACCTGTGTACTTTTTTGAGCCGAAATGCAAAATAGCATGCATGTAGCTTTATGAAAATTGGTTAAATAAACAAAAAAATCGTCCGATTTAATAATTTTATTATTTTTCAAATTTTTTATGAAAAATGAAAGTAGAAAATCATTTTCAACATCATTATTTTATACATGAAGTATTATTATTAAATTCACTCGCCACCCTATTTGGGTTAATATTCCCATCTCTTAACGCCCAGCCGATGTATCTGAGGCGTCAGTGCAAGTGAGCCAAGAATGCTCTCAGCCGACACCCTCCTACTGCACCACATGCTGCCAGAACCCAGCTTAATATAAAATCTTGACCTGATACATCATGCCGACTGGTAACGAACTTTTTGTTTACTTATATACGGTGGTATAGGCAATGGCGTAGCGTGTAGCGTCTATCATAGTGTTACGTGCTAGCGCCGGCCCTGACGAGATCGTAAACGCAGATGAGGGATCGCGTCGTCATTTTCCAAGAACTGTTGATTGCCGCCTGGAGAATTCGAGACACGTCATCGGGGCTTCTCTCGAGGATTCTCGATAGGTACGCAGGTATATAAGCATCGTGATATCGCGGCGGAGAGAAGTTTTATTCGGAGAGTTAGTTATTGACAGAGTTAGTTAAGTGACAAATTTTATTCAGAGCTAAGTGGTGAAAGTTATTGGGAGGTAAGTGGAGCAGAGCTTTCTGCGGAAGTAGAATTTTTAGTTCAGAGAGTTTTGGTACCGAGCATTGGAAAGTTATCGGAGCGATTTAAGTGATTGTGTTGTATTGTATAGTGATAGAGAGTTACAATAAAAGAAGTTCAGTGTTGCTCGGTGTTTTAATCGACGAACCTAGGGATAAATCGTAACAGTAGTGTCAGAAGTTGGATTTTGAAAGGATATATCGTAACAGTGGTGTCAGAATTAATATTTTCCAGAAGAAAGATCGTAACAATTGGGTAGTAGTAACCTAACGTGCTAGTCGACGTATGATAGGCCACTTTTAGACTAGAGACCGGGAGATTCGTGTCATTTGAATTTATTTTTTTTACAATTCTTGAATGTTGGACTGTGATAACATGTATGTTATTTCAGCCATCAACTTGAAATAATGTTTATTCAAACAATTTTCATGGAGCTACATGCATGCCATTTCGTATTTCAACTTAAAATAGTATCTACAAACGAAATACAAAGTGGCATGCAAGAAGAAGTCACGGCATTTTTTAGATTTTTCATTCAATCCAAAAATTGATGTTTATTCAATTATTCACAATTTTTGTGTATTGGGCTTTAGCTACATGCATGCCATTTACACTCATGACTTGAAATAAGGTAAATTCATCAAATACAAAACGGCATGCAAAAACAAGTCACCTAAATTTGCACTGTTTTTTTGCAACTTTTATTATTATTTATAATACGATGGGCTTATTCAACATGCATGCCATTTGAATTAGATAATTATTCCGTTATGAAATTAATATTCATCCATATTAGGAGTGATTTGGAATCACGGAAAATTGGTGTTAGAATTTCACAGAATTTTCCGGAAATTTTTCACCGTTGGTCCTACGGGGGGTGCATGCCAATTTTCCCAAAGTATTTCTATTACAAAAACTTCAATTCTTCACATCGGCATGCAATTTGAAAACACGGAATTTTCCTAAATTTTTTTTCAGGTTTTCACAACGCTTTGATCATCTTGGGCCGCTGCGGGGTGCATGCCATCAATTATTAGAGCTTCAATTAGTTTGAACTTCCGTATATTACAATGGCATGCAGTAAAATATCACGGAAAAACACGAAAATTCGCTACAGAAAGAAAAGCGTTTTTCCTTATGAAGAGGACGCGCGGGGGGGCTAAAAACCCGACTATCTTTGATATTTTAGGGTTATTTATCAAGCCTTAAAAAGGCATGCACGAAAAAATGGTGGAACGTCACCTGTCATGACCTCCCGGTCTATAACTTTAATTTTCGTTTGGGTTGAGCTAATCTAAGGGGTTTTTTTCGATTGAATAATACCCGACTTGGCTGCATTCACCTCAGAAGTTGTTTGTTTTCTTCATCAAACAAAGGAGTATATAAATAATTTGACGTAGCAGGATTTCAGGCAGTGCTCACCTGTGTCGTCCACCTTTCAGATGTGTGACCGTTAGGTGAATGATTTTTGCGCCAGAGTTCAGTGTGTGAAGTTTTTTTTTTTTGAAAATAACGTAAGTACCTGAACTCTCAAGGATAAATAATGTATTCGGTTACATGGCACGATGTAATTTTTAATTTTTTCATGTTTGTTCCTAAAGAACTCACAAAAAGTGAAGTAGTTTCACCCTACATGTAAAACCGAGAAATACACAGTGAGTTCCTTTTAGATAGGATTTTTTTTATAAGTTGCACAATAATAATTTGAATTCTACCCAGAGAAGATTACTCGATACCGGAATCGAACCCTTGTCTCTTCCAACTAGCTAACATAATCTCAGCGCCTTAGACCGCTCGCCTCTCCAGAAATAAGTTTGAAAAAATAAAATAATGAATCATGCATTTGACAAATGAGAAATTTAACCATTCTAACTGTATTTCTGCCGGTGAAGGTGTCGAAGGTAATTCTCCCATATCGCTGGTATCAGACATTTTGTTATGACTATCGAAGTTTGGATATATTCTTCAAAAATTCAATTTCTATTCCGATTTTGACTTGACAAACGTCAAATGCAGAGCATGCACATTATGCTTGATTGAAAGAATAATAGGTTTCTCTTGGTTGAAAATCTGTATCGTAATGAAAAATCTGTATCGAATTATAAAATATAACTTTTTCACCCGAGTCGAAATAGGGCTATAATTCGCACCATATCTTACCCAAATTATTTTTTCGAGAACCGATGAACAGGAAGGTGGAATCGTCAACAAGAAATATTTTAATGAAAAACTTGTTGGTATGCCGCGCATTTAATTTTTATTCAATTTTTGCTAGAACTTTTTCGATATTAGTGCCTACGTCGCAGCGTCAAAAATATTTCAGATTGATGTGAAATTCACTGAATAATTTAGCATTGTGATTTCCATAAACGAATAAGACATAAGAGACCGAGAGACACGCTATACAGTTAGAAAACCATTGAACTTTTTATGATTCAATTTGTTCAGTAGGTACGTACTGTCACGGATTGTTCAAATGCTACCAGCTTAAATACCCAGAAAACTAAGAAAAAAAATACTCATTCGATGCACAAATTTAATCACTCTGAAAATTTTCTCGAGGGTTATATCCCGAGTGCACCAAGTTTATTCGGTTAAAATGTGTGCTGCACTTCCATGATTCTCGAAATTTTGCTTAGCAAATGACTTGAGTGTATGGTAATTTGATAAAATCCCGAGACCGCAGGTCGAGGGATTTTATTTTAAATCATTATACACGAAAGCATTTGCTTGAAAGCAAAATTTTGAAAATCATGGAAATGCACGCATTTTGGTCGATTGAACTTGGTGAAGGAGGGATATATGCTTAGATTATTACCAGAAAATATGTAAACTCAGGAAACATCAAAATCGAACACAGGAACAATATAGTACCAGAGATAGTACCTGAAAAGTGATCCAAACGCCCGGTTTATTTCGAACATTTTAATCGGTTAAAAGGTCTAGTGCATTTAATCGCTGTAAAACTCTGTAAAAGCAGTCTAGCCTTCAACTGTTTCATCGTTTATTCGCATTGAGGGAAATAATCGGAAGAAACGCTTCGACCCTAAGAAATTGTATTGATTACAATTTTTTTCATTCCATTTTTCGATGTATTGATCAGTTTCATTTTTATTTTATACTAAATGGCATCAAAATCATTGTTTATTTTTTTTCTATCATGTTTGATATCATATCTAGAAAATAATGTGTTTTTCCTAAAAGAACCAATACCTACATATTATACCCATTATCGATAAAGTGCAAATTTAACTCATTGTAAACAACTACGCCAATGTATAAGCCAGCCATGTGGAAGGAAGCAATAATTAGACCTTCCTTCAGCGTGTTTCCGTAATCGAAACTGCTTTCCGAAACCTCATGCCTCATCACCATCTGTCCGTTAGGGGCTGAACTAAAAATGTCGGTAATTTTCGACGTATTTCATGAAACTGGTTCAAATAGTGGGAAATGCCGCCAAATTCCTAATTCTAATTGCATTTTGCAAGGAAGCATACTAACAGTTTGATTTTTTCAGAATATACGTAACTTCCACAGGGCTTTCGGTTGAAATAATAAAAATGCCTTGTTTTCGAATTAATTTCGAAAATACAATTTTTTTTTTTGGAAATTTTGAAAAAAGATCAATTTTTTTTATATTCATTCCAAAATTCAACATATTTTCAATAAGTGTGCCAAATTTGAACTCAAGATGACTTATGGTTTCCAAATGCAATGGACGAGTTCAGCCCACTGTTGCCAACCTTGAAAATAGTCAAAAATACTCTACCACTGGAAACGCATTTTTTCTGGATTTTAACTGAAATAACCTCAAATTCACTTAACATCAATTTTCTACCAAATTACTAGGAATTAAAAACCGGGGATACTCCTAGGGCTGTAAAATGAATAAAGAAACCGAAAGGCATAAACATAATCCAGAAAAATGCGTTTTCAGTGGTAGAGTATTTTTGACTATTTTCAAGGTTGGCAACACTGGGCTGAACTCGTCCATTGGAAATGAACATGGAAGACACTGATCGCCGACCTTAAACAGATTCTCATGTCCACTCAGGGAGCAATGCCATTCACAATGTTTATTAAGCATATCACTAAAATTTCGATATATCAAGTAGCCTAGGAGTGCACTTATCGAACAAACTTAAATGAAATTCGACTTGGCTGTCAAAAAAAATGACGCTGTATCGAAATTCTCCCTAGTAATAACGCAAGAATATTGATAGTTGTTCGAAAAAAAATTCAAAACAGATTTCGGAAACTTGTTGCCTACGGCGTCGGTCTGTTTCCTATGAGCAACAAGCTTGAGAAAGTTGTTATAATTTTTTTTTCGCATTTATCAATGTTTGAGGATTATTCGGATGGATTTTTTTGACAATTATTGAAAAAATACAGCGAAAAACCAATTATTCCTGTTACGGTTTTGACCATAGCTTATTTAAATTCCGTACCATCTTTTGTTCTCATGTTCACAGCCCAATCCTTGAAAATTGACGCCAATTCTTCCGCTACCCGATTTCTATCTTAATGATACATTCTATCAAGTCTATCATTGCAAAAGTCCACAAATACTTTAGTGTAAACGGTTATTTTTGTTATAATTGAGTTCATAATTTCATTAATAATCTTAGAAGTATTACAAACCAAATGGTGACAGTTTGAGATATCAAATATTTGAAACGTCAAAATCGAAATAAATCAATTTGTATGTATTCATGGCAACATAAAGTGAAAACACCCCATGGGATCTTTTCGGTTATAATTGCACGAGTGCATAAAAATTACCGATAATTTTGCAAGAAAGCGTGATATCTAAAAATTGCAAGTTTATTTTCATATTTTGGCGAAAGTAAAAGGCTCTTTTAAAAAATATGAAAATAACCGAATGCAATTTGTATAAGATATCACGCTTGAATGCAAAATTATCTGGTCATTTTTATGCACGAATGTAATTCATTGGAATATTTCACGAATAAAGAAATTCTCGAGGAAATGTTATTTTTTGTTCATTTATACTTTCATCTATAGATTGTATGGAGTACTCACCTAAACGCGCAATGTTTTTCTAATTTTGAAGTCTATCTGACATTTATTTGTGTTGTTTACTGACAACAAACGATACGGTTTCAAATGTGTTGTTATGGTGACTTGATACAATGCAATTACCGCTGTAAATTTTTGATAATGATATTATTACTCTTATGGGACATTTTATATATGAGGGAAATATTCGATGGAATTGTGAATGAAAACTGTAAAATGAGTGAGAATTCAAGAAATAGTGATTTTGTTTGGAAGCAAAAACGGATACGCCAAGGCCAGTTTTTCATTATTTTCCCTAGGTAAAATTCCTTTATCATCATTTATCCAGGTTGAAAAAGTGTTACATAGGGAAAGTACTTGACCGATGGTGAAAAAATACCATAATTCTATAATTGAGAGAGAATCCCCACTGATTTGGTTCGATCAATATCGCAAGTAATCTCTCACGCAGAAAAAAATGTGCTCTGTTGATATACATTTGGAAGACCCATTGGCAGTAGATAGGCTCATTTCAGAATGGGTTTTCTCCAAAATGCGTTTATTATGGAAACCACGTGAACTTTCAAAAGCGATCATCTTTCGAACGCAATTTTTCCGATTAAATAGACAGGTTGTGCACATATATAAATATCACCTCTGTCGACTGCGACTTACAAGCAGTACCTGTGTTGTACCATTCAGTTCTGTGTTTCGTTCCCCTGATGAGTTTCGTGCAAAAGTTTGATTCATTGAACAAAAAAACTGATTATTGTTTTTGGAAAATAACGTGAGTGCACTTGATTCTTATAAATAAAAACTGGACCTTGTCCCAAACAATATTTGGAATAGGCCATTGCTTCGTTGCAAAATACTCTGCGATGAATATTCTCAAATATTTCAATTAGCAGGCGGTTAATTTTTTTTAATCCATACACTGTTGAAAAACACAAAGTCTATTTATAATATAGAAATTTGAATATTTTCGTGGGGAGAATGAAGTTTGGGGAAGTCTTTTTTGGCTGTTTCGCTGTTCCGTCGAATAAAAAAATAGAAAAATATATACCTCTATGAGAGGAGTACAATCAATTGATTTATCGAATAGTCTTCTAACATATATACAGTGTGGGCAACTGAGCATGCAATATATCGGATTGTTTTATTAGTTCCACAATCGATAAGTATATAAGTTGAATTGAAAATTGCTTCTAGTCAAACGCGTACGATATTTTTTGCAAATCATATTCCTTTTCTTGGCTCTATTTTCTGGAATAATAATGAGTTCTTAAAATCAAATGAATGTTTTTCCTGTGTAGAAATATTCTGTAGATTCTGAGAATTCTATTTGATTCAAGTTATATGTACTTTATTTAGAAATTTGGTAATAAAAAGTAAATTGATTATGGATTAACATCTGTCACGCCATATAGTTGAAAGAGTAGTTGAAGAGTGACAAATTTTTAGGTTAGATCGGTTGTATTCTATATAACCGTTTGTATTTATTTTGTTGTTATTTTCTTTCAATTTCTGCTAATTCACAATGTTTTTCCTTATTATTTCAATGTACTCAATTGATCAAAGTTAATCTAAATTCATTCATTTCTTTGGCTTTCAGTGCATTTTCATTTCAATCCAGTTTTTCACAAAATAAAACTTGTTTTTCTTTTTTTTTTTCGTTCAGCTTCTGATCCTTTGAATTCATTTAGCAATTTTGAAGATTCATATTCTACTTTTTTTTATGCATTTTGATTCTCTCGTTAAAATTTCATGGATTGAAATATTACATACATACCTAATACATAATAAATAATTTTTTATAACAGTGATATAAGATGAAAAACTAGTTCGTATTCAGAAAATGAAGATGATGATGACATCTAATGAACGTAAGTAACGTCGCATTGAGAATTGGTTCATATAAGATTATAACAAATATGAAATAGAATTGAAAGTTCCCCTGAATTTTTTGTTTTTCAAAATGGAGACAGTGGAGCCAAAAATAAAATTCGACACCTTTCGAGTCCCCTCTGAAATTATTAGAACTGTTAGACAAATATCTGTCGATACCGTCGATTTTTGTTTTTATTTATAACTTCTCTGTCAATTTAAGTCCTACTATACGAGTAAACTGGTGATGTAAAAATAAATGTTTTCACGGATCTTCGTTTATTTTCATTTATTATGCTGCATCGAAATCCCATGCTTTCTACAAAAATATAATTATTGCTGAATTACTCCATGCATATTTAATGAATTAAAAAAAATATTCATAAAGAGAGCAACAAATGGGAATTTCTTGTATTACTTGTACATCAGAAATTCAGTTGCTGCATGTTCGATAACCGACCTACATACATTCAGATTGGCCTTTGATCGAAAAGTATATAGGGCAGCACAAAAAATATTAACTTTGTTCAAGAATAACGTACCCCCATTTCGGAAAATATAGTATAATTACATGAGAAGTTGTTGTAACATGGTAGTCTTGCCGAAACATAAAGGCATCCTAAAACTGGAAAAAATATGTTTTCAAACATTCCCATATGATGAAATAAAATTCTGATTGGTACGCATTAAAAGTAGCTATAAACAAATCGGTCTCGGTAGTGTAGTGGTTAGCATATCTGCCTATCAAGCGGAAGGCCGAGGTTCGAATCCTCGCCGGGCCACCGTGCTGGGTAATCGCACGTTAAAAGGTAAGGCCTCGTTGATCCATTGCTCGCACAAGTTTCGACTTCTGAGGGTTGACGTTCGTCAGCTGGTTAACGGAAACGAACAATTTTAGAACAATTTTAGAACATCATTATTAGTAGATCATTTGCCTTGTTGAAAAGGCTAATTGCCAAATTTTAGAGTTGAATATCGTTGCAACAAAGATGAAGTTGGGAGTTACCAAAAAAAAAACAAAGAAATAAAAGGCATGTGAATATTGATTTATCGTACGGGGACAATGAAAAAATGTATGTATTATTTGAGAGTTGAGACTTCATATTTGGGAAAAACTTCCACTTCTCAACAACTTCCCCCCATGAAATCATCCAATATTTTTTAAAATCGGGGTACTTAGTTCCTGAACAAATTTAATATTTTAAACTGTTGCACATGCACCAAATTTTGGATTAAGAAAAAAAAATTCCATTTGTTGCATACTTTATGGATCTCTTTGTATATGTTCAGAGTATAGGTAAAACAAGTGTTCTGATGAAAGTATTCAGGTTTCAGATGGGTCCTTCGATTCTTTATCGGAAAAAATAATCTAGGATTAACCTGCTTCGATTGCTAGGTATTCAATTCTTCAAGATCATAGCTGATTTTGAACTCTGCCATTACATCCCGTTAGTATTGATTGAATTGAATCAATAACGAGTACATTGCTAAAATATTGAAAGCATCAAATATCCTTGAAAATATATAATTACATTAAAAATAAAGGAATGAACACTATCCAAATGTTCTATCAAACATTTCATTAAGAAGTACATTATCATCTCTCTCGAGAGAATATAGCTTACCGAGGTTTCTATACTTTTTCAATCACAATTATTCGAATTAATTTCATGAATTGAACAAGACATCAATATTTGTAGGAATAATTTCAATGTATTTTGTGTTGCAAGTAGCGTTGTACATAAGCGAATTTCATGATTTCATGACGTTTCCACGAATATCAATATTGCCATTCTTTATGAATGTTATTTGCCGAGGTAAAGTTTAAAATGTTTCATAATTCAGCTTCTTTAGTTTTGATAAATGTGTTCGGATGTCAATAATAACTCCTAAATTTCCGTTATGTTTCACGAGGATTGTTGTAAATAACAACATTTAGATTACTTACTGAAATATTAAGGCATTACTCGAGAGAAAATAGCTAATAAAACGGTAAGGTGCTGTTTTTGGGAAGTAGTGTCTCAGTTATTGAAGAGGTTTGTGGTATTTTAGAGAGAAAATGAGTATCTATATCTTTTCTGTTCGTTTGGTATTGAGTTGATATGTAGTAACTGTAATATCATGTCATGAATTCCTATGGGCAGAATGACGTATCGAATAAAAGGAGACGTAGTCGGGAAAGTGGTCGGCAATAGTTATTTGTATACTAAGGCCGCAAAATGCTTTTTTGCGTCCCGAGAGAGGTTATCGCCGAGGCCGTTCCGGCAGAGGCAAGATAATCTCGAGGTCGCGAAAATATTTCGCGACCATAGTATACACAATATTTTTCGTTCACCGTGAAAATTATATAATTCCAAGGAACATTATGTCATTTCAGAAAGACAGCGTATCAACGCGAAAATGGAAAAGTAAACTGATGGCTTCGATGTCACAGTGTTTCTATTGAAATTAAATATTTAGCAATGCAAACGTTCAGTTTGCGAGCATTTACTCTGGGCAACGGCCGTTTAAATTTTTGCCGGCCGACCATGGGTAACGGCCGCATAATATAAACCTGAAATTAGTCAATAAATAAGTACACTTTTGAATTATTGTGATCAAAATAATGTATGCATCTTCGATCGAGAGAAATTTAAATGAATATTTCCCTCATATATAAAATGTCCCATAGGAGCAATGCAATTATCGAAAACTCACAGCGGTAATTGCATTGTATCAAGTCACCATAACAACACATTTGAAACCGTAACGCTAGACGTCAGTAAACAAACACAAATAAATGTCAGATAGACTTAAAAAATAGAAAAACATTTCGCGTTTTGGTGAGTGCTCCATACAATCTATAGAGGAAAGTATAAATGAACAAAAAATAACATTTCCTTGAGAATTTCTTTATTCGTGAAATATTACAATGAATTACATTCGTGCAAAAAAATGACCAGATAATTTTGCATTCAAGCGTGATATCTTATACAAATTACATTCGGTTATTTTCATATTTTGTAAAAGAGCCCTCGTCCTTCGGACTCCGGCACTTCCGCCAAAATATGAAAATAAACTTGCAATTTTTAGATATCACGCTTTCTTGCAAAATTATCGGTAATTTTTATGCACTCGTGCAATTATAACCGAAAATAGTGATACACCGGTTTCATTTATTAATCTTGCTTTTTTTGTCAATGCTATAAAATTCATAATTTCTCTTTTAATCGTTGTGCAACACGATCATAATAATTGGACGGTTGACGACCTTTAGTTGAATGAAATATTAAACAGGGATTTCCTCGTGTTAGTCACTTGTGGGTATAAGCAATATGCAATTCTGGAAACCTGCGTGACTACACATCATTTTTATCAAAACACATATGCTAATTATTCGGAAAACCATTCGAACAAAACAATGACAAAGTCCTTCGAATAATTTTAATTGAAATAAGCAATCAATATTTACTCAATTGTAGAATTCAATGGGGAATCACATTTGGTTTTGGTGACATCTAGCTAGACCACACTTGCATGGAAAATGAGCTTTTCATCACAACTAAACATATTGAGAGAAAGAATATCATTCCTTAGCGGTGTCATTCAAAAATCGTTCGTAGATTGAAACTCACGAATTGAGAATAGTTTGTTGATGAAAATTTCAGGAAGTATGTCTAATGATGTACCGAAACAGAAATGAGTACAATGAATTTATTCTTCAGTACAAAATTAAATTTCACAATTTCGGGACCAAATTTTTCTCTCGCGAATCGAGAATAGTTTGTTGATGAAAATTCAAGGAAGCGTTCTTTAGAAGTATGTCTATTGATGTATCGAAACAAAAATGAGTACCATGCATTTATTCTTCAAGAAAAAATTATTTCGCAATTTTGGGACTGAATTTTTCGGATTGAGTCGATTTTCTCGCGAATTGAGAATAGTTTTTTGATGACAATTTCAGGAGGTAGTCCTCAAAAGTATGTCTATTGATGTATCGAACAAAAATGCTTACCGTACATTTATTCTTCAAGAAAAAAAAGATTTCGCAATTTCGAGAACGAATGTTTCGAATAACATCAATTTATCACAAATTGAAAATTTTTCAAGAAAAAAAAATCGCAATTTGACGTGAATGTTTCTCTGAATTTTTGTTTCTCATGCTGGTATGGGGACTCTGGGAGAGAAACTAGTGTGAACAGTACTGTCATCTGCAAAACAATGTACATAACAAGATGTTTTCTCCAGCAAATCATTAATATGGAGCAGGAAAATGTGGGGCCAGAACTGAACCCTGTGGAACACCTGCATTTATTGGGAGAATATAAGACGATGCTCCATCAACAACAACATACAGAGAGACCTATAGTATTCATTTGAAAATGTCCGTGCATTAACATTAGTCAAAAATAATATAAGTGGTATAAAAGACAGGAAGATTTGTTTCTCATTCTCCATTTCAATTTCTTTGAAAGTTATAATCGATGGCGTTGGAATATTTTTCAGGACTAAAATGTTTCGAGATCAAAATAGCTATTGATGGAAAACCAGTTTCATGGAATTCATGATTGAATGAATCCAGGAAATGTCATTACTGAGATTATTTTTGCAAAATTCATGGTCAACAACAACGTTTTACCACAATTGCGTTTTTTTATGAAACTACAATTTGAAAGTCTCAATTCAGGAATATATTATTGTGATACATGTAAAAATGTTGTTTCAATGTTTTTTGAGGAGGTAGACTTGTGAAAAAATACATTTTTTGAGTGTTCTCTCCCTTGAAATAAAAAAGCTTTGATTCTTATAATATGTTTCAGTGCCAATTTGTATATTTGCAATACGTAACTGCAATATTATAAAAAAAACAAAATTGACTGAATATTTTGTCGATTAAGTATCGTATTCCTAATGAATTTAGAAGTTTTTTTACTTAGCACAACTTTTCACTTTAGATGAGGCATCCAAAACCTAGGAGGATTCGGTTCGAGTCAAAATCAACACTTGATAGAAATATTGGTAAATTAGTCATGTCATTGTCACATTTTGACTGGAATTTCTCGCTTTTTTTCGATATAAAACTCCGCGGTTGTTGATATAATTCTTTGCTAATAATATTCCCAAGGAGAAAATCTACTTCGAATTCTAACTTAAGAATTGAATGAAAAATGTTCACTTCTGATTTAATCTATTTATGATTCGGTATCTTTCCTCTTGCACAATTTGTGTAGTTATGAAACAAACTTCTTTTCACAGTAATTTCAAAGTTAGTCGTGGAATCATTCCAAAAATCAAACAATGCACTCACGGTTCACGTTTTGGTACTTGACAGGTGAGTAGTTGATTTCAGGCGGTTGTCCATCTAGAAACTCACAATTTAGGTGACGCGATACTGATGTTTTTTTTTTAATTCAACGACGACTTGTATTATTTTGGCAAAGGTCTCAAAAAAAATGTACGCCTTCTATTGGCATCGACCTTAACGAGATTTTTGGCAAGCAGCGTAGACCCATTTTCACTGCAATTCACAAACAAAAATAAGATAACATCAAGATGCGCAAACGAAATACGTTTCATGTTAAGTCTTAGTGTTTCAGCCTCAGCCAAACATTTTCCGTAAGTACTCACCATTTCTGTTCATTACATTGAAAAAGGTAGTACTTATCAGATCATTAGAAATATTGATTATTCAATTTATCGAAAAATGTTTCTTATGATAGTTTAAGATGTTCATTTGTTAATTCGACAGAAGTAGCAATCGAAGATGCTAAGTTCGTCAAGTGCAAATAAAATCAGTTTGGTGTTAGAGTAATCGATATCTAGAAGTCTTAACTTTTACACCAAAGGTCCCTATCTTATCGTTAAATCAAAAGTCATGTTTTCTCAATAGTATTGTACATTTCTTTACATATCTCAATTCTTCCTACTTTTCCTGGATTGTGGTCATCTTGATCCAGAAGTTATGCCGAAGTTAGTACAAAAAAATGTACATTAATCGATGTTTCGATCGATATGAGAATTTTCTAAAAAAGTCAATATCTGGTGACAAGGCCGGAACAAGAGGGGGCAGGGAAGGCACATGCCCGGGACAAGCCCCGCGCAGCAGATCTCATGGAAAAAAAAAACCTCGAATTTCTATGACGATTTACCATCCAGAGTTTTGTAGTGAAAAATGGAAAAATGCTTATAATTCTGTTGGGAAGTGATGAAGAAGGTGGTATAGAATGTGTATATTGTGGTGATAGAAAGAAAGATGAATTCCGAGCGGAATTAGCTGAATAAACAAACATAAATTTGGGGGGCCATATCTCCGAAACTAGTTAAGAGCCCCAAAAACTCTATTAGAATTTTTTGTTCAGGAGGCCGAAATACGTAAGTTCCACCAAAAATATTTTAATTTCACGATGGAGCCTGCTTAATTATTAACGGATAATTACCTCACTATCTTTAATGAACAATGTGTTTTCAATCATTTATGTAGAACACTAACAATTGTATGGAAATATAATTTCCTTACTTTAAGGAATTCTTGACTTTATCTTGAGAAATGTTTGTCTAGAATGTCAAAATTTCCTAGTGATTAGCGAAAAACGAGCATTCCTTATCAACTTTGACGACATCATCAGTACAATTGCAGCTGAAAAAGCACGAAAAATTCAATTTTGAGGTACACTACTTGAACTGTTCATCAGTGAATTGATATAAGTGACTTCTTGAAATAGTCGAGACTTCTTTTTCATTTCTCACCATAATCTTTAGTTCGACATCTTGGAATTTGATTCTATTACCGAATGTTCGAAATTGTACCTCGATATTTTTTTGGAAAAAGTGTGGCTTTCACGATATTATAAAACACAGGGTTTTGATTATTGAAACCACATTAAGTTGTCATCATACGAAGTATTTTTCCAACCTACAACTATCGTCATCAAGTTGTTCGATTTTCCACCGCAACATAAGTGTTTTGCATTTATGAAACTTTTCAATACTATACATAGTCGTAGTAGTTATTTCAACTACCACATTGTGTAGAAGTTATCGGGGGGCATGATACAACCTCACCGTACGACTTGACATGAGAAGTTGAAAACATAAGGACCATTTTTTCGCAGTATGCCTTGGAGTGGAAAAAAAAAATTTTTTTCCAAAAAATAAAGCGCTGAGCGGCACTTCAAGTAGATTTCATAATTTGCATTTGTTGAGCTAAACAATGAGTTCGACGTATGCAATTCTCATTGGCTCAACTTGGTGGAATTGAATTAATACATGCCTCGGGAAAACCCAGGCATGTATTTCCACGAAGAAAGCCGATCTATCTTCATCCAATATTCAGATATAGGGAGAAATTATTTCTACAAAGTTGAAAGTATCCCAATGCTAGGAATTGAGATCAGTAATAATCTCTCATGGAAAAAACATGTTAGATCGATTGCTGAAGGTACTTCCCAGGAACTTGGATTTCTATTTTTGTGCGGAGAAATACTTCACGTCTCTATTCAGAGAAAAGCATTTCGTGTTGTTGGTGATTCTTCCCTCACGGACTCGCTCACTTCGTTAGAGCATCGTAGAAAGGTCGGAAACTTGTTCTTCTTCTAAAGATATTTCCACGGTCAGTGCTCTTCTGAATTGTCGTCAATCGTTTCACCCTTGGCAGTATGAACGCGGATGATCTGACGAGTGCGGAATCCCCACACCTTATTTGTTGTGAGCTTGGAGACCTGTCGAACCTCTCTTGCTCAGGGATCTTTTTTAAATCGAACAGCTGAACTGTGGAACTCCTTACCAAGGGAGGTTTTTTCTGAGGCTAACAAACTTCAAAAATTTGAAGATAATGTCAATTCGTATCTCCTGCCCCTTGATTAAAGCGGTGATCTTCGAACATTAGTGAGCAGATATCCACCTAATCTTACCTGATCTGATTACCTGCCTTAATCGAGCCAAATCATTCCAAGACAATCAATATAGGGTCTGGAGGACACAAATTTGAGTTTGAATTTTGCATTTGAGATAAGGATCATTCGATTTGTGTCTGCTGGTACCTGGCTGTTTTGAGAGATTATACTTTGAGGCGAGATGAATAAAAACATTGGTGTTGCCTGAAAAATAGTGGGCCCAAGATATGTCGCATTTTTGATTTTGAACAATTCCTACTACAGAAATCCGTTGTGGGTTATGGGTTAGGTTCATAAATTTGTCATATCATTTCGGATGATTTTCAAATCCTGTTTGTCCTCAATTTACCGCTAGCTTGAATCCTGAATAAATCGTTTATTTTCATACCATGGATTCAGAACATTCATGAAAAATATTCATTATTTGACGTCAGTTTTGGTTCTGGTATTTCTGAAACTATACCTGTAACTGTTGAGACTATCTGTTGAACTATGTACTTTTCAACACAAAATAATACTTTGCCGAAACAAACTGTTGCTCGCGACTACGTTCGCGTAGGAGTCAAACCGAACCGTTTAGTCAGTGCACGCCGGTAAAGCATCACATGAAGACATATAATAAGTGTTTTCAAGTTTAATCGAGATTAAACATAAGGACCTATAACTATAAATGAGTATAGTAAGAAAAACATTAATATGCATATGTGCATATCTATGGATTGTTGTTTTTTAGGGATGGCAGACTTCGTTTTAAGGTACTTTCGGAAATATTAAACAGATATACCTCAGTTTCATTAGCATTCGATATAATTCTGGATAACGGTGTTTCGACTTACTCTGACTGGATCATGTAGGCCAATTGAAGACAAGAGATGTGGACAATCAACGTGATGGTTCAGAATCTTATGTAGAAATCTATTGTCTGCATAAACTCTTGCGAGTGCACAGTTTCACTATTTCTGTCAGTGCGAATATTTCTTAGTGAGTTTTCAGTTGAAGGCATATTCAGTTTGTGAGATAAATATTTCAAAAATGTGTTCTGCGTTGTTTCTATTTTATTTACTTATTTGGATTTCATATGTTGGTTCATAAACATGAGCAACACTCCAATATTGAATCAACCAAGGAATAATAAAGAGTTTTTATCGCAACATTAGTGTAATCTCTTGTGGTCCTGCACAAAAATCCCAGCATTTTTGTCGCCCTATTGACAATCTGCTCATTGTGACGATGGAAATCAATCTTGGTGTTAAAAAGAACAGCGAGGTCCCGAAAAGTGTTTGCCCTTGTGAGAAGTTCACCATCAATATATAATCGAATTCAATATGTTCAAGTGTTCGATAACAAGACATAGCATCACATTTATTTACATTCAGCTCCATGTAATTTTCAGAGCACCATTTGACAATTGAGGTTAGGTCCCTTTGCACCCTGTCACAATTTTGTTTGTTGGGGACGCAACTGAAGATTTTGAGATCATCTGCAAACAACAGAAATTTTGAATGTTCGATTATTTCTGCTATATCATTGATAAAGATATTGAACAAGAAGGGGACTAGGTGGCTTCCTTGAGGTACTCCCGACGTGACGTTAATCTCCTCAGATAAAAAACTCTTAACTTTTACATTTTGTCTTCTATCACGAAGGTAGCTTGCAACAAATTTCAATAAAATCCTATCGTTTCAAGTTTCCTGAGTAAAACTGTATGATTGACACTTGGGAAAGTCTGTATAAATTACATCCACTTGTTACTTCTGCTCCAAGGTACTCAGCACGAATTGGGATAATGTTAGTAATTCCATAGTTGTTGATTTACTCAGGCAAAAACCGTGCTGCTCCTGTGTGATGACTGGTTCAATGGGGCTTTTATTTGATCACATATTAAACTCTAATAATTTTGGAATTGAACTTAAAATTGTGATCGGTATGAACTTTGGCTTAAGTATTGGGGTGATAAAACTAGATTTCCACGAACGTGGGCATTGCCCTGAATTTAGTGATGCATTTTTTTATATGCAGATTCACACGAAAGGGAAGCCCTGTATTGTCCAAAGAACACCACGTGAATCGAGGGACAGGGAAATACGAATCAAAATTTACTTTCTGAAGTTTGTGAGCCTCAGGAAAAACCTCTTTTGGCAAGTAGTTCCAAAGCTCAGCTGTTATATTGACAAAAGATCCCTGAGCAAGAGAGGTTAGACAGGTTTCCAAATTCACAACAAAGGGGTGGGAATTCTGTACTCGTCGAGGTCATCCGTGTAGATTTTGCCAAGGGGGGAACGATTCATAACAATTCGGAAGAGCATCGACCGTGAAAGTATCTATAGAAGAGAGACAAGTCTCCGACCCTTCTACGATGTTCCAATGAAGTGAGCGAGTCTGAGAGCGAAGAATCACCAACAAGACGAATTGCCTTTCTCTGAATAGAATCGAGAAGCCTCGAGAAATGTTTTGGTGACGAACTCCACACATGAGAACTGTATTCCATGACAGGTCGTATCTGAGCCTTGTAGATCATTAGAAGCTGACTAGAAGTGAAGTACTTCTTCGCACGAAATACAAATCCAAGTTTCTGTGAAGCACGTTTGGCAATCGATTTCACAGGGTTTTCCCATGAGAGATTATCACTGATCGTAATTCCTGACATCGAGATACTTGATATTGTAGGAACAGTTACTCCTGACATCTGAATATTTGAAGATGATAGATCAGCTTTTCTTGAAAAGAGACATGCCTGGGTTTTCGTAGCATTAAATTCCACCAAGTTCACGTTGCCCATTCTTTTATTTTTGCCAAGTCGTCGGTAATTCTATTTATTTTATTAATAGTAGAAACAAAGGTTTTGCCAAGGTAAATCTACATTTTTTTGATAATAAAGGAGGTATAACGTCTGGTCCTAGACCTTTGTTCTACCTAATTGGTATAATTTATCCGATATTGTTCAGAAGCTGAAGTTACAGGAATTTATATCGATAGTTTTCTTGTAGTTGAAATCTAATAATTTAGCATTGGCAGTGTCTTGTTTGTAGTCTGATTGAAACTGTCGTGTAAAGCCATCAGCAATTTCATTTCCTGTTATAAGTACATGATTGTTCTCCTAAGTACATTGTATCAGGTAACCCATCATTTTTCCTCTTTTGGTTAACAAAATTCCAGAAATGTTTAATATTCCTACCTACGTTATATTCAACTCCATTCATATAGTTTTCATGACATTCTTTATTCATTATTTTACATTGTTTTCTTAGTTCAGAGAAAATCAAGTAATCATCCCAACTGTTACAAATATTTATAATTTTTGTGGGAATTTTTCTTTTCAACTACCGAATGTTTCATATCACTACTAAACCAACAAGGAAATTTTGGCTTGCCAGAACGAATATAGGGAAAGAAATTGCTCGTACCTTTATACAAAATATTATAGAAAATTTCTGTAGCATGATTGATATCTGTTATTGTGTTTAGCTGATTGTCACAGTCTATAGTGGATAGGTAGGGAGTTGAGTCCAATGTGATCTCCTTCGAAGTAAAAGTTATCATATTTTAGTTCGTTGAAATCTTTGTTAGATAAAATTGATAAAACTGTGGCTGGGTGAAATGGATCGCAAGGCAGCAAACAGGCGTCAGCAATTTCAACCGTGATTACGTCGTTATATTCGTGAATATATAACTAATTTACCATTAGACCATTCGGTAAGTTATAGTCGCCACACAGAAGCAGATTTTTTTTCAGGAAATCTCTCTAATGCACTATCAACAGTTGCACAGTGATCCTCGTATAGCTCCTAATGAGAACTGGGTGGAAGATAAACCACTTCAATAATAAACTCATCTCCGTAAACATAGATACACACTTCATGGACCTCACACTATATATATATATATATATATATATATATATATATATATATATATATATATATATATATATATATATATATATATATATATATATATATATATATAGTGTGAGGTCCATGAAGTGTGTATCTATGTTTACGGAGATGATATATATACATATATATATATGTATATATATATATATATATATATATATATATTTTGAATAATTTCATGAAATGAACATTTTCAATACATTTTGTGTTTCGAGAAGGCGAGAGAAAATGAATAGTTTGAATAGAAAATCTTTCAATTCGGTGTACCGCAGGGAACCGTTTTAGGGCCACTTTTATTTAATATTTATCTCAACGACCTTTTTAATATTGACACTGTAGGTGAAATTCATAGTTTCGCAGATGATACTGTCATATCATATGGGGAAAAATCTGGAATGAATCCCAAACCAATTAAACTACATTAGATTTTGAAAAGATTAAAAATTGGTTTGATTATAACTTACTCACAGTAAATTTGGAGAAAACTAAATATGTCCCATTCTCATTTTATAATATTTCCCACCGGACTTAGGACCACTAATACTTCATGATAATACTAGCACTGGAAAAACTGATAGTATCAAGTACTTAGGAGTTATAATGATAAACATCTGGAATGGGACAAACACATAGCGTTCCTTTTGAAGAAATTACGAAGTTTATTATCAAAATTCTAGTATCTCAAAACATTTATGAGCGTAAAAACCCTTAACATTCTTTATTTTTCATTAATACAGTCCCAATTGAATTATGGGATTCTGGCTTGGGGAGGGGTCATGAAATCCCACATTAGAAATCTTGAAGTTCTTCAGAAACGGTTTTTGAAAATAATATATAATATGTCTTATTTGTATCCAAGTGAAAATCTGTACATAGAAACAAACACATAAAATGGACATAAGACAATTATTCGGATATAACATAATGATTTATATTCATAAGCACAAGTTGAATATAAATTTCAATAATCATATTTATAATACAAGGAATGAAAATAATATCACATTGAAAAATAGAGTTAAAACAATATTGTCCCAGAAAATTTTTAAATATTTATTGCCATTCTACTATGATTTGATTCCAAATCATATAAAAATGATCAAGTCATTAGTATCTTTCAAACTACAGAATAAAAAATGGATTCAAGAATCACGTCGAAACTTATTTCATCAAATCTCTCACTTCAGTTAAGAAAATTAGTTAATTTTTCAATATTATTTTGTTGAATCCTACAAATTCATCAAATATATTATACATAAATGTAATTCGTATCTCTCGCAACAAGTTTTTAACTTCGCGGGTATAATTGAACTGTTTATTCACCTTTTTACAAATTGATGTATATGCTCTTTTTATGAATTTTGAATAAACTTTATTATCATTATTATTACATCAACGAACTTCATGATGCTCACACAAATGTCAATATGTCATCTGCCTACGTTGGGATTCTTTCGTCGAAAGCGGGACATAGGAAAGAACCGTATACAATCAGAAGTTTTTGACCATTTATCTTTTTATTCAAGTTTCAAATTACGTTTATTCGACAATAGATATAGCACAAATAGCCATAGAAATGTATTTTAATAAAAATTTGTTATTTCATTTCAAATATACGTGCTATCGTCAGGTAGTTGCGAGTCTTGTTAGTCTTCCGAAAAAAAAAAGATTGAAAAAACCAAAATCAAAGTACTTAACAAAATGTTAAATTTATCAGAAAAATTTTATATTTCAAATAATAGTCTAAGCGAGTGTTACAAATTGTGAATTAGAATAAGAAAACAATTATTTATAAGAATTACTTATTCATGATATTTCTGAGTAGGTTTAACTTATTTTGAAGTTTTTTTCTCTTCAATGAAGTTGCATAGGATAGCTCTAGATCGAACCCAATGAGTATTTTCTGCCATTCTTATTTCAAACGCTTTTAGGAAAGCAGTTTGATGTTGGAATACCTAATATGAAAAACACCAATTCAAACGTATTCCTAGTAGCTTTTTTCGGAAACTGTTAAGAGCTGGTGCCATTACTTTGTGGTGGTAGCTGTAGTGATTTATAAGCAACATGTACTTAACGACATTTCGATACTGTACCTGATGGAATGGCTAATAAAACGGTAACGTCTTATGTTAGGAAACTAGTGTCGTTGTTATTGGAGAGGTTTCTGGTTTTCAAGAGAAAAAGTGAAGACCTATATCAATTGTTTGTTTGGTATTGAGATAGTGTGTGGTATCTATAATATCATGTCAGGGATAGCTCGGTTTGTACAACTGCGTTGGGAAAGTGCCAATCTACGTCTGAGTGAACAAATGGTCACTATCTAATCTGACGGTATGTTAGAGCACGTGAGATGAGCACGTTTGAATGATTGTGAATAAAGACACCAACTCCACAAATTGTATCCTTAACTTTATTAATAATTAAACACAAATGCTCAAAGTTTCATTCGACACATCGTTGAAAGGCCTGATTATATTCAACAGAAGTCTTGTTTCATTGTTCTTTATCCTCTTAAAAAAAATATGCACGGTATTTGTAGACCCGCAATTTTTTTCGCCAAGAACGACGTACACAACAGGTATATTGTTATGATGATATATGGGGTAGTAGATTTATGAGGCACCCTAGACAACTGTTTGCACATAATTCTGTCATGGAACGGAATTGATGAGGCTATATCGAAAGGCGCGATGGAAAACTTTGTTGGTATTTATGATTCATGATCAGTTTTTTCTATTCGTTGTCGCTCAGTCTCATTCCAACTTTTTTTCAGATCAACAGAATTTCCATTATTGTGCCACTTGAACTGGAGATTTCAAGAGTAGATAATGGAAATTGAATAATCACGTACCGTGATCATTATTTCTACTTGAAACATAGAATTTTCATCAATTACTGGCTTGGATTTAAATATAGTTGGTGAAATTGTATAAGTATATATTCAATGTCATTCATAAGTAATTTTTCTATTACATCATCCATCGAATCTAGATACCGTGTGTTTTGACATACCGTACAGAACCCCCAGTAAGTAGGTCTATTCAAATAATTTCAAATCTAACGGCAAGGCTTTGTATACCGTATTCTGGCCCACAATTTCATGGAATCTCGTGAAATCAAAAATCATAAAAATGAATCAATTTTATTAGAATCGCATGATGCATATGCAGATGTATTCAATATACGCCAGGGTTTTGGATGAATCAACCAGAGAGGACGTGTATTTTGTTCGATTTTTTTTTTAATTCTCGTGCATTCCTGACGGATATACCATCAAGGATTTTTCTTTGCGAATGAGCTCCAGTTCAAATGGCACGTGCTGAAAATCAACAAATACGAAACTTTTCTGATTTTCACGCTTTGAATTCCACAGTGCTTCAATAGCAACGATAGAAACTATTTTCATAATAGGAAAATGTTATCTTTCTCACTAACTAGTATGAACAATTCCAATGCACCATTAGTCCAATCAAATAAACTTTTTTCGTAAAATTTCTGCCTACCCGAAAAGTAGCTGTGGATTCCGGCAGACACATGTGTCCTTATTATCCCCTAAAGTTTGCGCCAGATTCTGTCCGTGCATTTAGCAACAATTAGCGGTTGAATACTGGAAAACTAATTTTTTTTTGTTTTTTGCTTATAAAATGAAAACTATTCATCGGGTCGATAAAAATTTGAATTAAAAATTTTAGATAATTGAAAAATCTATCGATTAGCGTTGGCCCGATTTCGATATTCTAATTTGTTGCTCAACTTTTGCAATCGGAAATTAAAAAAAGGCGTCTTTTCCATTATTTTATAAAAAATGTTGAAATGCATTTGGGTGTTGCAACTGTGGATTCGGAAATCTTTCCACTAGTAGAGACTACAGTTACAATTTGGTTGAGAAAAAGTTGATAGGTTAGCAATAATCTAATTTGTTACTAAAAAAAGTGTCCCACTAGATTGTTATTTCTTGCCCTATGGATAATCGTAGAGAAATGATCGAAACGGTTTTGGATAGTCAAAGAGTTGAACTACAAATTATCGTTTTTGGAAAATCGATTTTTTCAATGTGATACCTTCAAAAATGGCGTCAAAGAAACAACGTTTTTCAAACTAAAAAACAATTAGGAAAAACTGGTCGTAATAAAATGCGACAAAATGCATAGGAAAGCTGCTATTTTTCTGCGAATTTTGACAACCTTACGTTTGTTCCACGATAATTAGGAGCGAAGATAACAATTTTTATCATTTAGTTTCCCCTCCATTTGTTTATCTATATGAAACAATGAGACCTCGACGACTGCACAGTCATATTATCGATAGAAACCAGCAGGATTTCACAATTATTCATAGTATTCATTGAATAAGTGGAGGTTCTTCCGGGACCGTTCGACGTGCCGTGTGAAGGGGGAAGCCGGAGAGAGCGATCCAGCGCTATAATAAGGTAGAGCGGGCGCTGCGAAACATTCCGTTTGAAAAAACCGATGACCTCATTCTGATTGATGATCTGAGTTGAGGAAGACTTGATGAATAATATTTCGGAGGTTGCCGGAAGGAATTATGGTCCAATTATTTTTTTTCGGCCCTATAATAGGAGTTTTCGATTCCATCGCTGTAGTTGTGGAAAAATATGTTGTATAGAATGCAAAAACCATTGACCGCTATTTCTCGACTGGAATGTTTTTGCAAGATCCTTTCAAACCTGGAACTGAAAGTTGCCAAAATAGCCCGTTGCCAGTTTTATTATAAATCTCCTTCCCAACGTCACATACCTTCTCTCGAGTTTTGGAGCGGGCCGCGCTTTTCTCAACAGTTTTTGTGACTTCAGTTATAGCTGAACTTCATCCATTATTATAACAGATACATTTTCCATAATTATAAAATAGCATGGCAGTGCTTCGAATTTTGTGATAACTTTTTTGAAAGTGAATAAATATCGCTATAATTAAAAAATTTAAAAAAATTTGTTATACGAAACACCGGAAGATTACGTTTCATAACCAAAATCTTCTAGTTACGAAAGAGGTCGACTAACAACAAACATCACAAAAACAGTTACTGGCTGCTTTTGACAAATTGATGGCGGATATAAAGGACGGTGTTTCGACGACCGCTTTTGAATTGACATACTTGGCTCAACGCATGACTGTACTCGCTGAAGTAGAGGATGTAGTTCTAATCGTGATCTCAAAGTGATGATGATCGATGAATTTGGTGACAAGGTTTTACTCTCATATCTTACTGAGAGGAAGCAATCTTCTTTGGTTTTCATAGCAAGAAGTTCATCAAGGAAATAGCTGAACGTGTACGTCGCTAGATGTAGCAGAATCGTCATGTGTGCTAAAGAATTACGGAAAGAACTATCCACTACTGAACTTACACCAAAGGACAAGTTGTGTGATGAATTTCTTATAGAAGATGCCGCGAAGAAATGCACTTTTACGCCGAAATGGAAGACTCTCATACAAGCCTCATTCAGCAGTCGGAATCTAAAATTGTCAGGCAATACACTCCATGAAGCATTGGCGGTGTTTAGTGATATGTATCAGTGTAATGAACAGAAAGACACTGCAACATACAGCTCTAGCCGAATTCATTCACCACCTACCTAACTGAATCGAAACATATTCTACACTGTTGAACAATCTTAGACACTGTGACAATGACTTTCAAGGGAACATTAAGTGGCGAAGATTCTATGCACGTTACAATCATGATAGTTAATCAACAATAGAATGATGAAAAGAATACCTCACGGGCATAGCCTAGCTCTTCAGGTTGACTAGTCATTCGATATCTCGAGCTAAGCAGCAGGGAAAGACCGCGTCGAAAGCTCATAAAACTGCAGCAAAGTACTATATCATAGCTAGCAGGCAATATTTCAATGAACACAAGATATATTGGGGATATGCTGTCCTTCGGAGGAGACGTAAAGCCGGCGGTCCTGAGTCCATGGTTGTTGGACTCGTAAAGGATCCCTACCTCTGATTGGAATACCAGAGTATTCGCAAAATTTCCGGTTGGGGATATGTGGTGACCGGCGTCGATGATTGGCCTTGGTAGGGGAAACAGGCCTACGTTGAATGAATCATTTAAAAAAAGAACACCTCACACACTGTTAAACCGAAACTAACTGAAACGGACTGAAAATATTTATATCAAGTCGTTCAACCAAAATCCCAGCTGGCTGCAAAAGGTTTTTTTCTTGTTTGAAGAATAAACTGCAGCTCGTTTAATACCTCTGCAACTATTCTCCAACTTTTCAAAAATCAATGCTGAAACGGAACTTTTTATTACTGGTGGATATGAAGACTCCAAAAAATCTTCGAGCTCCAAGGTAATAGGTCTTCTGAATTGCTAGACTTGAAGTCCAATCACCTAGAAGCAGATTGAAGGATTTTCAGCCATATTTTTGTTGCTGTTCGTGGAGGAATCGAACAAGTTTTTATAAATTGTGCAGATTCCCATGTTTTCGTACTCAACATCCACTTTTGTCATAAGGTATCGAATAGTAGTTGTTGAGGGACTTGGTTTGAAGGATCGGACAAAAATACTCTTTCAAGCTGGGATTCAATTCAAATGTGTCTGAAATTATAAGAACTTTTGATGTTTTGTAATTACATTGCTTAAGGGCTGCAATACATGGGCTCCGAACTCACTCCAATTCGGTTATGAAATACGAGATGGAAAGTTGTACCATGCCAAATTCTTTGATTAGGCTTTGCAAATATAATGCTGAATGCCTGATAATGTTTTGCACTTGTAGAAAAAGCGATATCGATTGTATTTTCCTTTGCAAATGCATCGGAAATTATTGTCAAAACTTACCTGAATGCATTTTTCACTACTTATTAATAGGTAAACCACTTTTTTCATTAAATTTGTATTGAATTAGATCATGCCGTTTTTTCCACACCTCACCTAAACCAGGTGTCAATAGTCAATAACAATTTTTTTTTCGCAGCTACAGCGATGGAATCGGAACCTATTATAGGGCCGATAAAAAAAATTGGACCATAATTCCGTCCGGCAACCTTCGAAATATTATTCATCAAGTCTTCCTCAACTCAGATCATCAATCAGAATGAGGTCATCGGTTTTTTCAAACGGAATGTTTCGCAGCGCTTGCACTAAGGCCATCGATTCGATAGAGTGAAATAAACTGTTCAGGAACCCAAAATGACGATTTTCGCCCACCCGAAAAGTGGCTGTGGATTCCGGCAGAAACAGGTGTCCTTAGTATCCCCTAAAGTTTGCGCCGGATTCTGTTCGTGCGTTTAGCAACAATTAGCGGTTGAATTCCGGAAAACTTTTTTTTTTGTTTTTTGCTTATATAATGAAAACTATTGGTCGAATCGAAAAAAAGTTGAATTAAAAGTCGTAGATAATTGAAGAATCTACCGATTAGCATTGGCCCGATGTCGATATTCTAATTTGTTGCCTAACTATTGCGCTCGGAATTTGAAAAAAGACGTTTTTTCCATTACTCTATTAAAAAATGTTGAAATGCATTCGGGGGATGCAACTGTGAATTTGGGAAGCTTTTAACTAGAAGAAACCACAGTTTCAATTCAGTTGAAAAACAATTGATAGGTTAGCAACAATCTAATTTGTTACTAAAAAAAGTATTCCACTAGATTGTTATTTCTTGCCCTACGGATAATCGTAGAGCAATGAACAAAACGGTGTTGGATAGTCAAAGAGTTGAACTACAAATTATCGTTTTTGGAAAATCGATTTTTTCAATGTGAAATCTTCAAAAATGGCGTCAAAAAAACAACGTTTTTCAAACTAAAAAACAATTAGGAAAAAATGGTCGTATCAAAATGCGACAAAATGCATGGGAAATCTGCTATTTTTTTACGAATTTTGACAACCTTACTTTTGTTCCACGATAATTAGGAGCCAAGATAACAATTTTTATCATTTAGTTTCCCCTCCATTTGTTTATCTATATGAAACAATGAGACCTCGACGACTGCACAGTCATATTATCGATAGAAACCAGCAGGATTTCACAATTATTCATAGTATTCATTGAATAAGTGGAGGTTCTTCCGGGACCGTTCGACGTGCCGTGTGGAGGGGAAAGCCGTAGAGAGCGACCCGCGCTAGGCGGCCGTCATATGCATCGCGTGAAATAAACTGATCAGAGCCCAAAATGACCTCGCTGTCTGTATCTCGGGAACTACTTTAATAAGATGATGCAACAATGCAATCTTATAATCATCAGAAATGACCTGGATCTCTTAATGACCAGTCAAAATGATATTAGAGCTTGTATATTTCAATTGTATCTTATAATTGTCTTGCACATGTATTCTCTTTTCTCTTTTTCATTTCAATGTGTTGAATACCTAGAACGCTCTTAACACTATTCCTCTGGGAATATCATTATGACTTCCTTTTTTAGTAGTATTGTCATTCTCTGGTTAGCACAAGGTAGTTTTTGAGTATCTTTACATGTAAGTACTGTAAAATGTGTTTGTGAGGGAAAAAAATGGAATAAAGTTTGAATATTAGTTATAGAATAGTATCTAAATCATACTACTACCGAAACATTTTTGACCTGTACATGTAATTGAAATTATGTATAATGAATTATCGTACCTTTTTAAGAAATGGAAAAAATTGAATATTCCCACGTGAACTATCACAAGAATCCACAGTGCAATAGGTACGGTGAGAAGTCAGCTTAACAATAATACATGTTCGAATCACTACCAAAATAAAAGTTCAAATGGAATGTTTATTTCGCGCACTCAGTATAACCGGCCGGAACGATACAAACTGTTCAATCGGGGACACTCTGTACAGTAGTATTAACATGGAAATCACACTCTTCTGAAAAAAACAAACGAGAATTTCTGGGGGCAGATGCCGCCGTATTGGTTCATTTTGTCATTTGCCAAGTATCTGGAATGCCTGATAGGACCTGACTAACCTAACGGAGACAGAATAAACATGTGAATAGATGAATGTTAATGGACATTTTCTGTTACAAGCTGTAAATATTCAAAGAATAATGTTGCAAATGAATGGGCCAAAAATCTTAATACTGAATAACATTCATATATACACATTTGTAAAAATATCAATTGGAAAGGAGATGAGCCGTGCTTTATTCATTTTCGAATGAAAACTTGCTTTCTTCGTCTAAGGTAACATTTGACATCGTATTATTAGAGTGAAATTTGAAATGAACGAATAATTCACTACATTTGCAGCGTAAAAATTGAATTATTTGTGATTTGAGGGATTTCCGAAAACAAACCGGGTAAGCCATAGTGATATTCGATCTTATCTCGATGAACTATTGAAAATAAAAAAAACAAAATCCGTCCAGTAGTTCCTGAGACACAGACAGCGAGGTCATTTCCGGCTTTCTCCTTCCACACGGCACGTCGAACGGTCCCGGAAGAACCTCCACTGCTCCTATCAATAAATATGATAAATAATTGTGGAAAACAAATTCTGTTGGTTCCTATGGATAATATGACTCTTTCTCTATGCAGTCGTCGAGGTCTCGTTGCTTCATATAAATAAACAAATGGAGGGGAAACTGAATGATAAAAAGTGTTATCTTGGCTCCTAATTATCGTGGAACAAAAGTAAGGTTGTCAAAATTCGTAGAAAAAAATCAGCTTTTCCATTCATTTTCTTGCATTTTGATACGACCATTTTTTCCTCATTGTTTTTTAGTTTGAAAAACGTTGTTTTTTTGACGCCACTTTTGAGGGTTTCACATTGAAAAATCGATTTTCCAAAAACGATAATTTGTAGTTCGAATCTTTGACTATCCAACACCGTTTCGTTCATTGCTCTACGATTATCCGTAGGGCAAGAAATAACAATCTAGTGGGACACTTTTTTTAGTAACAAATTATATTGTTGCTAACCTATCAATTGTTTTTCAACCAAATTGAAACTGTGGTTTCTACTAGTTGAAAGCTTCCCAAATTCACAGTTGCAACCCCCAAATGCATTTCAACATTTTTTAAGAGAGTAATAATAGTTAGACAACAAATTAGAATATCGACATCAGGCCAAAGCTAATGGATAGATTTTTCAAATATCTACAACTTTCAATCTGACTTTTTTCCAATCCGACCAATAGTTTTCATTATATAAGCAAAAAACAAAAAAAATAATGATTTCCGGGCATTCAACCGCTAATTGTTGCTAAACGCACGGACAGAATCTGGCGCAAACTCTAAGGGATAAAAAGGACACATGTGTCTGCCGGAATCCACAGCTACTTTTCGGGTAGGCGAAAGTCGTCATTTTGAGCTCTTGAACAGTTAATTTGATTGGATTACATGGGTATTCATAGATATGCGTATGCTCTCGGGCGACTTACAAATCCTCGAGCCAGAGGCCAGTGTTGCCAGAACAGAATTGAATGTCCAGCGCAAGACAGGCTTAGTCCCGCTTGAATTGGAACGGATCAAAGGAGTCGAAGACTTCAATATTTTTGCACAAATTCCCCTCAATATTTAGACGAACTTGAATTTCTTCAGATGAAAATATTTTTTCTAGACTTAAATTCATAACCTGGAAAGTGAAGTTGATTCTGGAATAATTGAAAATGATGTATCTTTAATAAAATTGACGAGCGATATTTTGGTAGATAACTTTTATGAACAATTCAACTTGTCCAAACCATCCTTGAACAGATATAGCACCAGTTCTTTCAAAGTTTTCAAGCAAAAAAATGCCAGGATTATTCTTAAGCTTTCATATGGGGTATCTCAACAGCAACCTGCTTTCCTGAAAGCGTTTTTTTCTGGGCGAATTCAAAATGGTTCAGAAATAGATGCTCCATAAATTCAATGAAAGCAGAATTAGGTACTCATCCAGTTTAATCTGGAGCTATTCTCTGCAAAGTTTTTCTTCTTCATTAAATGAAGAAGGGAAAAAATATATCTGATGAATGAAACATTTTTGACTTTGACTAAGACTAAGAAATGGTAAATCTTATTCAAAATATAATTTTTTCAATAAAAAAATATTTCGTCACGCAAACGTAATTTTAAACTCAAATAAAAAATTAATATTCGAAAGCTTCCGATTATATATACGTTTCTTACTATGTTCCACTTTCGTCGAAAGAATCCCGCTGTTTTCACCAGAAAGTTTCAAAATCTCGACTTGACACAGAAAAAAACTGGCAACGCTGCCCACTGCTTTTTAAGATGGATTATTATTATCTACTTTATATCCTTGATAGATTACATAAATAACTATCATTGACCTGTGTTGACACTTTTTGGTTTCCTTTTTCTGAAAAGGAAGATTCAAATTCTTTTATCATCTATTTTAGGGGCAAATCGAAATAATCCAAGATTCAAACGTGAATTGAAAACAACGTATTATGAGAGATTTTCACAAGATAGGCGTGTAATGATCTTATAAGCTGATTCTAAAACCTTCTGGGAAAAAGTAATCAAATGAATTGCCAGGGTTCACCTGCTGGACTGATCCTAATCTCCAGGCATCTCTGTGATTATTTTTTCCTAGAAGGTTTGATAATAGTAATGTGATATGTACTTATATAGAAGTACACTATCGGATTGAAGAATTTGCGAAGTGAAACACGTGTAGATGTTTCGTGAACCGTCCACTGAAAATCACGAAATAGATCTTTCAAATTTGAATGTGAATCAACTAATATTTGTATTGTCAGAAGTAAAACTGTAAATGCATTCATTTGCATCCCCTAAGGTAAAAGTTGAGTTGTATGTAGATTTCGAATTTATCTAAAATATAAAATTCCATCTGAAAAACTCAAAGGTACCGAAAAAAATCAAAGCAGTTCAACTTCATCTGTTTTCACTATTACTATCAACTGAGACACTTTCGGTATATCTAGGGAAAAACTAACTTTTAAATTTTCATTTCGAAGTCACATCTCACAGGTCCTGAAATTTCAACCAGAAACCAAGAAAATCAGATTTCAATTGTATCCACTATCAAATGAAAATACTATACGGTGCAAATTTCAATAGAATACTGTATCACAAATATCGATGATCCTCTGATGAGACTGACTTGGTTGGCGGAACAAATTTGCGGTCAGTTTGTGCGTTTTATGCATTATTTGAACACGAATCAATCACCACCGTATCAAACAAATGTTTGTGTTCTTATGAAATAGGAAACACCGGTTGCAATAACCAAAAAAACCAAAAGACATCCATCAAGATATGATAAAGCTTTGGGTGGGGATTACCTAGGGCACAAGTATAAAGCTAACTTGGGGTGGGGCATAAATCGGTATAAGTAGGGTTTTCCGAAGACGTCAGTACGCCTCTGGCTGGCCAAAACCAGATCCAATTCCAGAAGATCGTTGTATTTATATGACTTATCACTAAAAGGCAAATACATCCAGAGCGATCAAACCAAGCAGTTGGTTCTCAAAAAAGAGCCAGTGAACCAGTGTATGTGCGGAGTGATGTATTCAAAAACAGTGGAGGATGAAGAGAAAACCTGGCCGCAAATTCTTGCGACATTTATATGTAAGTATATGGAAATTCTTGTTCCTTTCGAAGGTGTATAAAAAAATATGTCCCTTCAACACTTTTCACCCTTCAACTGATTTTTTTTATAACAATACTACTTCCCCTTTCACTTTTGTCTTGTTCATTCAGTATTGGATTAGTTTTTGCCAACACCATGCATCCATATAAGGTCTTCGGGAAGCATTTAAAAAAAACATTATGAATATTATTATACCTATCAACTTTCATTGTTCGACTTGTATAATAACTCTATATATAACGCATTTTCAGTGTTTTGCGGTATTGCGGAAAACACTTTTTTTATTTTTCATTGTCAAGAATTAAATTTTTTATATTTTTTTGTGGGTTAGTATCCTACCACAATCTGAAATAAATCAAGAATTAATATCGAATGATATATATGGAAGGGCAGGTTTCTGATCTACCCCTAAAGATTTCAATATTACTGGATTTTCTGTTTTTTCTATTAACGTGTTTCCTTTATGAAGAATCCCAACTGGGAAGTATATACATTTCAGTTTTCAGATGAAACTTTTTACTTTCCTCTCTTCCTCTTCATATTCCCCAAATCATTGAATCACTTTCTGCTTCTAATGGTGCTTCATCACTGAAAATTCATATTGTCAGTATTCATGCCCAATAATACATTATAGGGACCGAATGCTCTTAGCTTCTTAGAATGCGAGCAATAATTCAAAATCAAAACAATTTTTTTCGGTCAATGAATAACACTGTAAAATGTTTTCGACTCTCTAATGAAATATGTGCCAATAATTAAAATAGAACAATTGAGTGAGTGGAGATTATAATAAAGCTACATACAACCATTGTTTATGAATTTATAGTTAGTCAACCTTATGGAACTATCATTTGAATCACACATTTTCTTGATTACTTATACATAATGCCAAGAGATGGCAATCAACTCAGAAACAGATGTGGAATTTTCATTCAATGTCTTATTTCATTCATATTTTGAAGCTTTACTAGTTTTCTTTCAACCGTTCAGTCGAACTGACACACAGAACTCCTCAACTGATTTTTCCTTCATAGAAGGAAACTTTGTCGTGCATTGTCAAGTAAACAGAAATATCGACATTATTCACGAGGACGGCGTTACGAAAACGCTTCGAATCCTCTTTACACAGGCATTGACTAACTATATCTCTATAAAACAATGATACAACATTAGGGAAGCAACTTTCATGTGCAAGCTAGAAAAGATACCAGAAAAAATGACAATATAATTAGTTAAAATGACACCTATTCATCGAACATTAATGAAGGAATAATAAAAATAATTACTTAGTAATGGTCCGAATATCATTACTATATAAAAATAAACAAAAAATGGGATTTATCTGTATGAATAGTCTAGCAATTAGAGGAATAGTGAAAAAATTATCAAAGCATTAATATACCCAAAAATATAGACCAGATATGCAATAATTATGGAGCGATAGATTATTATCATATTCATGAAATCTAAAATCTGTTCGAATATTCATAAAGAGTTAAAATTGAGTACATGAAATATTGGCAGATAGGTACTTGCTGGAAGTTCATGATAACTAAATGAAGAACACTTATTTACTGTGTGATTCCTATTAGACAGTTCACAAAACTGCAACACGTATTCAACTATACAATAGCTTCTTTAGATCACACGCCTGAAGAAGCTACCGTATAGTGAAACACTTGTAACGGTTTTGTGTAATATACAACTCTGAAAGGAAAACTATTACTCAGAATCTCGGTTGGATGAGAGATAACTGAAAAAGAAAAATCTTCATTGTAAGTCATTCTCATTTCCATTTTGAAGTACCAAAGTGTGTCGCAATTTCCAGAAACTACCCAAGAAAGAACGTAGTGAAATTTTGAAATTCAGAATAATAGTCATTATTGCGAGTAGTATACGCTATTTCATTCACGACTGATTTATCATAATATTCAATTCGAGAAATTTTGTGATAGGACTACAAGGGGGGAATAAAGACTATTAATCCCTCGCCATTATTCCCTATGGGAATAATATATAGAATTATACTGCAGAAACAATAAGTACAATATTTACTTTAGGTATTAGTCGTAAATGAAACATATTATATTATTTGTTGAAAATATAATAAAATTTCCGTTTTTTTCAGCGTGTATCTTGGCGATTCCATTCGGCATGTTGTTCTCCTGGAGTTCACCTTTCATAGTTAAAATCACAGAAGATAAAGTGAACTACAATATTAGCGAAAACGAGGCATCGGTATTCACCACGATACCCCCTATTCTGATGATGCTGCTGTGTCCAATGTTCTCCAAGCTATGCGATATCATCGGGAGAAAACGAACCCTGATGCTGATAGCAGTTCCTCAAATCATTTCCTGGTTATTGACGATAGTTTCTAACAACGTTTGGGTTCTATATTCGTCTAGAGTTTTCTCTGGTATCGGGGATCGTGGGATCATGGCCTCCATCCCCATGTACGTCGGAGAGATATCCACTCCCAAAATCAGGGGAACATGGGGAAACATCCTCAACGTGTTCACCTACCTGGGAGTGTTCCTCATTAACGTTGTCGGTAACAGTTTTGATGTGCGGCAAACCGCCTACATCTGCATCACCATACCAATCGTTTATCTCGTGCTCATGATCTTCATGCCAGAATCACCATACTACTACATCAAAAAAGGTGACGAAAAAAATGCCAAAAAATCTCTGAGGTGGTTGAGGGGTAAAGAAGACATCGATGAAATCCACGAGAAACTCAAGGGTGACATTGAAAGGCAGATGCTGGAGGCTGGAACTTGGAGTGATCTCATTTGCATCAGGAGCAATCGTAAGGCTCTGGGGGCTGGAATCTTCCTCAGGATATCTCAGATGCTGGGAGGCGCAGCAACATTTAGTGTTTACACCAAATTTATCTTCGAGAAGTCTGGATCGGACGTTTCTTCTGGAGTAGCGAGTATGATCTACACTGGCTTGTGCGTCTCTTTTCTATTCGTATCAGGATTCGTGATCGAAAAATTCGGTAGAAAGAAGACATACATGGGTGCTTTGACGACTTGCGGAGTCATCTTGCTATTTCTAGCGGCATACCTCTTCATAGATCAAAACGTTCCCAGTATCGACCTTTCGTCGATGGATTGGTTCCCAGAGGCAGCGATGTTTCTCTACGCCATTTTCTGCTCTTTCGGCATTTTGAACGTGCCCACGATGATGTCTGGGGAACTCTTCTCCACTTCCATCAAAGCGAAGGGCTTGACTGTGCTGACCTTAACGTTTGGCGTCATGATGTTCGTTGGCAACAATATATTCTATTCGCTCAACAGCAACGTAGGGCTCTATTCCCCGATATTATTTTTTGGCGTCAGCAATATCATTTCTACTATATTGACTGCCTTTATAATACCAGAGACCAAAGGAAAAACTCTGGAGCAGATTCAGCAGGATTTGAAGTTCAAAAAACCGTCCAAAAATGCAGTTGGAAATATGCCATGAGAAGTAACAATGGAATAATGGGTAGCAAATCACAATTGTACTAGAAACACTAGTATTTTTTATTGTTATTGTTATGATATTGTTTTTCTTTACGGAGCGTGGAAATCATAGAAATTTCTCAGGGTCATGGGTATCTGATGGAAATCTCATGATATCCTTTGTCAAGACATGAGTTGATAATATTTGATGCGAAACTGAATTCGAGTTCCCAATTCAAATCCCTATACTTCATTTCTAATCGAATTCGATGTGTCTGTCAGGCTAGTACCACAGCAGGCATCGAATTTTTTCCTCACGCGTTGTTTGCGTAATCAGAATAGCTTGTGTTCATCATCACAATTTCAATTTTTTTTTCTTAGAAATTATTGACTCCCACGCTTTCGTAATTCAAGACTGATAATATAATTTATTATAAAATTATGATGATTTGAACAAAAGATTATGAATCGTTACCGATATATTTTTTTATTAAACTCTTGTTGAATTTTGTTTCCAATATCCAACACTTGCGGTGTGGGTATTCCATTGATATTTTCATCTAAAGGATCCCTCACACCTAAGATGCCTAGAAGTCCTGGTGACTCAACTGATTAGATTTTGTTTAGATTTTTGTGGCGAATAAAACAATCGACGCTTTTGAAGGTTTCCCCTATTTTTTCGGTAGAGGGCGTTATGTTCCCATTTTTCAAATTCAATGACAAGTGTCAAGTTAATTGTCATATTGTCATGTCAGTTTGAAATTTCGATGTTTACGATGTTTTTATCGTGTTTATTTGTTGATTTTATTGCTTTTAACGTTGTCACTGGTATCTCATTGTCCACCCATTATCCTTCAGGTTGCGATCTCTTCTCGCTAGCCAATCAAATAAAAGTGGAAAAACCCGACTGCACATTTTCACTTAGTGCAAATTTAGCTTCAGACAAGACTGACAAGAGCGTGTTGGCGACATCTGTACATATTGTACGGAAACCTCTAAAAGCTCAATTATCCACCAAAAATCAAGCAATCCAGATTTCGCCACTTTTATCCCAAACTTCTACAGGTATAAGTAAATACACCAGGGTTTCCAGGCATCTTACTCACACCAAAGCGAAAATAATCGCGAAGAGAATTCGCGACGAAGAAATACGTGGCGGAAAAATCGTCAAAGGAACATAACAAAATATTCAATTTTTATTGATAACAATAAGATCTCGACATGTGGAGTAACAATGGGTTCTCAAACTTCCACAATCTGAAAAAATAAGAATTAATCTATACGTATAGAAGGGCAGATTTTTAATCTACCTGCGATAATTCAAAAACAGTTCTTTCTGAATGAAATATGTTCTTTTAGTCGGCTTCTTCTCGTATTTCTCAAATTTGACTATCAATAAAATACTACAACAAATATTTATCAAAATACTCCAAGCAACACTAAACTGCTTTTATTGAAACTCTTTATCACAATACAATCACTTAAACAGCTCAGCTGAACTATGTAACGCTCTTCACTAAAACTCTCTCCACTTTTCCACAATTCCAAAGCTCTCTCTACTAGAAACTCTGCCGTTGCGATGAAGTGTCTCCCTATTTATACTTGCGTACGCCTATGGAGAATCTTCCAGAGAGGTCTCGATGATGGGTACCGAATTTTCTACGCGAGCCGAGATTTTCTGGAAAATGGAGTTCTTTTTTCGACCCCTGATATTGTTTTGCGTTTACGAGCGACATGGCTAGTGCTGGGAGATTTCGTAACAATAATATTTCATTCAAGCCAAGATAAGATCTTGATGAAATATTATCGTGGTGAGTGAGCATTTTTCTACAAAGATTGAGTAGATATTTCCTATGTATGCTTTCTATTCGATCCAATTTTCATAAGCTTGGTATACAAATGGAACAAGAAAAAGTGATTTCTATGTGACCCAGGGAGGGAAGAAGCTGTTTCAGATTATTAACTCTTTCATCCTTTTTGTTAATGAATGAAACATTCCTAAATGATGTACCCATACCTATCAACAGAGAGTGTTTGTAATTTTTTTTATTTTACTTCTTCCATATAATTTGTGATTTATATTTTTTGATTAAGAGAAGAGGGAAACCAAAAAATAATTCCTCAAAGTTGCCTTTTGGTTTCAAGTCTGTTTCCGCCTGGTGGTAACTGGGCATTAGATATGGCATTGAAATTTTCCTCGACGTAAGTTGAGAAAATAATGAATTCCTGACCCTGCTCGGAATTAATTGAGGAGTTCAAGAAATGTTTGATAACAGCGTGTTTATGCCTTCATTTATGCGAATGAATTGAGGCAAGCAATGCAAAATAAAACAACCATCAGTCCGTTGTGAGTCGGAGTATAAATATGAGTGCAGTTTTCTCGGAAAAGGTTCCATGTTATTTTGTGATATGTCGCCAGCCGTTATCAGTTTTCCTCATTGTTTCAGGACGGTAAAAAGAAGCGAATTGGTTCAGTAACGTCTCTGCGAAGCAACACAGGAGTCAAAATGAGGCAGAAGGAAGGTCTGGAGGAAGATAAAGTGTGGGTGCAAGTTCTAGCTGATACTGTAGGTGAGTTACAAACAAAACCAATATCATTGCTAGAGGGCTTTTCGCACAGTTTCAATGGTGTGAAGAAAAGACATTTTCTCCTCTATAGTTCAGGTGAAATCCAAGGACGTGGCTAAAACACAATATATTTGGTTCAATTCAATTCACATAGTTTAACCAAGAACAATAATTAGAATAGCTGTTCAAGAAAAAGTAACATTTTGTATGACGAATGCGATTTCTGCGGGACTAGTGTAGAGTGGTCTGCAAAGTAGCCGGAGTTATACCAAATTCAATTGTCTGTTGTGTTACATACCCACATTTTTTCCAATTTTGCTACGGCAAAGGTGTAGAATACGTCAAATCGCCAATTTTTGTAATTTTTTTGGAAATCGCCAGAAACGACCTACAATCGAAAAATACATAGAAATTTTGGCGCGGAAGCTATGAGAAACGATTTTTTCATGTGAAAAACTGAAATTATAGCCAAAAAACTAGTAATTTCTGAGTTGAAAAAATCTCATTGTTTTGTTGCTTTAGTCACGAAATTTCGAACGAATTACAAGTACTCACACTTTTTTTTATTGAACACATCAGAATTGAGCATATGTTTTCTTCAAATATCCATTGAAAATATCAAAATGTTTACTTAGAAAAATTCACCATTGACACTGACTGTCATAGTGACAACATTTTACCGATAACGCACGTGATGTAAAGCAAAGTTGCCAAACTGTAAATTAGGACAATGTCGTATTCTAATTGCGATCAAAACATAAACTAATCTAGCATCATTTGAATCACGTCTGATTATTGAGATAAATCAAAATCAAACCCAACCAACCTAGCATCACTTGAATAACGTCTGACTAATGAGAACAATCAAAACTAACTTACCTAGCATCACTTGAATAACGTCTGACTAATGAAAACAATCAAAACTAACTTACAGCTTGTCCAATCCAACTTGGCACAGAAGTGAGAACGCATATGCCCAGAATTCTCTGTAAAGTAAACTAAGACAAAAAAACACCTTTTTTGTGTTCACTGTGTTGAAATTTATACCTAAAAGGTGTTATTTGTTTCGTCATGGTCTACACTACCAGTCTGCAACTGGAAAAGTATCTGAGTTTGTGCCAAGATGGATTGGATAAGCTGTACCTAGCATCACTTGAATAACGTCTGATTATTGAGAAATATTAAAGAATGGGACCAGATGCAGTTATGGTGCAAATCAAAAATTTTCAATAGTAAATATTTTTCGATTTTTTTTTAAATTGAATATTATACCATATCGAAAAAGCATCACCTACAAAATATTTCAGAAATCGCGGTGGTGCATCATAATATTCGTCTATAACAGTTGTAGATTATTTTCAACAACCAATATAATTTTTTTCTTCTCATTTATTATATATAATAAGTATATGAAAATGTATTGAAATTAAATATAATTGTACAAAATGAAACTGATTATGATCCAAAATGTGCAATCATGTGAAAAAATAAGTCAAACCTAACTCAACACAGAACCTTTACTCAACAAAATGTTATTAAACTATTTCCACAGCATCAATAATAGTCGCTTCCATCCTCTTTCCATCAAGTCTAAATCTTCAATCGCATCAGCCGAATGCAAAGAAACATCTTCATAAAAATATTAATCGTCATAAAAAAACATACTTACCATGAACTGAAACGCGTGTGGTCCGAGAGATTTTGTGGCGCAGAAAAAGAAGGCAGAACTTGTCCATTTTCGAACTTTAAGGGTCATAACTTGCAATTGTAATTGTATACCATTCGAATATAAAATAGAACATTTTGGAATTATGGCAACATCGTAGCGATTATCTCTTATCTCTATGCAGCTGTCAAATGAATGAAATTTCATGAATGTTGACTTCAACTTTTTGACTTGTAGTAATTAAATTCCAGCAATGAATGCAAACTGTATGAGCTGTAATATGTACAAAAACATAATATTTATTCAAGAATATATATGTATATATAATTTCATGAATGTAGTGGTGAGTACAAGGACAATATAACAGTAAATCTAAGGTTTTTTTTTTCGTACCCTCTGCATATTAATTTTCATTGAAATGAGGTTTTCCTGTGGTTTCCGCACCAAAATTTCATGTTTTTCATTCATTTCAAGGTACCCTGAACTTCCCCTGCGATTTTCATGAGAATCTGAGATTTGACGTGTTCTACACCTTTACCTTTGCTACAAAGTTTTCCAAATATCAACTTTGCTCATATCGCTTGTCAATATGAGATCTTTCAATGACTGAAAGTGAATGTTTGCCAAAAAAAAAAATAGGAAACAATGTTTGTTCAAATTCGAAGTAGATGTTTTTGATAGGGGCTTTCAATTCATAAGTAGAGTATAAGGGAAATATATAGTTTTTCTTACGACCAATACATAATGTAAGTATTATACTTTTGGTTTTTGCAGTATAATGCCATATATTATAGGACATAATGGAGAGGGATTGATAGTAATAGTCTTCATTTCCTCTCATAGTCCAATCACAAAATTTCTCGAAATCAAACCAAAAAGTGCCAGTTCAAACGCGTAGGTGGTGTTTGTATATTTGTATTGAGATGAATGAAACTGAAGAATCATTTATTTATGATAAATCAATTAGTCTTAAATAAAGTAGAGTATAATACTCAATAGTGACTATTATTCTCCCTTGCCGCCGATGCATTATTGACTCTAATCTACTATTATACGTTATTAGATAATCGAATTCACCCAAGAACGTAGTTATCGTCATATTTATGTTATTCCTAAATTCCTTCTTCAATTACTGACACTGTTGAATCAATTAATAAGTTGCTTGAAGCTGAAACTATTATTATGTGTGGTCCGTACTTTTCATTTCCTTTTTATTGTATTTCCGAATAATAAAAGAGCTGAATCTTTATATCAAATCAATTCGAAACATGTATATTATTGTTTGAAAATTCACATCTTATTGATGGAATCTATGATAATATTTCAATAATTACAAACAAATATTATTTAACGATGATAACTATTATAATAATGATGAGTTGGATTCGAGGCTAAAGTATTGGAAAAATACTGTTATTGAATTATTGACTGGGTTTTAATATTGTTGTAAGCTAGGAGGGGGGCTATATTAACAGGCGAATTTCTCACGCCTTGAAAAATAACAATTCATTCAGCCCACGTTTCTTCTGGTATGATTACAAAAAAAATTACCACCAGAAGTAGTTATTTAGAAGCATAAGGGCCTCTGACCCAAGAGACAGCAATTGCTTCGGTTTCTCTTCCAGAGTCCCCATACTAGCTCGAGAAACAAACATTCAAAGAAACATTCACATCAATAAAATTAACGACGACTTGGCAAAAGTCATAGAATGGGGTGACATGAACTTGGTGGAATTTACGGCTACGAAAACCCACGCTTATCTCTTCTCAAGAAAAGCCGATCTAGCACCATCAAATATTCAGATGTCAGGAGCAACTTCTCCTGCAAAATCAAGAATCTCGATGCTAGGAATTACGATCAGTGATAATCTCTCATGGAAAAACCCTGTGAGAGCGATCGTTAAAAGTGCTTCCCACAAACTTTGATTTCTATTTCGTGCGAAGAAATACTTCACTTCTCGTCAGCTTCTAATGATCTACAGGGCTCAGATACGACCTGTCATGGAATACAGTTGTCATGTGAGCAGTTCGGCACCAAAACATTCATTGAGTCTTCTCGATTCTGCTGAGCTTTGGATCTCCTCGCCAAAAGAGGTTTATCCTGAGGCTTAAAAACTTCAGAAATTCAAAGTAATTGTTAATTGGTACCTCCTGTCCCTTGATTCACGCGGTGTTCTTTGAACATTACAGGGCTTTCCTTTCGTGTGAATCTGCATATAAGAAAAATAATTCTCATTGATTACCGTGTTGCATATATTTTTTTTTCTCCATCTTCAACATCCCATGAGCGTTACAAACCCTCTTTATTAATAGTGCAACTATGACGATAAAGGCTAAAGACATCCCGATGAGAAATAAAATCATCGCCATTTTCACGTCTTCATTTCCCCAAAGCAATAGACAGATTTTCTGGACCAACTTTTCACAGTCTGATTAAAATATATGTGTGTATATATATATATATATATATATATATATATATATATATATAAATATATATATATATATATATATATATATGTATAAATATATATATATAAATATATATATATATATATTTGAACCTGAAATAAATCATTAATCTACTGTACTTTATGTCAAATCCAGAATTAGCGTTCATTGGAACACTCTGTATAATTCCAAACAGTGCCCCATACATTTTTGTCAATCTCTACTATTGGAATGGGAATGAAAAGTTCCAGTTTGATTTAGAATGACTAGTTCCATAAGTGAAAATATCCTCTCACACTTATTGACATACTACTTTTCAAAAACAAAAACGTACAGATAAAATCTCTAATTTATGAGAAATTCATCAATGAAAAGTAATTGGTTTCAATCGGATTGCACAATCAACAAGTCATATGATAAATATAAACAGAAACAAGGTTCTCGTCATGTTACACGTGTTCTCAACGTTTTGCGCAATGCACACACAATCTAAAACCGAAAACCGACGACTTGATAATAAAAATGTTTCCGAAAAATGGATTCAATTTTGCAAAAACATAATCAGAATATATCATTCGACAAAGTATTCATCTAATTATTAATCATTTATTGTAAACTCAAAATGTGCCCAATATCAGCAAAAATATCGAAGCTGTAATGAATGAACAAATAAAGACACTTGAAGAAATGAATTTCCAGGACAGAGTGTGAAGGAATTCATCTGTATTCTGAACATCTGGCAACACATGTAAGAAAATTATATTCTTAGGGTTCTTTCTCTTTTATATGGAGTCATTTTTTATGGGGAATCTATATGTGGTATAAGCATCTATCTCCAAAATGAGCTCTTCAATATTCGTAATATTGTTTTAATAATTACATGTGTTTTTGAACGTAATGTTCAGTGATTTTTCAAGTATTTCAAACATTCTACCATGTCGTTACAACTTTTGTTTACTACACATACGGTGTTCAATGAATTCGTATTATTTTGTACACAGGGTGACCTGCTATTAGTGACCAAGTCTTTTCTTGAACTTGCTAGAGAACCTAGAATATCACAATTTGTGGTTATTTTCGTCGTTTCTTTAAACAACGTTTGTGGCTACATGAAGTAATAATTTCATCTTCATGCAATAGTTTAAACAGAAAACTCACAGTGCAACAAAAATTAGAGATTCAATTAGTATAGTGGAAATAAGTATTTATTCTGATAATTTTCATCGATTTTGAATCGTTTGAATTTGCTTTGGATCAGATTTGTCTTCTCAGGCCTAAATATAGCACAACTCCAAGTCAATTCCTAATTTTCCTTCAGACAAGTACATGTTTAGGATCGTCAGTAATAGCCTGTTTTGACGATGCAATTTGTCCCCCCAAATTCCAGAAAATTTCATTTGTTCATGCAAGTTTTTCGAGTTGCATGAATCTTTTTTGGTGCGATAAGCTGCAGCGACATAGTTATTTTTAGTGTGAATTTGTAGCCGCAAACCGCGTGGTGGCATCTTTGTGAATAATTATTTTTCGAAACTTAAGGAATCAGTTAAAATAATAAGGTGAATTTTCCACAATTACAAGAAATGAATTAAATGATATATCAGTTCTTATAATGTAGGTATTTATCTTGGTAACATTCAGTGCTATTGTTAACGTAACAGTATGTTTAAAAAAATTGAAGCTTATGTAAAGTGTAAGCGAAGGGTATCTTCAAAATACTAAATCAAAACAGGGGGCAATAATCTACTATTATCGAAATGAAGAATTACAAAACAAATACCATTGTAAAACATCTCTGAATACTATAAAAGCATTTTTAGACCAACAATATGCCTTCAGACACTTTTTGAAAGTATACAGTCACGAGTCTTCATTTCCTCTGGAAATTTATTGCAATGCAATAAAGTCTCCCGTACATTTTGTTGACTCAACATACTCCAATAAGTTTGAGCTGACGTTTACATCGACTTTCATGCAGATAAAAAATAATCTCTTTGTTCCAGCATGCCTCTCTGCAATATCGGTAGGTCTGCTATTCTCGTGGACCTCTCCCTTCATAGTCAAAATAACCGGAGACAAGGTAAATTACGACATCAACGACGACCAAGCTCTCTACCTAACAGTCATCCCCCCAATAGCCATGGTCACCTGCTGTCCCATTTTCTCCAAACTATGCGACATCATAGGAAGAAAACGCACCCTGATGCTGATCACCATCCCCCATCTACTGAGCTGGCTCCTCACTATTGTCTCGTCCAATATTTATATTCTGTACTTCTCGAGATTCTGGGCCGGAGCTGGGGATGGGTGCCTTTTCGCAGCCCTTCCCATGTACGTGGGGGAAGTTTCGACGCCAAGGGTGCGCGGAATATGGGGGAATCTGGTGAACGTGTTCACGTATTTCGGGGTGTTCCTGATCAACGCAATCGGATCTCAATGCAGCGTGGAGATGACTGCCTATATCTGCATACCTCTTCCTATTATATTCTGTATCGCCATGTACTTCATGCCAGAATCGCCCTACTGGTTCGTGATGAGAGGTGAGTTTATATTCCATTTTTTCAGGGTGTGGTTAAATTTTGAATTACAGTAATAATAATAATCACTTTATTCCATAATACTTTACAGTGTGGAACGAATATGTACAAATAAATAAATACAAAAAAAAATCAATTATAGAATTATAAAACACAATAAAATGCTTTTTCTGATAAATACTGCTTGAATTTCAGTTTGAATTGGTTTTTTGGCAGTATTCTGAATTCTTTGGGAACATTGACTTCCTTGCAACTGTCTCTTCTTTTAAGGTGAAAGATACTTCTTATGCAGGATTTTTGTATTTTGAAAATTCTGGTAATTTCGACAGAATTTCCTCAAAATATAATTCCATACTTCATTCTGGAATATATATAAGCAAAATATACTTTGATGGCTGCATTTTGGTTAACAAATAATTCAATTGTTCGCAATGCAAATGTAAATGACCGAAGTTTCTTTGTCAAGCTGTTAATATGTTCTTTCCAATTTAGCTGGGCATCAATTTCAATACCAAGAAATTTTGTATGTTTCAATTGTTTTATTCTTATGGGTAATTTTCAGTGTCGGTTCCTTTCTAAAACTGAACTTGATAGCACTCGATTTTGGAATATTCAATTTGAAATTATTTGCATTATACCATTTTTCCAGAATTTCTAGAGTTCCAGGAATTGTTTCTAACAAATTGTCATTGGATTGTTCCCATATTCCTAATGAATTATCATCAGCAAACATTTTCACCATTTGAGATACTGCTTGTGGCAAATCATTGATATACAAGAGGAATGAAATAGGTCCCAAAATCGATCCTTGAGGTACTCTACGTTCAACTGTCATCCATTTTGATTTGTACTCTTGAACTCCTTCAGTGGCTGCAACACATTGACGTCTTCCTAGTAGATATGATTTTAAGACATTGAAAATATTGCCTCTGAATCCCATTATTTTTAATTTTGCCAGTAAAATTTCATGGTCTACATTATCAAAAGCCTTCGATAAATCGCTGAATATTCCCATTATTTTCTGGTTTTCATTGATTCCTTCAAGTAAGTCATTCAAGGCGATATATATATATATATATATATATATATATATATATATATATATATATATATATATATATATATATATATATATATATATATATATATATACTAGCTGACCCGGCCACGCGTTGCTGTGGCTAAAGTTTTGTTATATTACACTAGCTGACCCGGCCACGCGTTTTTGTTATATTACAATATAGTAAACAATCTAAGAGGAACAATAAGAGAACATCAGTCACGGAGTCCACTATGCTTTTTCACACAGATGGTATTTGTAAAAAAATATGGTGATCTCCTTATTTGACTTTCTACTACTATAACCCTTTAGTACAGTGAAATTATTTACGACCAAAGACGAAAATGTTGATGTTGGTATACAAATTCACTGGATTGAGATTTGAAGGGGAAGTACGTTGAACACAATTAATTAAAATGTTCTTACACTTGATATTAAGCAGAAATCAATAGGCACAAAATAAAAATTTATCAGATTTATTATTTCCATTTAATTTTATAACAAATATAAGTATACTACAGTATGATACAGTAAATAACATGTGACGCTTAAACTCATGAATGAGGTAGGCAAGGCAGACAGTCTTAAACTTTTAAACATTAATATCTATTTTTTTGAATTATAAATACTATCAATTTCAATTTAATTCAACACCAATCGGTGCACAATGTTTTTGGTTAACCTGTCTTTAGCTAACACAAATAGATTCGACGGTTTCCCAACACGTGAACACGCAACATATAGTTGCCCATGAGAAAAACATGGATTTTCCAAATCTAAACCATTTGTGGTTGTGCATGACCTTCTGCTGTCCTGATTCTTTGAGCTGGATTTCTTGATTCAATTTGTTCTGCCAACTCATGGGCTCAGCAGCGCCATCTATTGATTACTTACTCAACCCAGTCGAAAGGTATCGACATCTGTTAGAATCATTTGGAGTTAACAGATAATTGTGACTGTCAAATAATAACAGACAAATAATTAGCAATAAATTAAAATTGCGACTATAATTTGAGATTTAAACTATCCTATCTCTCAAGTTGGATCGAACTGCACATGGTGTGCGAATTTTATTATAATCGGGTAAGTGGTTTAGGAGTCCAGATTTATATATATATATATCGTCGAGATTTATATATATATATATATATATATATATATATATATATATATATATATATATATATATATATATATATATGCTTCTCAGTGTAGACCTTCCTTTCAGATAGGCACTTTGCATTTTTGAAATGATTTCAAATTTTTCTAAGTTATCCAAAATTCTTTTGAGTAAGGTTTTCTCAGAAATTTTTGCAACTGTTGATATCAAAGCTATAGGTCTGTAATTTGAGATTTCCGTTTTACTGCCTTTTTTGTGCATTGGTTTGATCACCGTTACTTTTAATTTTTGAGGAAATGAACCATGTTTGAAACATACTTTTATGATATATGACAATGGTCTACAAAACTCATCTGCACAATATTTCAATAATTTTGTTGGGATTTCATCATTGCAGCTGTATTTTTCAATGATTCAATGAGTGAATAATATTGAATATTTCCTCTGGGGTTGTTTTATTCAGGAACATTGTATTACTATTTTTGGTAACTTTTTGTTGTTATAGAATACTGGACTTTAAGATATAAATCAAAGTGACGTGTTGAATGTGAAAGGTGGTAAATTTTCAGAAAACCTTTTCAATAGGTGTATATCATTCATCGAATTGACTCTGGCAATGGGTTCTCGCTTTTGCGGGAAGATCATGAACGTATTAAATATTATGTTAGCGGGAAGCTTACGACTTTTTCCAGGTGCGGAAAGCTAATCCATGAAAAAGTGCTTTCCTAGGTTTCCAATAGGGAACTTAGAGTTATATGCGCTTCCGAAAGTTCAAATCATATATTTTGAATAGCTATATCCAAACTATTTCAAAAAATCGTTTTTTTCTCATATCTTTGAAGTGCAAATAATCACTTCGTAGTACGCACAATACTATATCCAGTACTGCAGTATTTGTAAGCGTTTCGGTGGTTGGTAAGCTTTAATAAACGATGAGTTTTGGAACCTTTGGTGTAAAAGTTGACGTGCGATATACTGATACTCAGTATCAATTTTCTTCTCCTGAAGATGCTAACCTTGTTAGCGAAACGCGCGTCGAGTGCAAAAAGATCAGTTTGGTGTTAGGGTAATTGATCTCTAGGAAAAGTTTCAGTTTGTGAGCTTTGTTATCTTTAATCTTTCGAGAAAGCACTCTGACAGTATACATACATGCCCTGACTCAAAATTATAAGTATAATTTATCTTGTATTCAATTTAGCTCTCTAACAGCCGTTATAAGGGAAGCGAAGGGACATTATATTATCTCGCTCTCTTTCGAAACAACTAATTGAAGATATCACGGAGTTTTAGCAGCGATAGTTTTTAACTTTTTTGGCATTTTTTCTGAGACTGATATTTTCGCATCGAAATACACAGTTTTTAATCGCAATTACCTAATTTGAAGTACCAAAAGAACTAAACACAGATCTGTTTCTTCTGAAAGACAATTGTCAATTGGTTAATAACAGACTTCGTACCATTTGCTTGAAAGTGGTTGACAAGTTCCTTGCTGAATGGTAATGGTTCAGACTTCCATTGTCAATATTTTTAACTCTATTGAAACCTGTTGGCTAAGAGCGGAAGGATTGAAATGCAAATCAATTGAGAAAAATCAAATTGAAATCAAATTTTTGGTCAATAATGAAATTAGGGATTGATTGATCAAAGAAAATACTGTTGTTACAAAAACCGAGATTTCGAATATGAAATATATGAGTCAAAAAAGAATTTTTGAAATAATATTGTGACAGAAAATTGAGGTACGAATATGAAATACTAGTCAAAAAATGTAAATAAAGTTTCAAGTTGAGTGTACTCACGACGTTTCGATGGCTGGTATCCGCAATCGTCTTCGGGTGATGACTAACAATATTTCGAGGTGTGGTCGGTTATAAAGCCCCCGATTTCCCTTTGGTGGGGGAAAGGGTGTTACTACCAAGGAGGCGAGTGGGTGCTACTACTAGAAGTGTGTCGATCGATCTTCAGCGGGAAATGGATGTATGACACATGACTTGGAACAAATATCATCCTATCATCTTTCTAACAATCTGTTCAGGCCAGTCTCAAATTAATTTGAGACTGGCCTGAACAGATTGTTAGAAAGATGATTTGATTTAACGCCAGTCTTCAAGTATGCCCACTGACTATGTCAAGTAAATATCATCCTGGTTACAGTATCACAAATTGAGTCTTAATTATGAAAAATCGACTTATATGTTTTTAACAAGTAAATATTTTAAAACTGACCACTGCGACCCACTTAAATTTAAAAAAAATTCTATAAAATTTTCTGAAACTACCAAACTCCTGGGACTTCACATAGATCAAAATCTTTCATGGGCAACTCACATTGAGAAATTACGCAAGAAAATTTCACCTTTACTTGGAGTCCTATTCAGAATACGAAACTAAATTTCATTCAAATATTTGAGATTAATATATTTCTGTTTGGTATATTCTAATCTACAATATCTCACGTCTATATGGGCAACGGCAACCGCTTCAATATTGAATCCGCTGAAATATTTACGAAATGAAATAATTAAATGTATTTATAAATTGCCTTACAGGGAACCTACTGTGAATCTTTATAAACCACATAATCTTCTTGACATTAATTCTATATACCACTTGAAAACATGTACTTTTATTCACTGTGTGAAACATAAGATGAAACACTCTGCAATACTTTTCAATGAAATCAATACTACACATTCTCACGGCACTAGACAGGCTCAACAACTTGTGGTACATTCAATACATACCAGATTCGGGGAAAAATCAATTTTTCATGAAGGAACAAACCTCTACAACAAAATACCAAATTCAATTAAAACTATTGAAAATATTAAAAAGTTCAAACACAATCTCAAAAAATATATTTTATCATCAAAATGATATATTTTAGAATTCAATTATATTGATCATTGATCAATTCAACAGTCTTTTTTCCATATATTTCTGCTATATAATCATATTTTGTTCTATTTCACTTTTTATATGTTCAATATTTATAAACTGTAAATGTTTCTTGGGATGAATAAAATGTTATTATTATTATTATTGGCGCGAGATTCTCCCTCATCGAGCCGCAGCCGGTCCATGCCTTGGAGAAGCGGCCTCCACACATTCCGGATCTCCACGCTGGCATGACTGAATGCGTCGTTGTTGAGGATGTAGGCGGCTTCCTTGAATTTTCTCTTGAACCAGTGCTCCTCCTTGTGTATGACCTCGGCTTCAGACCATTTGATGCTGTGATGGTTTGTCCAAACATGCTCCGCTATTCCTGATTTCGTTGTTTCTTCTCGTTGAGTACTTATTGTGTTCGCCTATTCTTACTTCCAATGGTTTTTTGGTTTCTCCGATGTAAGATTTGCCACACTCGCATGGTATCCGGTAAACGCAGTTGTTGGTGTCGCTGTTTTTATTTGGTGGTCTAATTTTTGTGAGCTGGCTGCGTATTATGTTTCCTAAACGAAAACAGACTCTGACGTTGTATTTCCTCCTATCCTCTTGATCCTCTCTGAAAGTCCTCTAACTTAGGGGATGGTAATTACCATTCAGACTTCGTACCAATTGCGGCAACATCGAGAATGCTGCCAACCAATGCGAAAGAATGACAGGCGCCAAATTTGAACTTCAATATAAGCGTTTCAATGCATTTCCATCAATGGATTGGTACCAGTGCGTTGATTCCATGTCGTATTCACTATATAATCTAGTGAGTTGAATGAAGTTGAGTTACGGAAGTATATAAAACATTCTAGCCTCTAACAAGTCTCGAATCATGTTTCTTCGAATGTGGTTCACCATGTTCCTTGCTGAGGAGTATAGGTCCAGCGATCGTAATTATTGATCTCTATCAAAGTTTTCAACTTCCATAGCAAAGGTTCCAAACACCATCCTTTGATGTCTTTCTTGGCAAGAAATGGCATATGAATGAAATTCTGCAATCTAAATCAAAGCTAATATTGTGATCGAGAAAAGGTATAAGTTGAGGAGTGTGGTCTATCAATAGCTCGATTCCACATGTCAAAGCATTACGAAATGAAAGTAAATCCGTTCCATTGACGCCAATGGATATATTTTTAGTACAATATCATTATCAGTGCGTAATCAGAATTCAGTTATAAATCGTTTAGGGTAATTAAACTACAATGGTCATGAATAAATCACAATCGGTAACTATCAAATATCAAGAATGATGTTTCATTGCGCAGATAAGATATATTTACTTAATCATCCAAAGAAACTTGCACAGTTTATAGTAGGAATATACAACATATAAAAATATTCAAAAAAATTAGTGCACTGAAAATCCAATTGTAATGTAAACTTGAATGAACTGAAAGATATTTTTTCAAGTGTTTCTTGAATAATGCTTCATGTTGATGAAACTAATGGTTACCTACGTCATTAAGATAATCTTGAACATATCAATAACTTTCGATAGATAAACCTCGAACACACATATGTTAATGAGCGCCTTGGAAGGCAATTAAAATTCAATTAAAGTATTTTAGGAGCACCGCATTTCAGCTAAAATTTGAAATTGAAAATGACGTCAAAATATTAGCAATCAAAAATGATATGAAATCATGGATTAATTTTTTTTCTGAATTATAATGAAAAATATAAAACACTTTCGTAAATCAAATGTCGTCATAATTTTTAAAGATATCTGACAATGAGGAAGAGAATAATTGTGTAAAATTTTGGACACACTAATTAATAGTTATTTATAGTACTAGTGTGTTATGTTCAAAATGAGTCACGTGACAAAGATTTATACCACGTATAAATTCTCGAGTAACTTAGGAAACAACACACGACTGGCGACCATCTGCATTTTTATGTTTTCACTTCCCATTTTGAAATGATCATTCGTCATTGTGAGGAAATTGTATTAAAATACAAGTAAATAAGTATAAGTAACGTTTATTACCACCGTTTTATTAGGAATATATATATATTTTGCTAAATAGCTGTTGCTCGCGACTTCGTCCGCGTAGAAGTCGAACCGAACCGTTGAGTCAGCGCACGTCGGTAAAGAATCGCATCCCGTCTGATTTTCTCCAACTTGATTTTAGATATACTATTATTTTTTACCGAAAGTATAACTAAGAATAAGAATAATGCAGTACTATTAGGAAACATCAAAGACTTATGAAGAAAAATTGCAACTCAACTGTTCCCAAACCAAAACCAAAAGTTGGTGAAATGAATATATATATATATATATATATATATATATATATATATATATATATATATATATCATGAAAAGCAGGCACTTTGATTACTTCAGTGTTATGTTAGCAGCACTGTGTGGTAATCTGGCATCACTGAATAATCACAGATCACGAATTTTCCTACCCACATATTACGAAAACAGGTTCAGATAGGGAAGCGCACTCGTATAAACCGAAAACTATGGCGCCAAATTCTTGTGGCGGTAAACTGTTTACACTAGAAAAGCAGACAAGTTGAGAGCAGATTTTCCATAGTTGGATCGATCTAAGATGCTTAAAATCCTGGTGTTGGAATTGATGCGAAATATTGTTTAGAATTATATATGGTGACACTTTCGTGTCATTTTTCCGATGCGCATTACCTACCGAAGGATATTACATGTGATCTATAATAAATATATATTATCATTCACGCAATGATATTGAAGCATAATGGAAACGTGTTCGAAATATGTTTCTTTTTGGAGGGTTGACGATTTGCCTTTCGAGTCGACGATTCACGGTAAAAGTTTTGTTGTCATATAATATCCACGAAACTTTTCCTAGAGATCAATTACCAAACTGATATTTCTTCACTAGAGGCGCGTTTCGCTAACAAGGTTAGCATCTTCAGGAGAAGAAAAATGATTGATTGATTTGATTGACAGTATTAATTTTCTTCTCCTGAAGATGCTAACCTTTTTAGCGAAACGCGCGTCGGGTGCAAAAATATCAGTTTGGTATTAGGGTAGTTGATCTCAACTTCAACACCAAAGGTTCCAATCTTATCGTTTGTATATCTAACAAAAACTTGTATTCCGATGGGTAGAATACAAATGAAGAAGTGAAACGCGGCGCTTTTCACAAGTTCAGAATTTATCGCCTTTTGAATTTGGGAAGACAGGCCTATTTTACCTTTTCTGCATGATAAAACCAAATATCCCTTATAGAAGTCTGCTTTTCAGTTTTTCACTCTCAGTTGGAATAAAATAACCTTCATTAGCGCCCTCGGTGGCTGTTGACCCTAAGCTTCCAAATTTTACGCGAGATGCCGGCAGTTGAATTTGTAAAATTCCGTTGTTTCCTCTGTCCGTACCCACCATATAACCTCTCTAATGACTAAAAAGCATACATTCATCGTTTTCAAGAATCGAACCTGCCATTCAACATGAATTCGAGTTTTGTAGGATGAAAATGATACAATAAAACATTTTTGATTTCAGATCGAGAAGAAGACGCGAAAGCCTCCTTGAGACGTCTGAGGTGCAAAGACAACGTGGAAGACATCTACCAGCAGCTCAAGTCTGACGTGGCCAGACAAATGTCAGAAAGGGGCACGTGGAAGGACCTCATCACGAACAAGACCAACAGGAAAGCTCTCGTAGCAGGCATTTTCCTGAGAGTGTCCCAGCTCTTGGGAGGAGTGACAGTGTTCAGTGTATATACCCAGTACATCTTCGAACAATCTGGAGCGGAACTGAGCTCTGAAATACCGGCAATGATATACACTGGGCTGTGCTTCGTACTCATCTTCATTGCGGGCTTCGTGGTAGAGAAGTTCGGGAGGCGGAAAACTTTTATGAATTCCATTCTCTTCTGCGGCATAGTGCTCTTGCTAGAAGGAATCTATTTCTATTTGGACACTGAAGTGCCAAGCGTGGACCTTTCCTCCATCAAATGGTTCCCTATTGTAGGAATGATCCTTTACATCATATTTTGCTCATTCGGAATCATTCTGATCCCTACGCTCATGTTGGCAGAACTGTTTTCCGCCAGCGTCAAAGCTAAAGGCGTTAGCGTGTTAGTTATGACTTTTGGTATTATGCTGTTTATTGCTAACAATATATTCAATTTATTGAAAGTTAACGTGGGGATGTATGCGCCCTTCTTGTTTTTTGGTATCAGCAACTTGATATCGACGTTCCTCACTTTATACTTCGTGCCGGAAACAAGCGGAAAGACTCTGGAAGAAATTCAACAGACTTTGAAAAAGCAGTCTGGAGTTGCATGAAAAAAATGCTGTCGTTCCTTGATATCGTTTGATACCAAAAAACAATGGAAAGTCGCTAGAAAAATGTGTAGATATGTTTCAAAAGGCAGTTGAGGCCAACGTGAAAACTATTTGACTTTTATTAAAGTACTTATTTTATTTTTGTGGCCAAATGTGAATAAATAGTATTAAGGTAGCTCGTAAGATAAGAAAGCTGAAGACTTATTATATTATTAAAATATTTAAAACTTGAATTGCCCTGGTTTAATTCGCGGCTTCCTGATAGAGTTTTCCAAACTGATTTAATTAAGTAAAGGGACATGGTTCCTGAAACGTTGGTTACTTATCTGTCACCAGACCGGAGTAACCTATAAGAAATCATTGGTGAGTTAAATAACCATGAAAAGTGACAGGTTTATTTTTAGTGATTCACGTCCATTTTTGTTTATTCGTTGTAGAATGAGGGTATCTGAACTGATAATTCTCCAACAAATAAATTATCCATATTACAAGACAAAAATTACCGACAATCACAAGCTTTTTCTACTACTCAAGGGAAAGTTTTTTGAGTACACTTCGTAATACTCTGATAATATTTTTGAAAACGAATTAGCCAAGTCGGACTCATCCTTTCATTTTGAATTTATACTCTTGAGTGACACTGTTACATCACAGACACTGGCAGCCGTTCCGTATATAACAGAATTTTCAGAAATACCGCTCGACCAAGTAGTTACCACTAGGCCATCTTGAGTTACCAGACAGGGAAATGGACACTGTGTCCAATATAAGAATGAACAGCATGTGGATACCGAAAAAGGTAAGTGATACAGGATCTATTGAATTAGAGAAAAATAGCGCATTTATTTGCTTAATAATATGTCATTTAGAAAGTTTTGATAATCCGAGTAGTTTCGGAGATATCCGAGAAAAACCGAAATTTGGGAATTTAGTTTTTATTTTCTCCTAGCTTTATTTTCGAAGGAAAGTTGAAACAATTAGCACTTTATAAGGGCTACACGATAACGTAAGCAAAATTTTTCTGCGACGTATCGTCTTCTAGACATCAACTTTGGATTTTTATATGAGCCGAAACTGAATTATACCCTGTATATGACTCCACTTTTCATTGTGAATATAGCAACATATCACACAAATATGATTCCATAACTATTCCTCGCGTAAAATGAAAAATGATTACTTAACCTGCTTTTCTTCAATTTTAGATAGTGGGCACTGGTAAAATGACATATTATTATAAACATATTATTAATTGATTAGTCTTATCTATACAAGGATGAATTTTAACTTACCATTTGCCGAATTTTTGCGTTGTTGAATACAAAGATGAGTCGTATATATATATATATATATATATATATATATATATATATATATATATATATATATATATATATATATATATATATATATATATTACAGGAAATAAACAGAAACTTTCAAAAAGTGTTCAAATAACCCGTAGTTATTTTCCAAGTACGCTCTTTTCACAGACGAATTTAAAACTTGAGTTGACATATTCGGAACAATATTGTTAAAGGATGTAGTAACCAATCTTAGCAAATCTTCTTCATTAGAGTACACTTGTTTCTTGATATATCTCAAAGGAAAAAGTGGGGTTAGGTCCTGGGACCTTGCAGGCCAGGATGTATCACTACGAGTACCAATCCACTATCCTGAGAAGTGACGGTTCAAATAATCTCAAACAATTCTAGCCAGCAGCTGTGAGTAATGGCTGAAGGCAAAAATTATTCAGAGCCTTTTCCAAAGGATTTACTAACAAATTTATGTAACGGACTTTTGTTGAATTGTTCTGGTAGATAGGTCCAATTACATTCGTACCGAGAAGCCAACCTATACATGTTGAAACCACCAGGTAATCCCTTTGTAGGGAATATTGTGATGAAGAGAGCTGAAAAGAAAATTCGAAAGTAACCTGAAAATTTTATTAATAAAAAGTACATGTGGAACATAAAAAGTATGGGCCAGGTCTTTCAGTTGCACCAAGGATAATCCTGGCTTTTGTATGGCGTCAAAGGCAAATCATACATGAAGGGAAACAGGTTTTTATTCTTCTCACTGGTAGTGTTTTTTATCTCGAAATACTCCTCGTCGAAAAACTTCGGCAAAAATAACACTCCCACTTCGTACGACCTCACGTACACCCCCCTATCTTTGGCGAAGGGACCTCCCCACGCAGATTTGGACAGGTTCGCACTGGTTATCAGATAGTACGCCAGCTTACTGAGACAGGGAGAAACGCGGCAGTACGATTTGATGTGAGGCATTGCCCGAGTGCGACCGAAAGCCTCTGCCTTCCACTGACTGAAAAAAAAAAGGATGCTGTTTCATACAAGTCGACAAGATATATTGTCAGTTGTTAGGCATTAAATAGAGCGTAAGTCCGAAAAAAAAAACATAATAGTGTCTGAATTTTTGGGTCCTTTGGAGCTTCTGAGCCGTGGTATGCAGATTTTTGGGCATGAAGTTTCGTCTATATCTGCAGACATTCTCAAAGGCGATGCGGCAATGGTCGAAGTATCCTTCTTTGCTGTGAGGCTTTGATTTTATGTGGTTCAGATGACGTGTATTATTTATCGGACCTAGAATCGGACTTTCAATCAAATCTAATTGATTTTGCGCAAGTTTTTTCTCTCAATGGGAGGATTTGTGTATTATGAACAGCCGGCATCCATGTTCTGTGGATATTTAGGCTCTCTTCTTTGCGGTTGAAGTTTTTTCTTATGTTTGTGAATTTCTATGACCTCCCTATAAAGAGCCTGGGGTATAGTTCAAAGATGTGTCCAGCAATATCATGATCCTCCAACATGGCGTGTTCAACCATAGCCGATTTCTGTTCATGACCATATCAACAACTTCTTTTGTGTTCCGTTAACTGCGTTTTTATGTTTCTCTTTGTGGTCCCAATATAAACAGAACCAGAACTGCACTGTATTTGGTACACTCTCAGAGCAGATAATTCTTTTGCAGATCTGAGGCTCTCCTGAATTTTTCTCGTGAAGATGGTTCCACCCCATGTTTCTCCAGAAATCCTCCAATATGGTCCGTCACAGCGTTAATATAGGGCGGGAAAATGCGTCCATTAACGGCTGGTTCGGGGTCAATAATTGAACACCCCTTTTCTTATTTTTAGGAAGAAATGAGTTATTTAGAAAACGCCATTTCTTATGATGGCTACCGTAAGGCCGAAATTTACCGAGCCATCATCAAGCCTACGAGAAAAATTCAGGAAACCCGCAGATCTGCAAAAGACTCACGAGATCCATTATCTATTCCAAGAGTGTACTGAATACAGTGCAGTTGTGGTTCTATCTATATTGGAACAACAAAGAGAAACATAAAAACGAGGTTCACGAATCACAAAAAAAGTTGCCGATGTAAGTGAAACGAGCGTCGATTGCAAGTGTTATCAGTTTGCTGTCACGGTAATTGATCCTTACAAAAAGTTCAACAGTCATATTATTCACTTCAATATTCTCTCTTGATTGCAGTAGGCCATTTTATGCGTCAACATTTCCACTTCCGTTTTGACTTGAAAAAATTCAACTCCTCGAAGTGAAAGTGTAAATTGCTGCTAAACATGCACAAAATACAGAACGAATAACTAGAATTCTGAAACCTACCAGTAAAAGAAGCTGATTTTAATAAATCTCCTTTTTATTCAATCACATTTATAAATGCTCGTGCGTAGGTTCTGTAAGAAGTGCTGCATAAAATATTATTATTTTATTAGCAAAAACTACAAAGTTGACCTACTGTTGCATAAACCCACCATTACATCCCGTTTTCGGGCTTATAGGCAATCATTAGTGCACGGTAGATTCCAACCAATAACTCGAACGTCGTTGATTTTCCATAATTCGAAATTGCTTGCTAACTTCAATAAGCTTACAGATTTCTTGTCCGAAAATGTTCAAACATACTGTCAACATTTTTTTCTCCGCCTGAATATGACCTTATATTTACTTATTTTGTAAAAAAGCAGGCTATTACAGGATATTGCTTGAATGCCATGGTTTTTGTAGAGAAATGTGGAAAATTAGGCCTAGTACAAAAAATAAATTGACCATTCAACTACTGGAGAAAAATTTTCGGTATCTAAAATGACTCTTCCCTAAAAGTCTTATCAATTCTAATAATAAATATCGACAAACAGATTATCCACACTATCTTAATATTCTTTCTATGAATTGAACCTGATTTATTTGTACGTAAATAACCAGTTAATGTTGGCCACGACGGTAGAATTTGAATAACCATTTGTTCAATAGATATTGATCACAACATGAAATCTTGTGGAAGAATATTCACTAATAATTGGCTGAAAAATGGATATTAAACGAGAGTGATTTTTCTTCCAAAGAAATCAATTGCACACCTAATATAACAGATTCGGCGAAACAAATCTCAAAATTAGCGGTTGGAGAAAAAAAAATTGTATTCAATGTTCCGAAAAAAACTCGTGAAATGGGAAATCTATAACTTGTACCGAAAGCATGTATTTTTTATACTAGTTAAATAAATAACTCTCATAGAGAAATACTTTGATTTGAACTTTTTTCTATACGTGCCTTATATCATAAAAATGATCTTTTATCTTCTTTTCTTTGTTGAACTTCATTTCGATCGGACAAGGTTCGGCTGCCGAACCGCTCTGAGGCGTCTAACTGATTTTTTTCTCACGAACAATAATCCTACTATAACCATTAGTTTCAAAAAGAATGAGCTCACTCACTGTAAATAATCCTTTAGCCATTTCTGTTTCTCGTTAATAGCTTTAGAGTAAGGCAGACATCCTCCACTCTCGTGCCCGAAATAACCCGTCATTACATTGTCCACTGTGGGATAAACGATGCTCAAGGTACTGTTGGAATTCATCGGCATTGGACTCTTCGTGTGGCTAGCCAAGACTCGAAGCAGAGATCCCCGCAGCCATTCTGCCGGCGTCTTACCTGTAGGAGACTTCGATGAATAGGTAATCCACAAACCACAGAAATGAAATTAGAAATGTAGAGGCTGCCTTCCCGTGTCAAAATTGACAGCTTAGGCTCAGCAACCACCGAAGGCGCTGATGGCGGTTATTTTATTCCCACATAGCACCGGATGTTCAATGGACATTTTTAGGTCCATTATAGATCCAAACGTCCATGGATTCGAAATGGATATCCATTGGATGTACGCTTTTGGACGTCAACTTGAAAATCCAAAAATGTTTATGCAATGGACGTCCAGAGATGGACATTGTTTGGGAATGTGAAACTGTACATCCATTGGACGTCCACTTTCGGACATTAACTTGAATATATAAAATGTTTATCCAATGGACGTCCAGAGTTGGATATTGTTTGGAAATGTAAAACTGTACATCCAGTGGACGTACACTTTTGGACGTTAACTTGATTATCCGAAAATATTTTTCCAATAGACGTCCAGCGGTGAACACTGTTTGGAAATGTGAAACTGTACATCCATTGGACGTACACGTATGGATTTCGATTTGGATATCCAGAAATGTACATTTACTGGACGTCTAGATGTGGTCGTTATTTGGAAATTTGGAACTGTTGAAAGAATTTTACACAATTATTTCTGATTTCTCACAAAAACAGTAATAATTTCATTGATTAAAAATTTACATATCTTCGGTTTTGAGAGAAAATTACTAATTGATTCTGAATATGAATCGAATATATTCAAATTACGCGCCAATCGTTTCGCCCTCAATTGAGAATAGCAGAATAGCGCCAACAGCACTTCTTGTCGGTAGTGGCACAACATACATAACAATTGCTGTGGTAGTGGGTAGTTATTGTATCTGTATTGGACGCAGTGGACGCTGGGAGCTTTCATTTTGTACGAATGTTGAGTTTTGTGTATTCTGATCTGTATCATAAAGCAGAAACAAGCTATATTGAAGGTGAGAGACTATTTTCAGTGAAAGTGAGGTTATACCATACTTTTCAGTGTATATCTTAAAAAAATATTGATCGTTCGTCTGATCAACCCAGAAATACGAACTTGCATATTTCAAGAGAGTCCGGCGAGTTGCAATAAATAAAAAAAATCAGTGGTGGAACAGTTCCAGTATTCAACAACTGCACTGATGTTTTGCAGTCACCAAAGTATGATAGTCCTTCAACCAGTTCAGCTTTATATTCGGTAGAATTAGTTCTAACCCTAACACAAATGCGACTGTTATACTACTGATAAATAATTTGATTAAAAAATATCTCTTCGACAGATAGTGAGTCCTGTTACCATTTTGAAATCAATAGTACTAGTCATGGCCATGCAACAAAATGAAACTATGTCGTATTTAAAATGTCCACAAATGTTTGTCAGTTATTATCAACCTGAAGTCCATAAATTTTTTCACCATCTCAGATTGCTTTAAGTGTGAACTTATATAAACTCTCAACTTTTTTGTAGAAGCTGCTTAATTACCTAACATCACTGAGAACAAGAAAGTAATCGAAGAAGCTATCATGAGATGGCTCAGAAGAGCAAAGGAGAGAAAATAAATTTTTCCATATATGTATTGACATGAAATAATTTATTCATTTCCAGGAAAGATTGAGTTTTTGTTGAATTTCTTCCCCAGAATTTATTCTTCTATTTTTAGTATAATAAAAATTGTTTGTGTGGAAAAGAACTCTTGTTTGATTCAGAACTGAAAATATAAATGTTAAGCTTATGAATATCGTCAGTATTAATAAGTTTGGTTCCTTGCCAAATATATAAGAAACACTGTTATCTCGAATGGGTTAACTTATATTTGAAAGAGGTTTGTTTCTAACTTTGTTTCATTCATTCATTCATTGAGATATAGTATATGTAATTCAAGTCGGATGCGATGATTCACCTATGTGTGCGCTGACTAAACGGTTCGGTATAGACGAACATTATGTTCACCCAAAATGTTGGTCTCTATCAGTTCTACAAAAAAGTCTATGGTACTATATAGCTAGCTTTCATATTTGAATCACTACAATGGTTTTTTTGTTAATCTATACATATAAAATGAGACCTGAAACTTCCATTCATTTTTAGGAAACATCAATAGTTTTGTTGAAATTTTTCTCTTCAAATTTTATTTTTGTTTTATATACAGTAAGAAGTGATAAATATATTTGAATATATTGTGCCATTTTCAATTATGAATAGTTCAAATTTCACCCAAATAGCACAAGAACGTCCAATAGATGTCCACTGTATGTATGTACGATCTTCCAATGGACGCCCATATGAGATTCATGAAACATCCACTGGACGTACTATTGACATCCAGGGACCAGGACTTTCGACATCCAATGCGGGTCCATAATGAACGTCCACTGGACGTACATTGTATATTCAATGGATACCCATCGGACGTACATATTAAGTACAATGGATATCCATTGTACTCAATATGTACGTCCGATGGATATCCATTGAACATACGTACGTTCTGTGGACGTTCATTATGGACCCCCATTGGATGTCCAAAGTCCTGGTCCTTGGATGTCAATAGAACGTTCATTGGATGTTCATGTATCTGATCGTCTTACGATCGGATCTCGGATCTGTCTGAATCCAGCCTAAGAGTGAAGCGATTGGACGTAGACTTTGAGGAGGGTATAAATTGACATTGACGTCTAACTGACATGTAATATGTAATGCTATTTCGATAATTTGATGGCTGCGAAGCATAGGTTATGAATTTGTTCAGAAGAATTTTGAATAGTTCAACATTTTGCGCAAGGATTGTTTCCCGAAAGAACTATTTTCTTTCGTGAGTTATGAGCTGTATTTTATGCTTATAATGGACGAGGACCAGATGTTTTCCGAAAAATGCAATGATTTTCATAATTGGATAGAGTGAATGAAACCACAAAACTATAAAAATATCTTTCAAACAAATTTCCAACAAATATTCCGTTTTCAAAAGATATTTTTCTTTTGAGAATTTACGGTACCACGTACTTACACAACGCACTTCTTTCATCTAAAATTCCAGATAAGTTAATGATGGATTATGTTGAAATGCAAAAAGATGTATTGTAGGTAGGTACGTATCAAGTTGCATATATTCCTGGTGCGATCTCAGATTTGTTTTGTTTCGTCAAAAACTCTAGACACGATCAATCATATCCACGGAATTTACTGCGATTTCCAGTAGATGGTGCAAGAATCGAATTCTGTCATTTTTTGGCATTTGCATTCCAATTCATTCGAATTATGCACGAAGTTTTTCATAATTTTACTGTTCCTTTCAACCAGTTGTTTGTCGTTTCCAGTGCAGTTCTCTACCCTTAGTTATTTGGTTGCTTTAGTTGTTTTCTATTTGTTTGGTAATATTTTTAAGTGTTGTTTTAAATAGTGTTTCATAATGGATATCAGAAGCTGTTGTAATATTCGTGGACGACGTAATCAATCATCTATATCAAGTTTCGATGGTTAGTACAAAACATTCAATACACAAGTACTCAACTTCAACTGGGCAACATAACGCGAGATTATTCTGACGCTGATGAAAACAAATTCATTTTGCTTAGTTTTTACTTTGATAGAAGTTATATATTTGTGTTATTTGCTTATTGCTTTTCAGAATTTCCCTACATGCCCAGTAAAAGGATGCAATGAGAAAAATTTGAAAGCATAGAATATAACTTTTTTCGGGAGAGTGTTTTCAAATACGGTCTTCTTGTACAGCGCCAGAATAGCCTGCACTGCAGCACTCTTCCTTCCTAATGAATTGGAATTACTCAGGTTGATCTGGACTATGGAGGATCCAATTCATTTCGAACTAAACACTACATTGCTCAATAAACTCTATATTGAAGTACTATGTTTTCCATGAAGTCCAACTGCACTACCTCTCACGTCGATACCGATATTACGAAGAATCTCATCAAATTATGTGAAGACTTTCAGCACCGAATAGTAAGAATTTCTATGACTTTTAATACTAATTTCTCATAACATATATCGAGAATTAAAGCAAATGCATCTATCTGTTATATATATATATATATATATATATATATATATATATATATATATATATATATGTATCAAGATGCATATCTGAGTTTGACGTCTAAACAGAGAAACATTAAAAATATAGCGAATTCTTTGATAAGAACTCGTGCAATTTTTGACAGAACTCTTGTATCTTTATCTTTCATTATGTAGAGTGTTGAAAAAAGAAAGGAACACACTGACTCTGCACGAGTTCTTCTAGACTTCATAATGTCATGGGTCTAGAGTTGCCGCTTGACGCCATCTGTAAAGGAGAACGTGAATTTCCCTGGATGTCATTATCAAGTGAGCCATAGGTCTAGCGTTTTTGACGAAAACTTCAACATTGTATTGATATAGAAGTCATTTCACCAGGATTTTATGCATCTTAATTTTTATTATTAGTTGAGTGTTGAGTATCGATCGATCCAAGTATGGAAAATCTGGCTTCAACTCGTCGATAATATAGAAATCTGAGCATTTTTATTGTGTCCAGTTTTCTTCAATCAATTCAGTTTTGTTCAATAGTTTGGGGCATTGCTTATAAATTGGATAGTTAGCCAATGCATGTGTAAAAAGCATTTGAAGTGTTTTGTGACGCCATCTATACTATGATATCAATATTTCCGTTTACTTCACAATTAAAAAAAAAATCCCCCTCTGAAAGGTAAAGTAGGTGCAGTTTGATTGGAATGTTAGCAAAATGCTAAAGATTCAAAATAGTATTGACGGTGGAAAATAATTCAGGAAATAAAAATTCAATTAAGAGATTACAAAATCAAGCTGAGATAGGCAAAGGCATACTTATATGAACTAGAAACTATTGCGCCAAATTCATGTAGCTGTTGTTGAACTAATCTGCACCGCTTTGACAACTATTGCTCACTTGATGACACGATGAGTACAGAATTCCCACTCCTTTGTTGTGAGCTTGGAGACCTGTCGAACCTCTCTTGCTCAGGGATCTTTTTTCGAAAGAACAGCTTAATTTTGAATGAAAGGAATGAAATAACCATCAGCGCCTTTCGTGATCGTTGTCCGTAAGTTTCCAAATTTACGCAGAAGGCCGCTGTTACATTTCTAAATTTATTTCTGTGTTCAATCTTTGAAATAATCAAAAACATATGATTAATATACGACACTGGCTTCGACCTCCATAAAAAAATTGAATGAAGATATGATTTGGAAACAAGCCCACTGATGCCATCTATCCGTAGTGCAATAGTTTTTCGTTTATACAAGCATTGTTTATAGAGATAAGTTAGCCAACCTCATAGAAAAATAATTTGAAGGGATACTATAGGTAGATGGCACTGGTCCTAATATTTTTACTTCAATTGTAACTTCGATAATCTTGATCGGACGTGTTTTATTATGGGGACATTCTCTTCACTTTCAACATTCGCTCTGTCGACAAGAATTGTTATTTTGGATATTGAAGTGAATATGCCGTTTTATTGATCCCACTATTGCTATCTCGGAAACGGTAAGACCTACAAGGTTGGTTGAATTGGACAATAGCTTCCTATTCAAGGGAACTGGAATAGTCTCTTTCCAGATTGAAAAAGTCAGTGGTTGTTTTTGGAATATTCATATAAACGATAAGATTGGAACCTTCGGTGTGAAAGTAGAAACTTTTCCTAAAGATCAATTACCCTAACACCTACTAGACTAGATTTAGTATCAATTTTCTGAAAATGCAAACCTTGTTAGCGAAACGCGCGGCAAAAATATCAGTTTGGTATTAGGGTAATTAATCTCTAGGAAAAGTTTCAACTTTATCACACTGGTTCTTATTTGGACAGAGGAATACCAGTGCTCCATTTGCCAATCCACTTTGAAGTTACATTGTTTTTTTATTACTCAATTGATTGCAGTTAGTATTACCCATGGAACCAATGCTTGATGCTTGTGCAATGATGCCCCAGGACAGAGGACCTTCACTTTCAGGCGTTGTTTTAACAGGTAGAACGCAGTGTTTGGATAAGAGTTCACCAACTCTGTTGAGATGACTGCCATTAGTGTTTGGATAATATTTGCCAGGAGAAGAGTAGACCAAAAATACCCTACAATAAAGAATTAGGATAGAAACACACACCTAGATCAGACAAATCATCTAAGAACATTTTTTTCAGACCAGTTCCAACTGCATGTACACAGTAAGATGATGAATTGACAGCTGTCAAAAAACAACTAGTTACCTGGCTAATACCACGAAGAGCATTGGGTTACATTAGAAAGGTGTCAGTTGAGGATTCTTCACAGGAAGAAATTTATGACTATATGTCGAGATGTCAAAAATGTTTCAAACTAGATCAAATTTAAACGTATTGTTTTTCATCTGCCATGAAGCCTAGGAGAATTCATTGTTTAGCAATTCCTTGCTTTATGGAAGAATTGGATCTTGATTATTGTTTGAACATCATTATTTTGTGGCGGATGATTATTAGTTCCGTAGTTTTCTGGGTTTCTTACCACTATCTGAAGAAATGAGAATTAATTTTGGAATCAAAACAAGTAGATAAAGGAAGATTCTTAATCTGCCACGAAAAGTTGCTGCGTCGATTGAAAAACAGTTCCTTCTGGATAGAACAAGTCAAATTAGTCAATTACAAAGATTGCCAACAGAAAATAATTGCATTTGACCAGGAATTTGCGTATGAATTTTGAAAACGGAAGGGGATTTAGTTAACGATAAACTTGGGATCAATCGAAATTGACAAAGACAACATTATTTCAAGAGTGAATAGTATTAAATATTTAGGTATAATTATTGACCAACATCTCAAGTGGAATATACAAATAATCTTTCCAACTAAAAAACTGAGAAGTTTGCTTCCTAAATTCAAGTTCTTCAAAAAATTTCTCAAAATTCCCTATTTAGAAATACTATATTACTCTCTCATCCAGTCTCAGAAGAATTATGGAATTCTTAGTTGGGGAGGTGTAAATGATACTCATTTGAAACCATTAGAAATTCTTCAAAAATATTTTCTAAAAATTATATATTGAAAAAATATTAGATATTCTTCTGACCTACTCTATAAAAAGAGCAATAAGATGGATGGATAATATAATGATTAATCTCTTTTCTAAAATAGAAATGAAATCAAATACAATGTGCATCACTACGAAACCAGACATAAAGATAAACCAACTCTGAAAACAAAAGTACATAAAACAATTGGCCAAAAAAATTATGCATTCACTTGTTCATATCTATATGACATTGTACCAGAGGAAATCAAAAACACAAAATTATTTATATCATACAAGAAAAATCTGAAGGAATGGATACTTATTTCTAATAGAAAACTACTTAGTTATATATTGAAAACAAACTAATTATACCTATGTTTCGATCCTAATAATTTTTTCGCATTTCTTACATAAGTAATACGAATATCCCACAAGTTTTACTTCGTGGGATTATGCATTTAGTTTATTAATAATTTGATTTTTAATATTGTATACCTGTTTTTGAATTGTTTAATAAACATTATTTATTTATTTATTTATTTATACTTGTATAGATTCCAATATTAATTCTTATTTTTTTAAATTATGGTAGGTTAGAATCCCAGAAAACTACGGAACAAATGTATCTTGAAATATTGAAAAATTTTAAATACCTTACAGCTCCAAAATCGGTTCGTTTAACAATGTCAATGAATGGTTGTAGTATTGGTTCATTGTAGGTTTTCAGATAACTTAGTAATCCAGTTTTAAATCCTGTTGGCGACTCCCCATTAGTTTCGGGGCTGGAATCATGGAGCTTTGGACAAGCTGGACTCAACCACAACCTTAAATTTTCAATTTAACAAAAATTATGGATTTTTTAAAATGAACTCACCCTTGATTGTAATGGTTCCAATCTTCATAATACAAATTTGCTGTTGAGACAGCAATGCGAATCGAATTATCTTCATACACATATATACCAATCTTCCTGAAATAAAAATCCAGACACTTTCAAATGTTACCCCCGAACAAGCATGAAAATAAATTTTGCAATGCTCAACTTACGAATGATGAACTCCAAAAGGGTCTTTCATCTTAACCAGTTTATGAGTAACGTTGGGGCAAAACTTGTCAATAAATTTTGCCATATCAGGCCAGTCGTCCCCATAAAGTATGGTTAGTGGTTTCAAACTGAAAGGGAGTTAATGGATGTGAGTTATGTCTCAAAGTGTGGATAATTATCACCTCTGTTTTCTGGCTTGGTACTGCTTCAATAACCAATCAATGTCGATCATGAAATTGATTTGTAAGGAGCACTTCAATTCCCCCAAACTTGGGCATAGTAGATCTGAAATTCAATTGATTCAAATGATGGCTAGATATATTCAAAGGCTTACAGTTGTTGAAAAAAAATAATTCGAAGATGTAAACCTACTGAGAGTTGTTAACCCCTTGGCGTCATCTTTACAGGTACCAAATAAAAGAAAATGCTTAACAGAAGAGAAGTCTTGGATAATGAGTATACTTTGTTTTAATTTTTCTTTAATGGTTATTAACTAAAACAGTAGCTTCATTTTTTCACTTGTTCTTACCAGTAAAAGTTATAGCATTTTGCTGCTTCTGTGTCTCAGGAGCTTTTATGATTGTAGTAAAAAATAGATTGTAAGGAGCAGCTCTTTTCAACTTCCTCATCATTGTTCCTTTCTCAAAATTTTCATCTGTTTTTTTACAGGACGTTATGTTTGAAGTGGAAGATGATGTACTAGCTAAACTATTTTGTGACACGTCAGGTGTGTTAGAAGCACTCTGATCTTTTGATTTACCAATCAGCTGTTTCATTATTTCTAGCTGTTCTAGATAGATATTTTTTGGTTGGGGCAATCCATTTGGAATCACTGGGGGATCACCCATTTCTATTAAAGTATTTACTGAAAAATAAATATACTAAGAAGTTTTTTCTCTTTGTAGTTAGAATACCTTACGATGTGGATGATCATATTGTTTGAAATGGTGTGGGTTCTTGCGGTAACATCTTTCAGAATGTGGGCAAAGTTCTTTCTTGTTTTTCTTCACTTGATTATCTGAAAATCATTTTGTATTCAAAAGTTTGGAAGCATGAAGGCAAATGAAATAGCAACCAACCTGGCGATTTACTTGGTTTTCTCTTCAAAAAACCCTCCATGATGTATCTTTTTGTTGGGATTCATTCAGTCCATATGGAATATGAATAGAAAGTTAATCGATGGATATTCAAACAAATAATATGAATGGAAATGGATCTCTCAGGGAGTACACTAACATGAAAAGTGTAGAAATTCAAAATGTATATTGGTTCTCATGTTTTCATAGTATGTAAATTATGGAATGAAAAAGTTATAGACATTAAACGTTATGGTACTTTTTGACAATAGAAAAAATCTTGGAAAATTATCATTTTTTGACGTCAAAAATTGTTTTTCCGAAGGTGTTTTCTGGCGCTCTTGTAAAACGTATTCGTCTCTCCATCTTTCTCTCACTATCTGGCTGTCGGTGAGTGAGAGAGAAGGAGACAGACAAATACGTGTTGTATACAAATACATGAGCGCCAGAAAACACCTCTAGTCCGGTTAACCAGTTCATAGCAATCGGTCAGTCAGTGATGCCAGCAGACAAAATTTCAAATCACCAGATCTATGAAGCAAAAATCACCAGATTCCTGAAATTCTGTCTATTGAACGAAAAATGAATAAGCAATTGTGACCAAAACTACGAAGTTTGAAACAGAAAATTTATTGAAATAAATACGCATGCTTGCACAAAAAAAATATAAAAAATATACAGAACTCTTTCATAAATAAATATTTGAGGAAAAACAAACAGAAAATTAAAGGCCAAGTCAAGAAATAAAAAAATAAACAGAAATCACTTGCGAATGAATATTTGAAAAAACAAACGGATAATGAATGGCCAAGTATATTTTGATCAACTACCTTCTGCTACAATTTTGATTCGTATATTACATTACATTACATCCGACAGCTTTCTGATTGGTCTAAATTTTAATTTAACGTTTTTGACATTTATTTATTACTGTAGAAAGTAATTTGATGTGGAAGTCCATATATCACTCGATTTCAAATTTAAAAATAATAATTAAACTTGTTTCTTCGCTTCTACCACAATGTATCAAATGTTTAGAATCAAAAAAAGTTTTACTTTCAATATATTAACAAATCCCATCTCTGGCACAACGGAATGAATCTCCCATCTCCCAAACTCATTGAAAATATTTATATGCACAGCAAATAGCAATTTTGAATACTTGCTCGCGAATAAGTTCACTATAGTTTCAGCAATGACCGCTTATCGATTTCGGGTCTAATCAAGTTCTAGTAAATGAAGCTATGCAGCGCGACTTGTCGCATAACATGACTAATTGGCGCTCTCTGGTGAAAACTTTCAAACAATGTGAAAGTTGTCAAAGTGGTGCTTATTAGTTGAAGTCTTAGTCAAAGTGGAGCTGCGGAATTATGTTGAAAGTTTGGGATATTATTAAAATTATAACTAATGTTTATCAACCAAGCACAATTCATGGTGAACGTTCACATTAAAAATGTAAAAACACAGACGCTCATAAAATTACGGTTTGGAATTATCGAGCAACGTCAAAGTCAATATTGTTTGTTGAGGCTGTAAAAATGTTCCGGAATCCATTTTTTGGTTTTTCTCTTCCCCAAAAAAGAAAAGGAAAACGTTTATCTGTTCTTTGTTAAATTGGTATATTTGCCCCGATACGTCAAATTTTAAGCCCGTATGACACGGACCAGTTTTTCACTCATAAAATGAATCATTTTTTAATTTAACGAATCATTGACAATGAAATGGATAATTTTCTGTGCAGAAATCTAATGTTGTGTGACACTAAAACAAGATATCCTGTATTACACGATAGAGTGAAATATGTGTACACTTCCTCATTCAGAAAATGGATGAAAACATGAAATTCGTCCATTTTCTGAATGAGAAACTGTACACATATTCCACTCTATCGTGTAATACAGGATATCTTGTTTTAGTGTCACACAACATTAGATTTTTCAGACAGAAAATTTTTCATTTTATTGTCAATGATTCGTTATATTAAAAAAATGATTCATTTTATGACTGAAAAACTGGTCCATGTCATACGGGCTTTAATTAGCAATAGTTATCGCGAAGTTGTGCTCATTAGTTGTTTTCTTGAATGTGGCGCTACGATATTAATTTTAAACGCAATAAATTCAAAACCATAGGTGTCAAAACATTTGCTCCATGGTCCCAAGTTTTTGGTGCCCTATTAAGGAGAAAGGAGAAAACAGGTAGTACCCGGAGATCACGCCCCGACTCAAAACGGATACAGCGAATCTTGCCCCGAGTCCAAGTCTCCAGAGGGACCCAATTCTTGAAATCGTTGGAAATATTTCTCTAGAGAATTGTTTCATACTCCCAAATTCTCTTGGGAAATACGAAACGTAGGAATAGCTATTCTTGGGCGAGTTAGGAATGTGTTTCCGGAGGAAACTGTATGAGCGACGTATGTCGAGTACGCTTCCCATTGAATTTATATTTAAACCAATCACGTTCTCAAAAATCCAATGTTATTGATAGTTTCAGGATAATTTGATAATTTGATTTGAAATATTTAACCGTCCGATGTACGTCGGATTTCGGATTTGAAGTATTGAACGTCGGATTTGAATATGTTTATTAGGGCCGGTTGTACAATTTACGATTGATCTTCAAGTGACGATAAAGAAGCAGAACCTGACAGAAAATGCATGTAAAATATGTCAAAGTATAGTTTTATCGGCAATCGGAAGATTAATCGAAGATTGTACAACCGGCCATTAGTATTTATAAGCTTCGGTTTGGATTCAATAACATATCAGAATTTTGTTAGATATACGTGATACAAAACTAAAACAACATTCAAGAATATACATTTCAGCATATACTGAGTTTAATAATGTTACCTGCATTTCTTTGCTAACAACAGATTTTTTGTTTGGTGGAATCAAGAAAGGGTCTAACACATTTATTAAATACCTAGCCAGTTGTTTACTCAAACGGAAGTTTTTGATAAATGAAGCCTCATCCACTGATTCAAATGGATTATAAACTACAGACCGTCTACGTTCTTGCAATAGCTGTTCTTCCCACTGAAATGTATAATAAATTATACATTTCAGTGGTTCTTCCGCGTTGGCCATATTATTAAGAACAAACATCCTCATAGCATTTTCCATTTTCTCAACTTATTATTCCCACAATATTTTCAAAATAGTACTCGGTAAATACACATCAACAATAAACTCATATGTAATCACAACTCCATTTTCATAAATAGCAATCAAGAAAGAAATATCAACTAATTGTACCGTGATCTTGAAATCAAAATCAAGCCACGGAAACTGTTCTGTGAACAGATTCACTAGTGAATTCGATTTCTCCTACAGAAAACTTGGAGAAATAATTCCTACTGATTTGATAGGAATTGATTCCTCTTATTGGCTTCAAGAATAGCAAAATCACGAATCAAGAGAAAATGACGTCATTTTCTCTAGAGAAACATTTCCTACAATTTCAAGAATTGGGTCCCAGAGAAACGCGATAAGGTCATTTGTCATTTGGGCCTGACGCCTGACGCCTGACCCACCGATCTTTAAATATAACTGGATGAGCATTGCCATATAGTAAAATTACGCCAACTAGTATATGACGTTTTGGAGCAAAGCACATGCGCATTAACGAAATGTCAAACATGGGCGACTCCGTTGGGTTAGTAGGAAATATTTTCATCTCACTGAAAATGGTCTCGAAAATTAGAGAGAGAGTCAAAATTACAAGAAACGAATGAACCTTCTTCCACTATAACTTCGCAGCAGTCACGTAGCCAAATACTTTCACTTGAAAACTGCAAAGACTAAAATGAAATAACTTAACAACTCAACTAATAACTTGAACAAACCGACCGCCACTGATAAAATTGACGCTGTGACGTAATGACATTGACACTTTGGAGCAATGCACAGGCGCACTTACGATTTGGCAGGGTTCAATTTGGCGTAATTTCAGCAAGGGTCGAAAGCAACACTGCTCATCCAGTTTATATTTAAGATCGGTGGCCTGACCTCAAACGCCCCGGGTCCAAACTCGAACGCAAATTTTGATGTAACCACTGACAGACCTGACAGTTGACTGAATTGACAGCTGTCAAATGTGTCAATTGTCAATTCAATTTCTACGGCTAGTTTTTGTATTTTTCTCAAAATTATTTTGAAATGCAAGAATTGTAACAGATAAGTTGATAGATAGATCATTTGTAGAATACTGAAATAATGCGCAACAAGGTACGTGTTGCTTTCATTTCAATCTCACTGTCATTTATGCTCTAGAAATCATCCGTTTTTTTTATGAAATGTGGGCTAGGTACACTACATTACATGCTTGTAAATTTTATAGAAAAAAACACACCTTCATTGTACGAGCATGACAATAATCAGACAATTGAAAATGATAAGCTTTTCAGGTGAAGAATAAGGCTGGGTAAAAACCGACTTGAAAACGATATTGGATCTAGCTGTCATCACGGAAAACGGAAGAAACATGCCCGCAGCTACTCTAACTAGTCTTCAACACCCGAACAATGAAGATTGCGGGATAAGAGATGTTTGGGCTCATAACCTGGAAGACGAGTTTCGAACCATCAGACAAATTGTTCAAAAGTACCAGTATGTGGCAATGGACACAGAGTTTCCTGGAGTTGTTGCAAGACCAATAGGAGAGTTCCGTAGTTCAGCGGACTACCAGTACCAGATGCTGAGGTGTAACGTAGATCTACTGAGGATCATACAGCTTGGATTGACATTTTTAGATGATAACGGAAAAACACCCGGCGGGTCTTATACCACTTGGCAGTTCAACTTCAAGTTTAATCTACAGTAAGCACTTATATATTTGCTTTTGGGTCAGCCACAATGACATTTTCAAATGACAGAAGGTATTTCTTTACAGAATAAATGATTTGAAGAGAATATAAGTATAGGCAGAAAGACCTTGGTCGATAATTAAGCTTCAAATAAACTGCATTTATTATTATTAGCATAGATACAATTATTAGACAGTACCTTCCTTTTTTTGGCTTTTGGTTCGAGTTTTGTTATGAAAAGGTTATAACTCGAAGAGAATTGCATTTTTTGCAAAAAATAAGGCAGAATTTGCCCTTTTTCTGAACTTAAGTTTATTTGCCAAACAAGTTTTCATTGCATTAGATGTATCCCAACATACTGGAATGAGAATGTTCCCAGATTCAATGCCTTCAAAATTATTTTTGAACCCCTTCTTCAAAACATTATTCCTGGAAAAATTATACTTGAATTTTTGTTTTCACCTTCAGGGAAGATATGTATGCCCAAGACAGTATAGACTTGCTCCAGAACTCAGGCATTCAGTTCAAAAAACATGAGGATGAAGGAATTGAACCTCTTGAATTTGCCGAGTTGCTGATGTCATCAGGAATAGTATTGATGGAAAACATCAAGTGGCTGTCCTTTCATTCGGGATACGATTTTGGTTATCTCATCAAGTTACTAACAGACAACAATTTGCCACAAGATGAGAATGAATTCTTTGATTTATTGAAGTTGTATTTCCCAACCATATATGATGTCAAGGTAAGAAGTTTTAACTATTGAAGAAAACCAGTTTTATGTTCCTTTTTTGTTATTACTTTTTTTCACTTATTAGTACCTCATGAAATCCTGCAAGAATCTAAAAGGGGGTCTCCAAGAGGTGGCTGAGCAGCTGGAACTGGAGAGGATTGGACCACAGCACCAAGCTGGATCGGATTCACTTTTGACAGGAATGGCTTTTTTCAAAATGAAGGAGGTAAGAGTCCAAAGGCATTCTTTTGTGGAATTTAGGGCCACTTGTACAGGTTCCAAACAGACATAAGGGCAGTGTTGGCAACCCAATGGGAAAAAAGCTTTGTGTAAAAATAAGGTATTCTTCATTGAAAAAGGAAAATTTTCATTTTGATGTCTGCGCATGCGCAATATAGAAGTATACTAGATATTTCGCAAAAGGAGCTTCTATTCTGTGGATACGTTCAAGATGAAGGCCGATCGAGCTAAACATTGTTCAAAAAAAATGCGATAATGTTATTGGGAGCGCGCCAGGATCGTTTTGGACGTCAACATGAACGCAGCATGTGACACTGTGGTCAACTGTAATGTCAGAGGCAAATTTCAGGAATAGGGCTTAATCTCGTGCATCCAAATTTTATATTTTCCATACGAAATTCTGTTGAAGTTGTCGAAATAGCAATGAAAATTTGACAACAACTGGCTGAATTTCGGATAAAAGATGCGAATTTCGGGTGATAAATACGAATTTTTGATGCATCGGGATCCGAGTGTGAAAATAGGTACCATCAGCGAACCTTGTGATTTTCATAAGGTACCCTGAAGTAATAAAGGGTACATGTACCTTTAAAGAGGTATGGTTGCCACCACTGTTTAAGAGGATCTAGAGTTGAATAGAGTAGGTCCATAATATATGGAGTCAGGTTGTATCTCAGTGCACTCAAGTCTTGAAAATGAGGTATTGAACTTGTCAAATCAGTTCACTACCAGTATAATTTTTGTTAAAATTTATAATCGACCCCCGAAGTTGAAACTCAATTGAATGCCTTTAGAAAACCATATATTCAAATTGCAGTTTCATTTGAAAAATATAGACGATTAGAAAAATTCGATACCTTGTTTTTTGAATTCGGAGCAGAAACTTTTATTTTGTATTTGTAAATTTGGAATTTCTGAAATAGACAGACATTCACTTGACTTTCGTCTTTGTGCATAACTTTGAGTATTAGAAAAAAAACTAGTTACGAGACGTGGGATGTCATATTCTACACTTCGTTCGTGCATGAAGCTACACCCTATCTTTAAGCTTCGTCTATAGCTAAGCTCTGCTGAGTGTGTCTCCTTACGTTTAATTCCCTCTACATGTGTATCTCAGCTATTCATCAAATTTTTCCTATGACAAATGTCATTCCTCCACTGAAGTCATCAAAACATGAACCTTTTCGATATTGTAATTGCTTGTGATTTTATTTGGTATGTTAACTGCTATCAACAATTTACTGGGCCAATACCTGAAAGTCCAATGTTAAATTTCGAACATATTTCATGAATTCTGGCCTCATGTAGAATAACCACCTTGGGTTTGGTAAAGAAGGTAAATGTTCTGAAGAGTGTGTGTGTTACTGTTCTGTAAGGCTTCTTTCAAAAACTGCATCAAATTACTACTCTCTCGTAAGACTCAAGATGCATAAAACCCTGTTGCGTTGACTTATACCTGAAAAATTGTAAGCTCAAATTCGCGCTATCTCGAAATTCAATCGAAAAAACCACTTCAAGAGGCGCATTTCATGAATCTGGTAAGGTCTCTTTCTAACACGACCGACGGCAGCTATATGGGTAGTAGGTTGAGTTCATAAATTTTAACTAAATCGTTTATTTCCATATAATGAATTCAGAACATTCCTGGACAATAACGAATATAAATTATTACTTGACATCGATTTTGGTTGTGATTTTTAAAACTGTCTTCCATTCCTGAAATAGCCGAAAAGATTATATATTCATAAAACCGCGACACTTATTTCGCTTTACAATAGCTTCCTTAAGCTGACATTCAATCCGTAATTCATTGGTCCTAGTAATGTTCAGACCATAAATCACTGGTTAAATACATAGGGTGATTAATCATTAATACTAGGAACAGACTAGATTCACTGATTAAACGGGAACATATTCAACAATGGTGACTTATTCAATTCGATCTGATCAGTCAATAAATATTCCGAATTTTAGCTCTTGATTTCCAAAATTTCAAGGTTGAGTGTTCAACCTTTCTCCTCAAAATTCCATATTTTGAAATCATGTTTGAACTCTTGACCTATTAAAAACATGGGACATGATCCGCATGTGAATTCATAAACTCCTAATCAAATCAATTTATCGGACTAGTCAGAATAATTGGATGTAAATATGAATTTTAGATAATGAACATAAAGTTTGAATCTCGGTTTGAATATAATTAAAATTATCAAGTCAAATTTGATATTAAACATTTTCAAATTTGAGGAACAAAAATATATTTTAAAAGAAGAAATTCTTCTATACTATAAAATATTTGTTCACTCAGAAAGCGCTCGAGTTCATTGCTAAATGACATGTTACTCATATTACAGATATATCCTTTAAGCTCATAGATACATTTAAATTTATTATATAATTCAACTCCTATGTAGTCAGACGAGTTCTGGCAGATTTGGAATTGTAAGTAGCACTGGTGTAGACTTCCTTTCATTCGTTTGCTATACAATAATGCATCAAGTTGATATAAGAAGTTATTCCCTTTTATATTGCGACACAAACTTAAGGGTGGTTCAACTGGATTACATGCTCTCGAATTTGAAGCAGATACATATCAAGATAAATGTCTATTGTTGAAAAATAAAAGCACTTTGAAAACATGTAAATTTTTAACAAAGGTGAAAAAAAAAATATGAATAATAAAATGCATAACAATATAAATGTATAAAGTATATAAAAAGTTTCATCTGTCCATGGAGGGAATCAATAGGAGCCCGTTCATTCTAATTGATCTGAGAAAAAATCATCTACACTGTAATAAGCTTTCAAGAGTAATTGTGCTCCAACTGCTCTTTTGAATGATTGTTTGCTCATATTCTTGTAGTGCTCAGGAAGATGGTTTAATAATTTTATGCCCATATATTTGGGGGACTGTTTGAATTTGGAAGATCTGTGCTTGGGAATGCTCAACAGCTCAGGGTGTCGAGTGGAGTACTTGTGGGAGAATGAGTTTGCGGTACATGACTTTATATTATCTAATATGAACAAGAGACAACTTAGTATGTAGATACTAATGAATGTTAAGATCTGGTGTGATAAAAATGCTTGCATGATTCCCTCCAAAGGATACCAAACATTTTTCTAATAACTTTTTTTTGAGATACAAAAACTCTGTCCTTATCGACAGCATTTCCCCATAGTACGACGTTGTAGCTCAGATAACTGTAAAGCAGACTGTTTAAACTTAACAAACTTAAAGTTAACAATAAGATTGTTCGACCTACACCACTGCAGAAAGCATGTGATTAACTCTTCAGGTAAAGACTTTAGTTCCTCTAGATTCTGTGTTGTGACCACTAGGAAGGTGTCATCAGCAAAGAGATTGACAGCAGATGCTTTATCAGATAAATTAAAAGGAAGATCATTTACAAATAGAAGAAATACGAGTGGTCCCAGCACTGAACCCTGCGGAATCCCAGTGGTAATTTTATGATTATCTGAATTCGAATCTTTAATTTCAACAACTATTGTTCGATCTGAAAAATAGTTCAAGAGCCACTTCAAAAATACACCCCTGAATCCCAGGTTATACAATTTGTTTTCAATAAAATTATAATTCAAACAATCAAAAGCACGTGACAGGTCGAAGAAAACATCCGCAGAGTGCCTACCATTATCAAGAGAGTCATATATGTTTTCTAAAAAATTACAGGTAGCTGATTGAGTATACTTTCCTTTTCGGAAGCCATGTATCTATTCCTATAATTCTTTTCATAATGATATCCATTATGAAACGGACCATAAATCTGTATCGAAATGAAAAATCTGTATCATAAAGAGCTCATTTCAGTACAGATCTTCAATCAATTGGAAATTCAATTTAGTGGCGGAAGACTAAACTGAAAATTCGCTTCAAAATAATATGAGCATTTCCAATACAATATTGAAATCTATTGAGACTAGCAAGAATGAAATAAATGTAAATATTCCTTCCACTTCCAGATCAGTGGAACCCACAATACGAATATAAATCTAATATTTATAGTTCTTCATTATTTATCGGGTGTAGAAAAAATAGCGTATGAAACTCTCATGCAATGGTAATTAATATAAACCATACTCCCTTCAGCTTATTTCGCATCCCGGTTAATGCCTTTGTATTAATAACCACTGTTACATGATTGTCGCGTACTATTATCGACTTTTGTTAATCAAGATTAGTGAAAATATTCTGCTTCCAACTCATTTATTTTTTCACACGAATAAAGAATGACATTGAAAATATTGCTTTCTCCTCAGATGTTTTTCGAAGACACCATAGATGACTCAAAATTTTCCGGTCATCTTTATGGTCTGGGAACATCATTTGCAGTGAACGGCACTTCAAATAACTATGCAAACGACAACGGGGATACGACAAATTCGTCATGAAGTCCATTTGTTTGTTCCTTAGTGATAAGTATAAGGTGGAAAAAAATAAATTTTGCGAGTATGCGTTTTCCGAAAAAGTTTATTGGACATAATATATGTTATTGTGCTAGGTTTTAGGTTTTTTACTTTTTAACTATGGTGTGTATATACCAACTTGAGAAATTTGAAATGATTTAATAAAAATTATCGATGATAAGTTGAGTATTTATTTTTTCAATGACAAAATTATTCAATGATTGAATTTCAGGTATGCACGACTGCATACCCCGCTGTTTTTACCATTGTCCTAAGAAAACATTATATTACGTTACGAGGAGGATAAGTAGCCTATTATGCATTAGTGAAAATTGTTATGCATGAGGTGTAGCCTTATCCTCGAGATGTTATGGAGCCTGCGAGAAATGTCGGTCGCCTCAAGTTGTTCAATTGACACCAGTCATTACCAACTTTAATCGTAACATTTAGTTTTATTCGTAACAAAGTTGACATCTTTCATCGAAGAGTACATGCACATTAATAATGTCAGAATCGGGTTTGATACACTGGTTGATCATCACTTATTATTATAATAATATAAGTTTATTCATGAATAGATAATAACAATTACAATTCGAAAATTCTTTGAATATACATTTTTATGAATAAACTGAAAACAAACCTTATGAAGAGAACTTGTTTTAAGGTTGAAGTTACATACCTAGATAATCATCAATTTAAAGAAACCAATTTTATAAACTATTCAAAAATGTGTCAAAATAAATTCGAGAGGTCTTGATAATCCATATTTTACTTTTTTGTTTAAATGATGATAATGATTTAATTTTTTTGATTTCATGTGGCATTCTGTCATAAAGATATGGTATCATAAACTTGTAGTTTCTTTCTGCAATTTTCTTTTTAATTTTCTTTTTAGATGTAATTACAGTTTTATTTTGAGTTTCATATTTATGCTCATTATAATTTATATATTTTTTTATTTTTATGAATGTAAATCATCATTCTATAAATATATAATTGATTTATATCCATTTTTTCACTTTCTTTGAATAATAATTCAGTTGAATATTTCCAGTTTATGTTTATATATTTCAGACACCCCGCCCCAGCCTAATATTCCATAACTTATTTGGGATTGTATTAAGGCAAAATATAGAATTTCAAGTAGTGGTATTGTTAAAAATCCTTTCAATTGTCGAAATTTGGGAAGAAGATTTCGAAGTTTTTTACTATAAAATATATTAAATCATCTTTCGAACAATCTGTTCAGGCCAGTCTCAAATTACCTACACAGTAGGTTTCGGCTGGCACCTGTCAGAAAACAACTACTCCCCTGGCTAATACCACGAAGGGCATTGAATTATATCCGACCGGTGCCAGTGCAGGTTTCTTCACAGAAGTAAATCCTGCATTTGCTTTCGTCGATACAATGAAGGAATTGATTTTCAATTATAGGGACGGATACACTTGCAGACCGGTTTCGGGCTGTTTGGCCACTCGTCGGTGCAAGGCAGTGCCATCATCAACATAAAGTCGATGACTTCCCATAATTAAAAATCAACATCATTCAGAGTATCAAGCCCCGACCAAAGTTGATGCGAACAACGAAGTTATTGCGCCATCTACAAATGGACGAGGTATTCCAAAAGCAAACCGAATTCGCCCATTCCTTCTGCAAGGAAAATGTAAAAAACATTTGACATAGTCAGTGGGCATACTTGAAGACTGGCGTTAAATCAAATCATTTTTCGAACAATCTGTTCAGGCCAGTCTCAAATTACCTACACAGTAGGTTTCGGCTGGCACCTGTCAGAAAACAACTACTCCCCTGGCTAATACCACGAAGGGCATTGAATTATATCCGACCGGTGCCAGTGCAGGTTTCTTCTCAGAAGTAAATCCTGCATTTGCTTTCGTCGATACAATAGGAATTGATTTTCAATTATAGGGACGGACACACTTGCAGACCGGTTTCGGGCTGTTTGGCCACTCGTCGGTGCAAGGCAGTGCCATCATCAACATAAAGTCGATGACTTCCCATAATTAAAAATCAACATCATTCAGAGTATCAAGCCCCGACCAAAGTTGATGCGAACAACGAAGTTATTGCGCCATCTACAAATGGACGAGGTATTCCAAAAGCAAACCGAATTCGCCCATTCCTTCTGCAAGGAAAACAGATTGTTCGAAAGATGATTTGATTTAACGCCAGTCTTCAAGTATGCCCACTGACTATGTCAAATGTTTTTTACATTTTCCTTGCAGAAGGAATGGGCGAATTCGGTTTGCTTTTGGAATACCTCGTCCATTTGTAGATGGCGCAATAACTTCGTTGTTCGCATCAACTTTGGTCGGGGCTTGATACTCTGAATGATGTTGATTTTTAATTATGGGAAGTCATCGACTTTATGTTGATGATGGCACTGCCTTGCACCGACGAGTGGCCAAACAGCCCGAAACCGGTCTGCAAGTGTGTCCGTCCCTATAATTGAAAATCAATTCCACCATTGTATCGACGAAAGCAAATGCAGGATTTACTTCTGTGAAGAAACCTGCACTGGCACCGGTCGGATATAATTCAATGCCCTTCGTGGTATTAGCCAGGGGAGTAGTTGTTTTCTGACAGGTGCCAGCCGAAACCTACTGTGTAGGTAATTTGAGACTGGCCTGAACAGATTGTTCGAAAAATGATTTGATTTAACGCCAGTCTTCAAGTATGCCCACTGACTATGTCAAATGTATAAAATATATTTGCTGATCCCATTTCAGATGTCTATCTATCATTATGCCAAGGTATTTGATACAGTAGTCACTACCCATGATTTGTACAGGGCCCCAATTTGATAGTGAATTTTCGTAAGAAGAAATGGGGAGATATTTTGTTTTATCGAAATTTATTGTTAATAAATTTTTATCGAACCATTTTTTAACATTTTCAAAATCTTCTTGTACTGTTTTTTTTAACTCTGTCCAACTTTTAGCAGTGTAAAATATAACAGTGTCATCCGCGAACGCATGAATTTTTCCTTTGGATTTGAGTAAAAAAAGATCGTTTAGATAAATATTGAATAACAAGGGACCTAAAACTGTACCCTGTGGTACACCATATTTGCAAATTTTTGGACCACTAAATGTGTCATCAATATTAACTTATTGTTGTATTCTTTCGTTTAGGTTATTTGCAAATAAATCTTGGGTTATTCCGCGAAAACCAATATTCTGCAATTTTTCCAAAAGAAATTCATGACTGACTGTATCAAATGCCTTTGCTAAGTCAAGAAAAAAACAGATAGTTGGCAATCTATCATCGAGTGAATCGTAAATATTACTTGTCAAATAAGTAATAGCATTTTCTGTAGAAATATTTTTCCTGAATCCAAATTGGTTGGGAGATAAAATTTTCTGTTGTGTTAGATAGTTATCAATTCAGATTTTAATTTTTTTTGCCAGAGTAGATATTAGTGTTTATATATATTTGAACTGAAAACAGTATAATTAGGTCGAGGTATAGCTACGGTGAGTTTAATGAAATTGCAATGTTTCTAGTAAGTAGAAATGTAGAATTGCTGAAAAGACAATTGAAAATAACACGAATTTGGCAAACTATTTGAAATATAAAATATCTGATTTGAATTTTTATCACATATGAAAGAACAGGCAAATTCTTGCAGGAAATATTCACAGGAAAAACATTTAGATGACAACATACCTTCAATAAAGCCAATACCTCAACTAAGATGACTAGGAAACCCTGGTGTATCTAGTGATTCGATATTGTTTAGAATTTCTTGGCGAAAAACAATCGACGATTACAAAAGCTTTCTAATTTTTGTATAGGGGGCGTTATATGAGCATTTTCGAAAATCTGTCAAAAGTCGGTTTTGTCAGATTGACGTTTATTGTTGTCAATCAAAACTCTGAAATTACTTCTTCGCATTCAACAGTGTTTGAAAGTCTATATAAGTAGAATAAGTTTTGAAGTTATTACGAGTACTTTTTCACGATGTGTGGAAGATTTCATATTTTGTGTGGTCAGTAAAAATCTGGGGATCCAAATATTCTCCTTTATTCAGTATCTAAGGTAAGTACAAAACAAATCGTCCCGAAATAATAACATGAATGTAGCGTTGTAGCTAATTTTATTCGTTTCAGCTTGAGCAAAAGTCTTATATCGAGGAAGAAACATCTGTAGCTCTTATCAATGAGATATTGAAAAAAAGTTTTGTGTAAATGAAGGAAATATCGATGTGATACGTATTTTGAACCGTTGCATAACTGATGTGTGTATCCCCAATTCCAAGACAGTCTATCACTTCCAATACACTAGCATGAACTTTGTCGTACATTCTCAGGTGAATGGGCAAAGTAAATTTTCTCGGAATCAAAGTTCAGTCTTACAAACTGATATAAACACACTAAAAACTTGTAGAGGTAGCAGGTGACAGTATTGACAGGTTGTTAACGGTAGGTTTCTACGTTACATGCACGTTTTCTGAAACGCATTTGATTGGCTGTCAGGGCTGTCAAAATCTCAGTAGGCAAATAATAAACAGTGGTAGAATATTCGGTTGCACATTCCTCTCTACTGAAAATTAAGCTTCATATGGTATATGACTGATCGCCATCTACAATAGCGATCTGAAGCTTTTGCGATCTCAGAAATCAAGCAATCAGTTTTCGCCAAGTTTATCCCAAAATTATTCAGGTATAAGTAGATACACCAAGGGTTTCCTAGTCATCTTAACCTCAACCTAATATTCAGGGCTATTCAAATTTATGCATGTTGTGGATCTCGGAAACGGTAAGAGATAGAGTTGGCTACATCGGGGCGAACTTTTCTTTCAGTGTCCTATCGATTGATAATTTCCAAAATCTGTTCTTACTTTGCCGCAGGATTTTCTAATGAGCTTTCATAATACGTTCATTAAACTTTCAATACAGGGTATCGGCCGACTTAAACCACCCCTAAATTTGAATTTTCAAATGCGGACCTGTAGTTTTCATTACGATTCTTCAATCGGCAAAATTAAATTTATGTCAAGAAATGCAGTACTCACGTCTCAATATATTATGTTTATTTCATTTGGAATTTTCATGAATTGTGTTTTTTATTTTCACACGGTTACCTTCCCAGACATGTCAACAACTCAACAATATTTCGCCGCAATCTGATGGGCGGTTTTGGTCAAAAGCCGATTACACGAAAAGTAAGAATGAAAAAATTGTAAGAGTTATTCCATCCCCAAATTCAAGAGTTTTTCGCGTCAACGAACAGTACCAACATTGTGGGTTGCATACGTCACTTCTCATATCGAAGTCTCTGGACGAGGCCATTATTCTATGGTAAAATGTTTTTGCGGTGCATCCACATCATAAATTCAAGTGCATGCTGCGCAGAAACAGTTAATCTCAGGGTAAGTTGTGGGATCGTGGGGGCAGGCTGACGACGGAAAGACACAGGTAGTTTGCAATATAAGTAGTTTATTATCAACTGACGAGGGAGGTTCAACTTCACTCTAGAATAAGACATTAACATTGTATGGAGAAATAATGTAGATATTGTACTGCACAAACACTTAACAAGTATGAAAAAGAACTTGGAAGCTTAGCATGATAATGCAGATTAGCAAAATAAATACTTTCATATATATTGTAATTTCCTTGCCTAGAATAAGACCAGCCAATGTCACCAATACTAATAAGTAGTTAGACTAAAAAGCCATAATGGTTCTCATCTAACGTGAAAGCATGAAATGCGATAAAGTCTAGTAGCCAAGAATCGTGCAAAATGACTAGTTTCTTCGTAGTTCACACGCCGATAACGTCCTTATAAAAACATTTACAAAAAACAAGCGTAAACTGTAATGATTTGAATATTATTTGGAATTGACATGGTGGCGCCATCCTACGGGTAATCACTAAACTGTTAGGTTGGGGAGTTGGGGGGTAATAGAATCCTGTAAGCGGAAAATTGATATTACCAACACGGTCATACAGAGGGCACATTAATCAAGTTTGAATTACCAAAATAGAAAAATGGAAGATGGGTTGAAATGAATGCAACTCGTAAACATGTAAAAGGAAAAAACCTTCCACAGCTCGGATTGGGACAGAAATTGGTTTTGCTATAATGCTCACGACCTTCTCTTCCGTCTCATCAACAATATGTTGAACAGAATAACGGATACTAGAACACGCGGTAGAGATCACGCATAGGATGCGCAGTAGACTCACGTTCCAATGACATCACTCTGAACCCTGCTGCCCGTACTCAGCGTGACCATACTTAGTAGAAATCTACTTTATTGGTAGATTTTCAACTCGAATCAGAAATTTTTAGTAGGAGAAAAGCTTCTAGTAGACATTGGTAGATTCTGAGAGATCTCTAGGCTAACATGAATACATTTAGATAAAATTATTTCAAATAGATCTGAAGTAGTTACATTCAATTTGAAAATTTCACAATGTGGCTCCCTTTATATTTCACTGTTGTCGTTTAAATCGAAGTAGTAGTTTTCTGTTTTCTCTGTCATAATGTTTGAGTAGATGGGTCTACAGTGGTAATACAGCATTTTTCAATTTATAATTTGTTATTCATGTTATCATATTATTTATGAAACTATATTTATTGACGAGATGTAATAACATCTTTATTTCATTTTTCAACACAGCCCACTGAATAATTCATGTACAGAAAATCACAGAGCCTCTATATATGGTCTTAGCCTAATGAGGGCATCTTTTCCCCTAAAAAAAGTAGTGACCTCCGAGATTGTGGAAGAGATTGACGTCTTTCGGAGGCTTTATAACTCTTAAATAGATTGTTTGAAATTTTTTGCATCAATCATCAAACTCTAGTGATTATTACACAAGATTTATCAATAGATCACCTTGTAGTATGCATCTACCTCTATGACAGATGTCTGAAGAATTATTAAAAGGCGATCAAAATTTTAAACTGATCTCAAACTAATCAAAGTAGTCTAAATGAATTCAGGGCTATTCTTCAAATAATTCCCCGCTGTAAACTAAGCATTTGATTCAGACAGTATTTGAATGCTAATAGAATATCATGATTCAAAACTCAATTCACCAGAAAACGTACACTCGTTTAATAAACTCGCGGATGTAATCCGCAAATATATCATTTGTAATTATTGGTCTATCGCAGAATTTACCAAATGTATTTTATTTTTCGGACCAGCCTACATTCGATCGTATGTTGTCCGTGCTCATATATCGATTTGATAAGCCGCAGAAGTGGCAGCATATGTCTTGTGCTGTGGCCTTTGAATTGATCAGTATCAACACCACCAAATTGCAGACTCATTATCAGCAAACTGCTCAAGAGCTGAGGTGTAGCTGGGTTGTGAGAATTTTTGTAAGTTATGATGAGAAAAAATATAATTTCGATTTCGTCGTAGTAAATGTGTGCGGTTTATTTAATGCATAATCGTGGATGCCATACACAATTCAGGTTTTCTTCGTGAAACTGGAGAAAAAAAAAATATATGTTTGTGGTTGTTGCTCTCTTGATCCTTAACTTTTGTCGATAATTTGGTTCTCGGCAGAGGGAAGCGCGTCCTCCTCTCAAGCGGAAGAGCCAGGTTCAACCCCTCACCATGCCACCGTGCTGGGACTAACACGCCAAAAGGCAATGCCTCGTCAATCCATTTTTCGCAAAATTTTCGACCTCTGAGGGCCGACACTCGTCAGCCGGTTAACGAAAAAAAAAACTTCCATTTAATTTTTTTACCGATTCATTGATTTTTTTTGATGATATTTGTACCCTTCACTTTGTAAGGGTACCATATCTTCTCATATTGAGAAAAAATGGATTGCATATTGAAAATACCTCTCATAAACCTTTCCATTGTATCACAGTTTTCTGATCAGACATCAGATTTTAAGCTGATCTATGTATGCTTCTAGTACCATAATTTTTACCTGGCTGCACTAATGGGGTATTTAATTCATCCACATCTCCTTCACAAATATCCACCTATGAGATGAAAATGAATTGTATTGTTTCATCCTATTTGCAATCAATGATGCCATCCGAATCGCTGAAGGTTCACCCCTCAGTTTTTTCCTGGGAAATGGTTGCCAGACAAACACAGTGGATGTGGGTGCTTAAACGAAGCTGAGAAAATATATATTGGGGTTCAAAATACAATATACTGGAAGTCAACATTGATATCAATTTGTGGAAACCAGGGTTGGGACTGCAATAAGAGAAACACCATATTGCTTTTTGCCCTTCAATCATTTCCAATATTCTTGGGATAGGTGGAAATGGGGATACATACATATACATGTTTCACCCTATGTGTTAGAGTAGTTAGTAAAAAGATCAACTTCAGCTTATTTGAATATTTTAACCAGCTTTTGGAAGGCGTAGTCTCAATATTGCATTCCGAAGGTGACAAATCTTGAACTTTGATCTGCTATAAAATTATCTTTAGAATTTATATGAGGCGAACATCACTAGTTAAGGAATTGAAACAGATATGACAACTTCTATGAAACAGCAAATTTTTTTTATAATATTCGCCACCAAAATACTCAAGTTTTGTTCTTCACACCACTTCCACATATCTCCAGCCATTCCATTGAGGTTTGGGTACTTCATTCCACACAACCGGCTGATGTGCGCGATGGTGGTGTTGTACTTTCTAAAAAGTTTCGAGGCATTGCAGAACATTAATATGAAGTATGGCTGAATAGTAATGGTTAATATTGTGACAAGAAAATTGAGAAATCGGGTGACTCGAAGACGATTGCGGATACCAGCAATCGAACGTCGTGAGTATACCCATGTATTTCTTCATTTTCGTTTTTATAAATATTTCATAATCGATATCTCAATTTTGTTGTCACGAAACTATTTTCTTTGATCAATCAAACCTTTAATTTTACTTTCGACCAAAAAATCCATGCAAATGCTTCAGATTTAAAATAAATCTATAGCTACCACTGCTACCAGTGAACTCAAATCTGAGAAAATAGCTGCTCTTTACATAGACGTGCTGGTTCAATGTGGTCAAATTCCGGTAATATGGCTAATCTCTCCCAATAGAGGTTTAGCTGGCTAGGTGGAATTGTCGGCGACTCAGGTGCCTGTTTTTGGTAAGGTGGGGTATCAAAACGGATTTTATATCCCTGAACCCATTCCAAAATGTAGGCGTTGTTAGTTGATTATGGTTTGCATGTACTGTTAAATGTTTAATGCGACCAGCATATAGAGGTGCAAATATGTTACCTGCTCTATATATTGTTGTACGTCGTTATAAACTTCTCTCACCGTCTTCTGTTTTGTCTACTTGAGGTGTTCCCCCTCTCTTGATTTGTCAAAGATTTTCATCGACTTCCTTGGACAGGGCTCTCGAGGTTTTTTGAAGGGGAAAGTTGTGCCTCCAAGTCTATTGCAAGCAGAAATCTCCTTTGGTTTGAAATTGAGGGAGGAAGGTTGCATAATACTTCACCAGCACCGGACATTTCCGACATAGTCGAATGTTTCAGCATATCGATCACTAATCAGATATAACTGTACTGAGGGCTGAGAAAACTTTGCCCAATGAAATTTGAAGGTTCAGTAGAAAACCGTCTGTTTTCAACTCGGATTTGAACCAGTGCTATGGCCTGGAACCTACGCCAACAAAAAAGATGTTTTTGTGCGCGAGACACTCGGCGTGCACAACTCAGGAAGTGTGCGGAACAAAAAACGTCGTATGATGATTGAATTTCGCAGTCGTATAATGATCTACAAAGAAGATAGCCTCTGCAGATGATCAATGATCAGAAATCATTGTCGGTGACAGCTATTTCCAATTATATGTCCACTTACTTCTTTGGTTCCGTTCTAAAACGTTACAAAAAATATTAAAAACAAACTCACAACCAGTAAGAACGGAGTTTGTCCTCGAGTGTCCTTAGGTTTCTCGTCAGATAGGTATACTGGCGCAGTGCAAAATCATACTTGATATCACTTCCATAAGACTCTGCTTCAGTCCGATCATCTCTCATTATAGTATTAACAGCAGTATTACTACGGAAAGACTCACTGTTGGTGGCGGAAAATTCCGATGTCGAATCTGACGACGAATAATAATGTGCGGCAACAAAATAGGAATTGTTTTTGGTCGCGAGGCACTCGTCTGGCACAACTCACGAAGTGTGCAGGGCAAAAAACGGCGTAGGATGATCATTGAAGTTCAGCCTTATGTTGATCTACAAGGTAGCAGATTGCCCCTGCTGATGATCAGAAATCATTGTCAGCCTCATCTATTTCCAATTATATTATGTCAACTCATTTCGTCGGTTTATCTGAATCATGGTAAAAAACATTAAAAACAAACTTACTGCGCGAGTAGGAACGGTGTTTTTCCTCGCCAATTTTCCACTTTTTCTTCACTGAGCATGGTTCTCTTTCGCGATTGTTTCCCATAGTATGGAAAATTTCTTGAATAATTTGGATCACTTATTCAAAAATCAATTTACACTTTCGAACTTAGCACATTCAGCGCAAGAAGTATATTGACAGATATTCGAGTAAAGTATCGTGGGATGGGGGTATGGTTAGTCATTCTTTCAACTTGCGAATATCAGTCATAGAGGTGATTTCATCGGATGGGACCAACCGAAGTATAATTATAACCAATATGTTTATCAAGCACAAAACATGATTAACATTCACATAAAAAGTGAAAGAACGCTAAAAAATACTTAATTATACAGGGTGTTTCAAAATTTAGTATCAAGATTCCAGGGGCGTATGTTACAGGTCAGAATAAAACGTTTTTGTCCATGAACATGTGCCCGCAAACGCTTCGTTACCGAACTACACAGCGTTAAAGTTTCAAGATTTTTTCAGTTTTGTCGATGAGACTTTCAACTTTCAAATAATGTCAAATGCTCCAAAACAATCCTAAACGTCAAATTGAAAATAGCAGTCAAATCCTACTATTCACTTTTTTAATTGTTTCGTTGACAAATTTAATAAATCTAGCGAATTACGAAAAAATTACTTCGATTTTTTTCTAAATAACGGTCGCAGACGCGTAAAAATCACAAGAGACAGAAAAATTTATAAACAAAACAAATTCATTTTATATTTTAGAATCCACCAGCGGCGCACTTCAAAAAAGTTTATGGGGCGAAAATGGGCTCGACCCCTGAAAACATATCTTCCTGTAGCATGTTACAATCACTTGGCATACTGGATGATGTAAACTCTAAAACGTAACCTTTATTTCAAATTTGATCTGATTTGAAACTGAAAGAGCTATGATGAAAAAACTAAAAAAATCTTGAAACTTCAAAGTTTCAAAGTCGGCAACGAAGCGTTTGCGGACACATGTTTATGGAAAACAAAAGTCTTATTTTGACTTGAAAAATGCGCGCTGAAATCTTGATACTGAATTTTGAAACACCCTGTATATCAATATCCTAACCTCGATTAGTAACAGTTGTCAAAGTGGTCCAATTAATTGAAATTAACATCAATTTCAATTTTTCTACTTGCTTGAATGAGGCCATACAACGAAGGCCGTGCTATAGGTAATTTAATTCAGAAGAAATCATAAGATTAGATTAGAGCTAGTCTTCGATTTATCATTATCAGTTCACCAGAGGAAAAAGTGAAAAAATAAGTGGGGTCATTGGAAAAAAATGAGATTGAAAATGTTGGAAATGAAACACGTTTATGGGATCTGGCAACATTTTATTGTAGTTTATTCAGATGTGATGCTTTATACAGCATAGTTACTTAGGTAATTGAATTCAGAAGTAAGAAAATCATATGATTAAATTAGAGCTAGTCTTCGATTTATCATTATCAGTTCACCAGAGGAAAAAGTGAAAAAATATGTGGGGTCATTGGAAAAAAATGAGATTGAAAATGTTGGAAATGAAACACGTTTATGATATCTGGCAACATTTTATTGTAATTTATTCAGATGTGATGCTTTATACAGCATAGTTACTTAGGTAATTAAATTCAGAAGAAAATCATATGATTAAATTAGAGCTAGTCTTCGATTTATCATTATCAGTTCACCAGAGGAAAAAGTGAAAAAATATGTGGGGTCATTGGAAAAAAATGAGATTGAAAATGTTGGAAATGAAACACGTTTATGGGATCTGGCAACATTTTATTGTAGTTTATTCAGATGTGATGCTTTATACAGCATAGTTACTTAGGTAATTAAATTCAGAAGTAAGAAAATCATATGATTAAATTAGAGCTAGTCTTCGATTTATCATTATCAGTTCACCAGAGGAAAAAGTGAAAAAATTTGTGGGGTCATTGGAAAAAAATGAGATTGAAAATGTTGGAAATGAAACACGTTTATGGGATCTGGCAACGTTTTATTGTAGTTTATTCAGATGTGATGCTTTATACAGCATAGTTACTTAGGTAATTAAATTCAGAAGTAAGAAAATCATATGATTAAATTAGAGCTAGTCTTCGATTTATCATTATATCAGTTCACCAGAGGAAAAATATGTGGGGTCATTGGAAAAAACTGAGATTGAAAATGTTGGAAATGAAACACGTTTATGGGATCTGGCAACATTTTATTGTAGTTTATTCAGATGTGATGCTTTATACAGCATAGTTACTTAGGTAATTAAATTCAGAAGTAAGGAAATCATATGATTAAATTAGAGCTAGTCTTCGATTTATCATTATCAGTTCACCAGAGGAAAAAGTGAAATAATATGTGGGGTCATTGGAAAAAAATGAGATTGAAAATGTTGGAAATGAAACACGTTTATGGGATCTGGCAACATTTTATTGTAGTTTATTCAGATGTGATGCTTTATACAGCATAGTTACATAGTAACAACTGTTAATTTCTACTTAACACTTAAAACTAAAAAGTCTATGGCTAGGTCAGTGTGCTTGTGAAATGATATAGCTAGGTAATCAATGTACAGTATAAGTAGGTTGTTTTTTGTTCGGTCAACTTTTAGAAAAGATCAGGTGCCTAATAAACATGCAAATTGTTATATTAAATATTAAAAAACGTTTTTTCGTCCTTAAAACCAGTAATAAATATCATTGGCAAGAATTCAACTATTCTTTCGAATGAAAGTGACATATTACTTCATTTCGAATTTTTTGTGCACTCGTTATTTTGAGCACCTCCTGCAGTCGAACATACATAAAATCAAATAAAATTACGAATTGTACTAAGTCAGATCATAAAATAATATCACAAGATGCTTCGGAAATCCCAAATTTGTGAATTTCGCGCGGAATACGGTTATAAATTATGGAATCTCAAATCGAATCATCTTGCATAAATATAACAAATTGAATTACGTCAACTATGAAAACACAGAAATCAATCTACCAAACAAACCAAGGGAGTGGATTTTAAAACTTATTCCATAAAAATCTACATAATAATTTATAATTCCAGTCTCGAATGTTCATTTCATTTTCTGTTCTTTAATAAATATGTGGCATCTACTTCTAAATTATCACAGTTCTATGAAGAAATTGCAATCGATCAAATGGTTATCAATTCATATAAAATAAATCACTGATGGAAATGATATCATCTATCAGGTCATCAATTCTTTTATACATAAAGATTTATAATCAAGTGTTGTTAGAGAATTGGTCATGATTTTTTTTTCATTTTATCAGAACAGAAATATCTTTTAGTAATTAAACTTCTCATGAAATCAACCTGTGAGGCATGAAGAAACTCAATTGTATGTTTAAGTTTTTAGATATTTATGTAGAGTTGGTGGTTTATTTTTACTATGCCTTACGATTTATTTGTGCATAGGCATTAAAAAAGTTTTTGGAATTAGGACGAAAAGATTTGGAACTACATGAGGTAGAATTCACAAATTTTTGAATAATTTGTTAATTTGTATAAAACTAAGTAAAAGTTGTATGAGTGAACTTACATTTCTTGATGTGAAATTGTAATAGGATATGTACCAATTTTAAGGACTCATACTCAATTTCACAAATTCTTTTCTAATCTGCTGTTAGAAGGTGTAAACCATTCTTTTGCTTTTGTTAAAATTTAAATCGTTACGGAAATGACCTCAAACATGAATGGTCTTAATATTTCAATAGTATAATGTGTGGGAGTGAAGAGAAGAGTTGTTTTGAAAACGACGCTGACCAAAGTATCAAAAAGTTATATTTTCATATATAAAAAAAAATATATAAAATATTCATTCACCATAAAATAATGACGTTCAAATATATTTCATAATTTGATAACCTCAGTACATCAACTAATTATCTTAAATAATCTAACTCAATTACAATTGCCGATTTGAAATTATTTGCAAACTGGGGGATACAATTTAATTTCAAATTAATTAAAATATAGTAGTCTTTTCCGGATAAGACCCTATATCCTTCACTTACATTTATACTTATGCCTACCACCCTCTGGCTTGTTTGGTAAATCCCCTAAAAATGCAAATAACAGAGAAACAAGAGAACATCTTAATTGATGGGCCCGCTGAAACCACAGACCCCGTATATGCCTACATGAGGCAAAGACCCTATACAGTATAACCCTAAACATCTAGTATTATTATACAGCCTCTTGTGAACAATGGCGTAACAAAGTGAAAGTTTCGGGAAAATCATCAATAAACTATATACAAATATAATCTGAATTTCTGGATCGCTGAACACTTAATCTGATTGAAAAAAAAAACAAAAGAACTCTATTTTTGAAGAGAAAACTAAAACAGGTTATGAAATTTTCCGATATGAAAAACAATATCTTCAACATTGAAATTCATAATTTTCCTTTTGACCCGTTCACGTTTACACCAGTGCTGATAAGTTGGTCGCAGTCAGTTCAGACCGCACTAAAGCGTTAGAATTTATTAGATAGACGAAGAGCAACACATTTCTGGAAATTTCGATGGAAATCGCCTACTCATTGAATCCTCCACAAAGCTGTGCTCTGGTCCATGTACACAACAAACGTTAATTGCGAACGATTGAGATGTGTTTTTGAGTAGATTAGATCCGAAAGATTGACTGAGAGAAGAAAACGGACGAATTTTTCACGTAAAGGCACGCTTTATTTTCGAAGTGGAAGCTTACATTGAAGACGAAGGATCAATATTTGAATATTACGATTATTGTATGAGCACATTTTGTGAACACTTACTGATATTTGTTTACAGAGAAATAAAATGTTTTACCAGTGTCTGTGTGAGAAGCATTTGAAGATTTTTGTTGCGCCATTTACACTATGTCCATATTTTCGTTTATTTGACAATGCACGACAAAGTTCCTTTCTCTGAAAGGTAAAGTAGGTGCAGATTTCTGTTTCTAGATGTTGGAAATTTTGGATATCGACTTTACGAATGCATAAGCATAGGAAGTAACGCCGAAACATCACATTTTTATTACGACTCTGAATAATATCTTTGTGATTGATGATTTGAAAATCAAACCCTCTTGATAACCTTCAGTCAGAAAGCCACTGAAATTGAAGTGGTTTATATTATATCTATATATTTTTGGTCTCTTGTCACTGGCTTGTATTCATACCTACTTAAAACACAGATTTCAAACTAATTAATTTCACGGCTTGTTTCAATACAAACAAAAAGATATTATTTGCCATTACATATTTGTGGATGTGTTTTACGTTTTTCTTCTTTCAGCTTTTTAAGGATATTGATGTTAAAGACGCATTTATTTTTTTTCAAATGATGAAATGTTATCAATTTTATCAATTCTATCAGTCGTTTCTGTAATGGCCGAAAAAGATTTATAGCGATAAGTACAAATGAATGTTTTTTCAAAAAAAGTTGCATATCAAATAAACTTCATGCCAATCTTCTAAATGAAGATTTGAAGGTAAGATATCATGTAACATATTGTCTACTAAAATTCGCTTCGGGATCTATTACACCACATTTGAATGTTATTGAAGTCTTCCTCACCATCGGTTGATTGGAAACATTTTTTTCAACAATCTATTCCTCGACCAAAATACGATATATTTCAGGAGTTATTTAATCATCGATACATTATGCGATTTTCAGGCAATGCAGGTTTGGTGCTACGCAAGAAATTTCTAGCATAGCACTTTCATGCCTCTTGTCATCGGTCATACATTGTAATTTTCCTGTTCAAGATTTATTTGTTATGGCAGTACATCCAACGTAAACTAAAACTAATTGAAGTTAGATTGTTGAATATTGATAAATCATTCCCATAATGCCATTTCATGACGAAGGCTGTACGATAATGCAATTATAACAAATATGAAACAAGTACTAGTACGGGTTCATTCAAAAGTCAAAAAATAACGGAATTCGATTCTTACACCACCACTGAATTCTCTGTAAACCCCCACAATTTGATGAATCTTGTCACAATGAGCGATTCTATTCATCTTGGACACAGATTAATTAAACTTCTATATAGAAGCGAATCCAGTGACATATTCGGTAAAATCCACGCCATCCAAAGTGCCCCAATGAGAGCATACTAAAAAAATATTCTAATGCTTCTGCTTCAGTGAGTCAGATGAAAACAGATAATCAATTTGACGCATGTCACATGAATTTCCTTACACCCCGTTTCGACGATGCAACTTTGTCGCTGCGAGATATGTCATTTAGCTGTCAGTTTGCATTGCCAATATTAAAAAATAGCACTGAATGTTACCAAGATGAACGTCTACATTATCACAAGTGATATATAATTTCATTCATTTCTAATAATTGATATTGTGATTAAATAACCTTATTACTCAACTTGATTCCTCAAGTCTCGAAAAATAATTGAAATTATCAAAATCAATATTCTTCACAATGATGCCACCACATATTTGTGGTTTGCGGCAACAAATTCACCATAGAAATAACTAAGTCGCTGCAACTTATCGCACCAAAAAAGATTCATGCAACTCGAAAAACTTGCATGAACACATGCAATTTTCTGGAGTTGCATTGTATGTATATATCGTCAGATTTCTCAGTGTCGATGAAAGTGACAAAGTTCGGTCAAGGTCAAATATTTTTGGGACAATTGCGTTAGAATACCGGTTCGCTTCTGTATAGTAGTTTAATCATCCTGTGTCTTGGAGGTGGATTCATTTGATGTGACGTTATGCTTGCGAGTTCTAACAGTTCTGGAGGTCTTTTATCGAATCCAGATTCTCCTCTCTTCTCACGTCATCTTTCGGGTGCAACCTACGTATTGAGCCTCCCCTTACATTACTACATACAGTATGTAGAAGTAGTAAATGAATGTAGTGTACTTAAATTGTATCAATAATTTAATGTTAAAATGTCTCGTTTGGTTCTGTTTTCCATTTATTACAATATTTAGAACATGTTTTGTTTTGCTTTTAGTGGTTACGATATCACACTGAATTTGAGAATGAGAAGAAAAGTACGGGGGAAACAAGGGAAATCGCGCACTCACTCAATTTAGTCAATGTATCACTGAGTCGAACTGTTAGAAGAAATCCATTTCTCCTTCCCACTACCTAAACACGAAGGTTTTCCAAGTTCAAAAAACTTAAAAAATTGGTAACAGCGAACTGTCATTACTCGAGCACACACATACATTCGAAGGGGTGTAAATTGAATGACGTACGTGTTTTGTGGCGTGAATTGAAGGGATGAATTCCGTAGTAGCAATAATTCGACGCAGCGAGACGTTCCGATCAACAGACACTCTCCAACTCGTGGCTGCGTTTCCTATTGGCCTGCCGCTTGCGAAACTCGTTGAATTCCTCCTTCATGGCCTGCACCCTAGCGTCGATATTGTCGTATCTGCTGCGAATACCTCCGTAGCTCTTCCTCTGAGACGGTACAGGCCCCGAGGTGTCCAGATCTACATCCCGCGACCCAGTGGGCGTGGAAGGGGTGGGAGTGGGCGTGCTCGGGTCAAATTCGTAATGCCCGTCCACGCTACCGACGTCCACACCCTTGTGGAGGTTGTCCGAGGCAGAAGGGGAGGAGCCAGCCAGCTCCAGCCAATGGCCGACTAGGGGCGGTGGCGGCGGAGGAAGAACCGAAGCTGGAGGCGGCGGAGGCGGCCTATACGGTGGGAGCCCCCAACCTAGGAGAGTGCTACCGCTATGAGAGCTCTGGTTTTGCTGGGAGGTATTCTTACTGCCGAACCCGCTAGAGCTGGACCTGCTTTCCGGAGATCTATCGAGATGGTCCAACTCGGGGGCGCTTCTCGCTATCCTCGCGTGTCTAGGAGGCAGAAACCTGGAGCTCCTGCCGAGCCTGTGCTGTGGCACCGCCTTCGGACTATCTCTTACAGGGTGGACCGGAACGAAGCCTTGGTTTTCCTCGTGGATCGCTCTCAAAGGCGGCAGTTCCTGTGAATACATTTCGTGCACGGACTTGAGCTGAGTGAAACCGGGAGGGGTTGGGTACGATCTCTCCCCCGAACTGGGGTATCGCACAGAGCTCAAATCGCTGAAATACAGTGGCGTCCAAGGGGAAAGCAGCAAGCCGCTAGAGGTGGCAGGGCTACTGGACATGACCTGCGGCGTTTGAGGGCTGTAGATGGCGGGAATAGGCTTGAGGGGGGGTTGTTGGAACCTCTGCCCGAGGAAAAAAGCTGCCAACCCCGAAGCGGATTGACCGGAGGCGTCAGATCTGAGGCTCAGCTCGCTGGGATACCCCACGAGAGGCCTTCTCCACGAGGCCCTGTTTCTGATGCCACGTTTCGGCAGGAATCCGCCATCGTCGCTGCTGGAGACGTTCGATGAGCTGTCGGCGCGCAGGCTGAGGGTGGAGTCTACCAGGACGAAACGTCCGTCAGCCGCTCTGCTGATCCGGGCCAGTGATTTGGAAGGGGAGCCCGGATGGAGGTAGTCCGGATGCCAGGTCAGGCTGCTCAGACTGCCCGATCTGCAACGGTCTTGGGGCCATATCCAGTTTGCGATGAACGCTAGCGTGGTTAGACCTGGTATTCGGCCTTTTCTAAGTCTGGGGAAAAAATACGTTATCCGTTGTTTTAGCGGAATGGGTGATTTTTTTTCATCGAGATCGTGCGGTTTCAGGTGTGGTCACAACAGATAGATATAGTCAATTTCTCTAGAAATGTATATTTGAAAAAAGAATTTTCGCTCCGAAATATGTTTCCTAGAATGCATCTTTCTCAATCAACATTATACCTGTTTGAGAATCCTTCAATGCATATTATTATTATTATTCAAGTCTGTTGAATGCACTATTACTATTTCAGAGGTGAAGGCTTTTAGATCATTTTGGGCGATTGACAACATACAGTGTGAGAGTTTTTTCCTCAATATCTTGATGGTCTCTGTTCCCGGAAGGCACCTTAACCAAAAGTACTTGCACAATTTTTGCAATTTTTGTATGTTTATTTGAATCAAACAACTAGAACTACTACTCTCTTAATTCAGCATTTCTCTAGTATCTTGCTTTGGTATCGACAGGAACATTATAACAAATGTTTTACATGATGTTAATATGAAAAAGTCCTGAAAAACAAGAAGACACAAATTTATATAAAGTTTATCTCAAGATTCAAAAAATGGTTTTCGTGTAATTTGAAGCGTTCAGTCATAAATAAAAATCGCATTGGTTCATGTCCATTGTCATCTTTAAACATATTTTTTTTAATCCTAAGCTGTTGAAAATTATTATAATTCCCACTGCATCAATATCAATCCACTATCCACTGAAGGATAATATATATAATAATTCTGAAACGTAAGTGAATTCACCTCTTAATTTTTTCAAATTCTTACCGTGTCAATCATACCGTATTATTATATAATATATTTTCCTGTTAATGGATTCAACTGTTTGCAATACATTTTGGTTTTCTTCATTCGTTATAATTTGTTTTATTGGTTGCGTTACTTTCAATAACAAAATCTTAGACTAGATGAATTGACTATTACTATTGAAAAATAACAAGTATGCCCTAGTTGTGGTAGAGTAGACTTGGGTCAATGTGCGAATGTTGAAACTCGAACTGAACCTTGACCAATTTCGTAAATTTATGAACTATTTTCAGGAACAATTTCCAGAAATTTTTTTGTGCCGTTGAGCACAATTCCCCAACCGGATATATTGCCTACGAATTATGATATGCTGTTTTGCTGCAGTTGTATGGGCTGTCGACTAGGCCTTTCTCTGCATGAGGTCAGCCATCCAAGTACTAACCGCACTCGGCGCTGCTCAACTTCAGATATCGAACGATTGTCAGTCAACCTGAAGAGCTGAGCCCTGCCCTTTCAGGAAATTACTGTTATCAATGAAGACGTTTACTTTTATTATAGTTGGTAATGGTTTGGTAATTCAAATTTTTTAATGTGTTGTTCCAGGGACATGCAATGAATGATTTTTATTTTTTTCTTAATGAAGCAAGATGCGAAAGAATGCTAGACATCAAAAAATTGTAGATTCAGTTGTTCAATGCAAAAAATACAAAAATTGCAAGACGTTTCTTGCGCACATTTTTAAGACAAAAATATAGGTTATTTAAGGTGCACTCCGGAACGCCTATGGACAGGATGATTTCAATCTAGTATAAGTGATGAATAAGCCTCTCACTACCCAAATAACACTGACAAATTTCAACGAAATCGGCTGAAGGAATATTAAGGTATTCAGAAAATAACTATTTCATTCAGAAATATAGACAACCAACCTGTATTTTAAAAACGAAACGTTGCATGTTTGCATGTACTTCCCGTCTTAGAACTACAAAAAGAATCACCCCTTCGAGTTTGGCCACGAACTCACATTACACCCTGTATTCGAGAAAAACGACTCATGCATTTATAGGTTCTGATTTCCTCAGGATTTTCAAGAATGCCTCGAATAAAATTGTTCAACAAAGAACCTGATTAGAATATAATGTCCAATTGGACAGTTATGTATTATTTTCTCCATGATTTTATGCTCAATTGTTAATATTTTCTGAAATGGAGGCAATTAATGGGACCCGCAAATTACCTTTCATTGTAAGAACTTTTTGCTCACCCTCAAGTTTTTTATAATTTACCTAGTATACAATTGATTTCATCTCGAATTTAGCCAAGTATTGCTGATCGACGTTTCTATTCGAAAGAAAATCATCAATGCATTGGCATACATCCTTTCAAAGAGGTCTCAAAAAATGGAGAACAATATTGATTTGCTGTTTCTAGAACACCAACTCATACGGGTACTCGAAATCTCTTTGAAAAATGTACAGGTAGATGTGAATATTCAAACCACGCCAAGTTCAAGTGAGAGGATACAAGTAGGTATTGTTTCAAAAGCCAATATTTTGTAAAGAATGAAAGCCTCTCTCCGCAAGAGATATATGGAGTTTAAATATTGAAGTGAACTACTGGACGATACTTTATGAAAAATCTCATTAAATAAATATTCTCACTGACAATGGGTTTACAAAACCGCGACACGTGTTTCGCTGTCATTTTATCCTGCTATCGTATCGCAAAACACGTATCGCGGTTTTGTGAATTGTCAGTGAGGATAATACAAGAAACTGTGATATTTTTGATATATGGAGTTGTTAATTGAAATATATGCCAGAGAAAATTTCAAGCGAATATTATTTCCAGTAGAAATGGGGAAATTGAAAGTTTCTATACGAGGCCTTTGCCTGGCATATAGCTTCGCAAACGACTTGATTTTAAGCAATTCGTTTCATTTTCCTGATGCCCAATGAATAACTACAAATATTACGATATTGAAACTCATGTAGGCGTATTAATTATATGAAGTTCCGAGTTGCCTATAAAGCAACACCATCCTGAAATACTGAACGATATATTAACATACATTGTTCTGTTGATAACATAAACTGCCAATGTTCTCGTATAAACTGCATACGTTGAGCAAAATTATACCTTTTGGACCAATTCAATGATAGAAATTACTGAACATAATTATATAACCGAACGATTTCGATGAAAATAATCACAATTCATAAATTCAAAGCTTAATCCGCAAAAAACAAGCATTGACCTGAAAAATCATGCTACAAACATTCAGAAAACGTAACAAACATATATAGCACAAGATAACGAACAACCAGAAACATTTCTTCTATAGATTAGAGAAAATTTGTCTCATTGATTCATCCTGTGTACATGCAATAGGTGAATGTCGATTAGTGTTGGTTTGGTTTCGGCGTACAGAGTCTTTTAGGAAGGAATCGATGAATATAAGGCTCTCCAATGAATCAAAACCCCGTTTTTTTGTTGAACAGCAACGAAGAGAGGAATAAGTATAGTCTATGCTATACGAAGTCAATTCGAACAGCTAAATAAAAAACTAATGTACAAAGAAACTGCCGACGTTCGGTAATTATTTAGTTTTCACGCCATTTGAATTGACTTCGTTTGTACTATACTTTCCTTGTTGACTAGAGATTCGTGATCAGTGAACCAAACTGCCCTATTATTATAAACATATTGGAAATTGAATAATTACCGAACAAAAACATTAGTGATTCAACAATAAGGGACTTATAGCATTCAATGCTATAAAACAAGATGCAGTAATTCGTTTTTAATCCTTCACTCAATTGTGACAGAAAAACAACTTTTAGGAAAATGGCATTGTATGATAAACTTTGTGTATTGGTTGGGCTTTCCTAGAAGACCCTGTAGGTCCGATCGATTTGCGGTTGAATAATTTCGAGCAAATTGGCACAATTTGACTCGATCGAACTGAAATTCTGCGGAAATCAGAAAGAAAATCGTGGGAGCTAAATTTGGAGGAAATGGAATCAGGAAATAAGCCGGGAAATTGACTTTCTATTGCTGACAAGAAGCACATAATACAGAGCTTGGCAGGTTCTTTATACTGATAGGCGTGTTGAGGTTTTGATTTTTATACAACTTTTCTGAAATAAGAAATAATGAGGTGGATTTTATTTTGAGAAAAGCAAGCGTCCACTATGTGCTGCTTGTCTACTTCATTCGTGTTAGTACAGAAGGGTGCAATCTTAAAGAAAAAGGACTAATACATGTGACAGTGCGAACAGACGAGTCGTTGGTTTCAACATCCGAGGAGTTCTTCACCTTTTTTCCTCCTGCGTGGATCCAGGTGGCGGCAAAAAACACACGATTGGGATCAGAAACTAGGTGTATGCAAAAAAGATGCGTTCGGTTATTTGGTAGAGAGGCAAGCGACAGAGTTTGACAAAGGACTTTACTAAACCGAAGCTGATTGTGATATGCAAGCTCAGATCAACAATAAAACATATGCCCAGTAAACAGAAAATGTTGAAAACCGAAGATAACTCTGGTGGGACTGTTATGATTTGGGTTTCTAACAGTAGTATCAAAACAGAACACCCCTTGCACAGAGTCGTTTGTTTTACAAACGCAGCATAACTACATAACTATGAAAAAAGTATTCAAGGATTCAGATAAGATTGTTTCGACAAGGCAAAACCCTCGAAACCTGTTGAAACTTTCTTAACACTGGCACATACGATGAAGAACAATGGCTGGTACTGCCAAGAGTGATATAATTCTGGCAATAGCATGGCATTTTCAGATTGTCAATTATTTCCTAATTTGTAAACGAAATAAACCTTCTGCTGATTTTTTCCCTTTTTGAAACTAATAGAATTTTAAAAATAATAAATCTGCACATAATATATGAATGATTAAAAAATGATTGATACCTACCCAAAATCTTTCATAATTTGACAACAGAGTGTAGATGTTTGCTTACAACAAACATGAAAGGTGAAGTATATAAACACAGATACGATCTGTTCTCAACATGGATCATTTACTGGGCATTGGGTCTATGTTTGATTGTTGTTCAACTACTCCTCTGGTAAATATCAGAAAAGGCGTCGGATTATATCTGACTGACTTCGCTGATTCAGAATCGAGCAGAAATCAAACCAACCAGTCCATATATTATTCAAATTTTTCAATAATTATCGCAGTGTCTTTGAACTTGAACTTTATGGTGTATTATCCAACTATTACTATGGAATTATCATACTGCAGTGGCTTTAACGTGAACCATATCCACTTCAAAAAAAAAAAAATTAAAGATAAAAGCCTCATGAGATGATCATTTTGATCATTTGTCGCCCTTCGTCAAACCCGTATGGGTTTCAGGAAGAATTCCGCAAATAACTAACTCAACTCAGACGATATCTGTTTTAAAATCATCTATAGAACTAGAATATCATTCAGAAGAATGGTAATATTGATGCAATATTCGGATCGAATTTCGCAAATTTCAGTTCATAAATGTTTGGTATACGATTCGAGAAAACATAATTCAAGTATAGATCAAACAGCGGTTGAAAAATATCATTTATTTTTGATTTGTCAACAATCATTCATTTCCAAAAAACTATGGTTTAATTATATGGAAAATTTATACAAAATAAAAATATGTTAAATCTCTCATAATAATTTAATATATAGATCTTCAAGAAAATTCAGTTTTCTAACTTTTATAATATAATGATGAATTGTTGAAATGTACTGCCACTGAAACATACGCAAGAAACTTGAAATTCTCAAAGTACCCAAACTGTTTTATGGAGAATGTAATGGACAAAAATAATATTTTTGTGAATGCAGGATTTTTGATTTTCTCATTGCTGTTTGTAGCCACTGTCAAAACAAAGTCAGCTATTCATTACAATACGGGCGTTCGATGGTTAAGAATACTTCAACTATTTTTTTTTTCTGTTAATTGGTCCCCCCCCCCTTTTTCCGATATGTGGAATTTATGCCCAGACAGCACAGTATATTCATTAGACATCCAATGGATATCCTTTTTGGATATCCAGTATATCCAATGGATATAGATGGATATCCAGTAGACGTATAATAGATATCCATATGTCCGCCTATATCCAGGATTTAGGAGATATCCTGTGGATATCTATAGAGATATCTACTGGATATCTCCTGATATCCAATGGATATTGATAGGATATCTTATATTCACATTTGGTATATCCACTGGATGAATAATGGATATCCTTATAGATATTGAAAAACTTTTTTGTAGCTCTAGCTGTCGAATATTCATTTTATTGAAAACTTGATATACAAGCAGGTGGTGAACAACAAAGACTATCACTCTGGTTTTCTCCCTTGATGTCTCGCTTTGATGTGACTGTTGAATATTTTCTTCATATATCTTCAGCTTTTTGTCTCTCCATGCATTCGTTAGTCACTTCACTCAAATAATCATCTGAAGCCTCATCGTTTGAATAACAGCTCAAATTATTTTCATATTCACATAAGGGTTCCGCTGATACGTTGTTTTGAATATAATTAGTATCATTTGAGATGCCTGGGTTTCTAACCACCAGGCGACGAAGGTGTCTCGTCGACATGTCCAGAAGACACTTTCGTTTTCGTGAAGACATTTCCTGTAATAAAAAATATCTAAATGTAAAACTATTATCATTGAGCACGAAAGCAGAAGCTTTGGTACTATTAATTATAATGTTACTAATTAATAACCAACCAATTCAAAGCAACCGAACCTGGCCACCACCAGTTCACCAAAAAAGGTTAAGTGATATCTACTTAACATTCTTACACCAAAATGCTACAATAATCATATCAATAAAATAATAGAGACGAAAACATATGAAGAATAATCCAACAAACTTACCTTTTCCAAATCTAGAGCACTCCAAAGTATCAAAAACAACCACTTTGCAATTAATTAATTCACCTACATGTGCAATGTGCACCGTACACCACTTTCCATTCAATGCAAAACAAAATGGAGTAATGACAATGACTCAACAATGAACTTTGGTCATAGATATTCGACATATCAACTAATGGACTTAACCCTCATCTCAGCTTCTCACAAATAACGATACCTATACAAAATAAGAGAGTATATGACAGAATGATGTGATGATTTTTTACACGAAATAATTTATCCTTCACAGTCTCTCTTTATCTTATCGTTCGCGGTTCGACTTCGACAAGTTCTAGCGCTGCCTACCAGTTTTCCGTCTATCAAAGACACACGGCATGTTCTACCATCTCTCTTTCGCGTGTGTAACCAAAATCAAAGTGATCACTCCATAACGCCTAGCTAATAATTCATTGTATATATTCAAAGACGAGTTCTGAAATTCTTCAACAATAAATTCCATTAGTTCTATCACTGATGCCTCTCTCATAGTGAAAGAACTAACGGAAGTTACTGATGAACTTCAGAACTCGCCTATATTATCAATTATCATATTCCTTATGTACGCTGTCAGGGAACGAGTTTTTATGCCCTAATCTGAATATTCTCAATTCCTTGCAATACTGTATATCGATCAAGGATTCAATTTCACGTGTTGAATAAGACAAAAACACATTAAGCACAGACAAAATTCACAGCTCTTCTCCTTAGGAAAATGTAAGCCCAGGGTGTTGTAGACAGAAAGAATAATAGATATCCATGGATATCCATTGGATATATATTGGGACATTCAAATATTTTTATGCGTTGAAGATATGTATTGAAGCTTTCTTCTCAACTAGTTTCCATACGATTATTCCTTATGATACCAGATAAAAATAGAAGCTCACAATATTTTCTAAAATCCATGGAATATATCCACTGGATATCCATTAGATATCTTCCATGGACTGGATGTTCAGTGGATATTGGGCTATCCATTGGATATCTAATGGATATTGTGTGCTGTCTGGGTGTATAGCATACCATAAGAGTTCTAAACTCAAAAATATTGGTCTATCTTTTCAGAGGTAGCTGCGACAAGGGGTTGTATTTTGTATTTTATTTGAGAAAAACATCAGGCGAAACAAATGTATTGGAATATATAGCTGAATTTGTAATGACAGTAGCTGAAAAAATGGATAAAGAAAATTATAAATCCGTATCTGAAACAGTGAACTTAACGATGGAATCTAATGAAAGTCCCTGATTTTTTTCATCATTCGAAATGGAAGCCAGAAAATGAAATTCGACAATTCCAGTTTTTGGAGAATATTTCAAAAACAACCCCTGATATTCTCGATCTGAAAAGAGATTTTTCTGGTTTACCGAACAATAGGAAACTTTTGTTCAATTCAACCGACTTTTGTAGGTCTTATCGTTTCCGACATGAGTCTGTTTAATGGAGTTGTTTGATCTCAATTTGATCCTTGTTAAACTTCATCTGATAACAATATGAATCGATATTCGAAACTGCATTTTCACCAACATTAAAAAACGTCCGATTCGTTATTACATCAACATCCCACCAACCTAACATTGATAATAGTGTGAACAAATGTCAATATGCACCTACCGCTAGCTCCGATCAAACCAAGACATTTATAGAAACCCTGTTGCTATCACTCATTATTGTGAAATATTGGTACAAAACACTCGACCAACAGCCTACTTTGTCTTCACCCTTCAGGTCGGAATTGAAACTATAATCCGTTGAGACACATGGCAGTGTCTTTCCGTTGTCAAATCAAATGTCAAATTTCAATGTACAATTTGAAATTTCGAATAGTTATAACCTGAAACCTATATTAGGCAATCCAGACACCTGTCAATCAAACCAATAAGGCGACTGTTGGCATTCATTAGATTTTTTTCTCATAAGCGACCATTGTGATAAAACTGTTTCGTTTAATTCCTTCGTGTATTTGAGTGTTCTAATTTATTGTGGATTATCATTTGTGCATCAGCTGAAGAAAAATGGCTCTAACGTGCATTCTACTTTGCTGTAGATCTCGCCATAACAGGGATAAAGTAGGATTTTACTCTATTCCTTCATGTTATAAAACACAAGTTCTTATAATGAATAATAACGACTTATCCAGGTTTATTCTATGATTATTATATCACGTGTCATTGAAGGCGGCCTTTATACAATTTTCATAAGCCCTCATCTGCAATAATTGTGAATAAGAGCTGTGACTTGAAACCAAATTCGCACAATATCCATATTCGTAACCCATCAACTCAAATTACAACTTCTATGTAAGAAGTAAAATAAAAAAATTCGAAGAGGCTATCTGTTGATAGGTACGTGCATATCCTTCAAAGACATTTGATTCATTCACCTAAACAGCTTCTCTTCTGACCACAAAGCTCGAAGGGCACTGGGTTACATAGAAGTTGTAATTTCTCGATTCGAAGAAGAAGAAAACCCAAAAATAAATCCTCAAACTTGATTCTCTCCACAAAAATATCCAAGTTCCTAATCAATATCCGTTTGACTATTACCTTTCAACCAAGATGAATGAAAACTCTGGTGTGTTGACTTATACCTAATAGATTGTAAGCAAATTTTCTCAAGTTTTCGCTATCTTTATTTTGATCAATTTTAACTGTAGAGATGCCTTCGAGAGTTTGCCAACAGAGGCGCACCTTACGTAATTTTAATTTGATCTGTGATGCCATGATATCCGTCTGTTAGACGGCCATTCGATTATTTATAGATTTATAGGTTATATGTTTATTTCATGGTCTCATGTTTTGCATGCAATTTCCTGCTTTCCCGCGAAATGCTAGAAATGATGTAGTCATCACATTTTGACTGATTATTAGATATTCCTTTTGCTTTCAATTTGATGAAAAATGAATCAAAAACTCAGTGATTGTGATGTGATTTTAAATCTTCCAAACAAACAATAGTTGTGAGTGAAACTGGAAAGTATTGATATCTTATCTTTCTACTTTCTGAGGAACCGAAGATAGGTAAGTACTTTTTTCTTCATAGTGTGGAAAAAATGCAATTTTAATGTGATTACGAGCCGATGATATAAGGGATAAGTAATACCTACACGTTACACGAGCGTTTTATTTTGAGCTTTGTAAATCGGTTCATAATAAATCTAACTATCACTATAAAATCAAACGAATACAAGAATAGCAACGATGTTCACTTAAAAAGAATATAAACAAGAAAAACGTGTAAAGAAACAAGAACTAGCTACAAGATTTTGAATATTAAAGGACTTTTCAAATGCATTCAAATTCGAATCGAAATGTCAAATATTTCAAAAAAATTAATAGCTTTCTATTAGACGAACCCGACCTTACGTATTTTGTATACTGATAATTCTATTGGTGAACGAGAAATCTCGCAAGAGTTTATCCAATGAGACCACCGGTATCGAAAATCAGTCGTAAGCTGCCGCCTCAATGAAAATGTACCCTTAGAAAATCGTATTTGTATCACCACCTCAACACCACCTACCGTCAAAAAATGTATGTTTACTCTTCGATTTCTCAGGTCGAGAGGAATTTATGAGGCGCCGTTTGGGTCGAAAGTAATTTCGCAAATATATGTAATTTCATGTCAATATATTTATTAATTTTAGCGATATCTTTATTTTGTGTTCCGATATATTTATTTTCTACCGAACATAATATATTGACGTTTTGAGTGTCATAAATATATAAAAATGAGATTCCCATATATTTATAAATTCGATATATTTCACGTTGTCATGAGATGGCGCACCGGTGGTATTTTGTCACGGTCGAGTACATGGCAACATGGGAAAGTCGTTAGTTCATAGAGTGGCTAGTAGATGGCAATGACTCAGGCAGTTGTCATGTCAATGTTAATTATATTAATAGTTCAAATTAGGCACTCCAGATACTTGTCAAATCGCGAAATTAGTTTTTTTTAAAGGATCCTGGGTCCCTTCGACTTACAGGCGGACGCGAAACCACAGCGCCAGCTACCTCGACATTTGAGCTATTATTGACATGACAACTGCCTGAGTCGCCATCTATTATTTTATGAATAATGACTTCACCATGTTGCAATATACTCGACCGTGAACAAAGTGCCGCCAGTGCGCCATCTCTTGACGACGTAAAATAGATCGAATTTATAAATATATGGCAATTCTCATTTTTATATATATGTGACACTCAAAACGTAAATATATATGTTCGGTAGAAAATAAATATATCGGAACACAAAATAAAAATATTGTCAAAGTCAATAAATATATCGACATGAAATTACATACATTTGCAAAAACACTTTCGACCCAAACGGCACCTCATAGGAATTAACTATACAAAAGCATATCGGTCAACGCACCAGGGTTTTTATTCATCTTTGCTTTCAACCTCATTTGAACTCAAAAAATAGTTAGATTTCAATATCTTCTACCAATAAAGGACTAGCAACACAATGCTAGTTAATGTGCCAACAATCGCCTTATTTCTTCACGTGATATGGATTGCCTGAAAGTTATAACCTATAACAGTGGACTGACAGCAGTTACTGATGATATTTGTTTTATTTTCTGTTCGAAACTCAACTATTCCCGACATTGGGCACCATCTACAGGTCTCGATAGAATAACAGAGTGATGTGGACCAAACATCATCGAAACAAACGAAACACCAGGTTTTCTATACATCTTGGATCAAACATTCCAGGAACAAATGAGGCACATTCAGTGGGGGCGAGTCGGGCATACCGAGCGTTGTGGCCCCACTCCTCCCCACTCTACAGGTATCTAACGAAGATCTCGATACCGAATGCGATAGCACTTAGTAGTGCCCAAAAATTTTCTGTACAGATTCATAGCTGATTAAAGATTGGGATATCGCAATTTATAACGAGATCAGCTCTAGTCTGACGCTTACGGTTGGTGTCTAGACTTGTCCCAGGAATAATAAACACGCTCTCGTAATCACGGTATGACTCTGATTCGACCGTCCTATAAGAAGACATACTCAGATATGGTTGGTTTGTGAAAGGAGTATTCGATATCAAATGGCATACGTGATTCGATTCAATGGGGAAAAATCTGAATTGTCATGTGGGTATAGTTATGAAATTAATCCTGATTTCAAAATTGGTATATTTGCCCCGAAATGTTACTGCAATATTATGAAGAAGCAAAATTGACTCTTTTGTCAGTTACGTATCGTGATTTTTATGAATTTGGAGCTCAAATGAAAAAATAATATTTGAAAAGGGGCATATACTTCCCCTTGGTAACGTTTCAGATGCTGGGTTTTTTCCTTTTTGAACTTTTTCGAAAACGTTTAATGAGATTGAAATTCTTGGTAAGAAGTGTCAAAATGTGATACTTTCAAAAGAGGCATCCAACTACTCAATAATAATAAAGTTTATTAAAAAATAATTATGAATTACAATGTACAATCAAAAATAATTTACAGTTGTTTGAATTAATTGAAAAAAATCTCACAAAGTGTAGAACTTGTTGGGGAGACTTCAACAATTACAACAAAAGAATATTTTTGAGGAATACTGTTATTTTGATAATTTTCACAAAAATGAATTTCACATATTAAATAAATTACGGATAATATGTCGATCTTGTTCAAATAACCAATTTTTTATTTTAAATTTACACGAATATTGGGATTCCGTGTTTTTGAATATAGTAGTATATCAAATAAATTTTTTATTACATATGTATAATGCTTTGTACCGATATTTTTATTTGTTTCATTTTTTGAACAAATTCTTTTTGTTTCTTGTATCATATGAAAGAGAATTTATACTTTTTTCATTCTTGAAAAGATGAATTAATATTTTGTAAACAAATAATTGTTCATCACATTTTTTTATATTGCTCATGAAGGAAATCTGATGAACACATATAATTCTGATTCTATATTATTTTTAAAATTGTCTTGGGAAGACTTCGATATTGTACAGGAAAATTTGTTCAGCACCTTTTCATTTCCTTTTAACAAAAGTGGCATCTTTGAGTTTCCCAATTTCCCATTCTACTCTGTGATAAGTAAATCAATATCATTCCATTCAACCATGTTTGTACCATTTATTGATAATATGTGTGCAGCTAATTTCGACTCATCTATTTCTCGTCATCTTAGGTTGTTTCTATGTTCAGCTGCTCTTATCATTAATGGTCTTGATGTTACACCAGTATAAACACTGCCACATACAAATGGGATACTATAAACATAGGTTTGTTTCGAATCACCAGGGATCCAATCGTGTTCGTTGTTTTGAATATTGCTCTATTGACATTGATTCTATTGCCTATATATTGATTTCTTTCGATAAACCTTGGATATAAGGAATAAAACATGAGGCAGACTATCTTCCGAAACGTCGCCAAGTTATGCTTTTTTGATATATTTTTATTCTTTTCATTCAATCTCCAAATTCATAAAAAAAAAGATACGTAATTGACAAAATAGTCTGTCAATTTTTTTTTCATGTCAATGCGTATCGGGGCCATGATACCAATTTGCCCTAAGAAAATTATTATAAGAATTTGAAGCTTTTTCATTTTCAAGGGAGAGAAAACACAAAAAATGAAATTCAGGACATTTCTACCTCCTCAAAGAACATTTAAACAATATTTATAAAAATTGCATGTGAGCATAGAAGATTGATACCTTAAAATTAACTCATTACAATTAAATTCATGAAACATGTATCCGTAAAAACTACATGTATACGTTATCAAGTACCTACAATCACATATAAAGACAGGGAGATATATAAAAAATCATAAATATATAATATAATTTGGAAATATTACAGATAATTGCAAAAATTTATAATGTTGATAATATTTGATTATCTTCATAAAGTAGAAGAAATAACTCTCTGATAAATTGCTGAGAAAAAAAAGAAAAACAAACCAACCATCTCACTATTATGTTATTTGATCAGATTTCAAAAAATTAATACGCTTTTTATTATGCAACTGTCGACTAAAAATCGTTACACATCAATAATTTTAGAGTTTTTTTGTATCTTCTTGGGGTCGCTATGTCTTTTGTACAGCATAGCTTTTTCCGTGATTTTTTCGTTTTCCCAAACGAGAGCACTCGAGAGTAAGTATTGACAAAACTGACAACTTTTGCTAAAAATCAACCGAATTTGTATAATTATTATTAGTGCTCTGCTGTAAAGGTATCTACGTTGTATGGACAGAAGATCCAATGATATCAGTGTTATATCGAAATTAGAAATACTAAAGTTTCTTTCTGTATGAAACTCGTTTACTGCATCAATCTTCGAGATAGATGAATGACAGTTAGTTGTACAACATTTCAAACTCAATCAATCATGATATTTTGAGGAGCCCTCTCATCAGAACTTGTTAATTGAAGTCGAAAAGTTACTACCTGTTTCAACGCAAGACTATACCGAAAGTTAGTCTGACAAATACTGCGGATATTGACGGAAACATTGAGCATTTTTTGAAATGGTAAGAAAATCCTAGAAATGAATAAGGATAAATGGCTTCAGTGCTTCTTCAAACTACCCGCCTTCATGATCACGAATATCCCATTTACAATTTGGGGGGCTGACTGGCGTAGTGTGGGCTTTCAAAAAATGTTCAGTGCTGAGCCGAATTTCGATTTATGAAACAACGGAAGAGTTAAATACTCACTTTTTCAAAGGCACTTGACTGTCTGTGGCGTTACCCCCGTTTCTGGTATCTGTTATCCGACATGCCACCATATTGTATGCTGAAAAATAAATAATAATGAATGGAATACTCTTTGTTTCAAGTTGAAGAATTTTCTCAAATTTTTGAAACTCACGCGCGATTGGATAGTTATAACACACTACTTTCAGCGAAGATTCTCGCCTTCTTCAGGGCTACAATAGTAGAAATATACAAATTACTCAAGTATAATATTTCGCTTTCAAGAAGTGGCATGCAAAATGGACTAACCTAAAAGTAACCCTACTTAAATGAAGAAGCGTAAAGGAGGAATCAAATCACGATTATGATTTCCTAAGGCATGGAAACCTGACAGTATCTTTGCAATGAACTGTTATTGACTGCAACACATATAACTGTCATATTCTTTTTCAACAGCGACATGCCTTGCAATAACTAATTTGAAAGGTCTTTCATTTCTCCACTCAACAACTAAACTTATTTCCTTCACATTACTGTTTCCGAAGTTGTGCGTTATGGAATTTAAATAACTTGAATAATTACTCAATATTTGAACTTGAAAAACCGAGAACGTGTGTTTGTTGACTAGATAAGTGAAAGGAATTCGGGTCGAAGTAGGTTTCACAAGATGAACATTTCAAAAATATTCAGATATGCCAGAGCATGTGTATTTGAAAATCAAAGTTGACGTATTTTAGCGTTCTTGTCAAAAACAATTTGTACAAAGGTACTATCAGAAATGTCCGCAGTTTATGAAATTTTTGTCTAACAAGTTACAATCGAACCAAATCTTATGTACTATATAAAGATTTTCATCTACTGACGGTTTTGATTACCATTATTAGATTCATCATATTAGATGAATTTTAATGATTTTTTTTCTCATGACCTCTCGCACAGTTGACGACTCGCCAAATTCAAAGTCTATGTAATGAAGGTAGTAGTAGTCTCATAAACAAGGCATTTGTTATAAGAATTTTTTGAATAATGGAAGTGAATTGCCAAAAAAATTTTCATGGAGTTTTCCGTAATGAGGAAATGGAACAATCGGAATAATTTAAATTTTTTATGCTTCAATTATATTCCTTTGTTTTCTTTAAAGGGGGGGATATCGAGGGAAGCCCTTGGATGTATGTTCAAAGATAACGAATATTTTTAATGAATAACTCACCGCCAAGAAGATAGGTTCACCATTTCCTCAACCAAGAAAAGACACAAATTTTTTCGCACGTATCAATGAAACTTGTTACTTATGAATGGCAATCAAAAGTCATAATATCAAAAAAGTTCGTATCACATATTACGAATGACACCAACTATGAAATTAATGCAGAGGTAAATGAACGATTCATTCTATTTATTTGCGGCCTAGTGTGCTTATGAATGCGAATAGCTCCATGGAGTTTATGGATGAGAAAGTAAATATATGGTATTTCCCAAATTGTATGGACAAGTTCTTGAATTCATCGAAAAAGTTTCTATGGATTACCTCAGCCAATGTTAAGGGTCCTTGTGAGCATAAAATGAAAGCGACTATGTAACATAGAACACTAAATTGTTCTGTCTGTAACAAAGAGAAGAGGAGCAGAAACAAAGCCGCTCTCTTGTTTGAGTGAGGGGAAATCTTTGTGCTGTGGTTGAACTATAAGGTTTTATCAATCTCACGTCAAAGCTTTACGAATATGATTTGTATCATGACTCAAATAATTTGATTTTATTGTAATCTCGTTCTACGTCTATTGATATAATTTTTAGATGCATCGATTCAAATGGTAGTGTTCTAGACCACACTTTCATTTTATCTTTAACTTTGAGAAAGTTTCCTCAATGTAAATTAATGAGAAGCGTACCCAGTGAGCTCCGCTTTCATTTCGTGCTCACAGTCGACCCATTGACGAATTCAAAAACTTGCTCAGCAGTTTTGAACGATGCCTTTCCAAAGCGAAGAGACCACTACACGTTGTAGCTCCAAGATGCAGGCAAGAATGCACACAAATGCACGGGATAGTCTCGTGAAGTACCTGTCCTGACAAACAGAGGGCGAAGTTCAACATCGCTACTTTAGTATTTGTATGTAAACCATTAATTAGGCAATGCATATCACGTGACAAAAATGGCGGTTGTTGGCACACAAACTAGCATTCTAGATACTAGTATGATTGTGTTGCTAGTCCTTTGGTAGTAAATATTAAATTTCAGACTATTATCGAAGTTTCAGTGAGGTTGACGAGTAATATTCAAATGGAGAGAGATTGCCTATAGACATTAATAAGACGTTTGTTAAAGATATGCTTGAAAATAAATCTCAATCTTTTGTTTGCATTTTGATCATTATTCGTTACAGATATATCATGGAGTTGAAATCATTCAATCATTTAGATAATTGAATTTTTTGAGCTAAATTATAACTTTATAATTAATGGTGTCCCTCCTGTTCCAAATATGGATATTGTTTCGTATTTCGTTCTATAGGGGCCCCATTTAACGCCATGTGATAGAATAATCATCGAATAAACCTGTACAAGCAATTCTCATTTATTAATTACTTGTATTTCACAACAATAGGAACAGAGTAAAATCAGACTTTATCCCTGTCATAAAGAGATCTACAGCAAACTACAAATGGACGTATGAGAGACATAAGTTGTAATCCACAATGAGTTGAAACACTTAAATACGCACAGGAAATAACAAAACGAAACAGTTTCATCACAACGTTCGCTTATGAGAAAATCCAATGTATGCCTACAGCCGCCATATTGGTTTCGATTTGACAGGTCTCTGGATTGCCTGATAGTAATAAACACTAAGTTTTCGTCTTCTTTGTTAGGTTGGGAACTTCTTAGATTAACCTCATACATACTGAGAATGATTTTTCAAAGATATGTTATTTGCAGTGGAATATTGTGCCAATTATTGTGCGAATAGCGGTCAAGTAATATTTCTGTCGATGAAAAATGTCAATCGAAAACAACTAATTAGGTTCGAAATGATATTATACAAGAAGTTGTGAATGCGATTTAAGCATGATACTAGTAGATGCTCAAATAAAGACACGCGATCGTGAAAAAAAAAATCAAATAATGATAGTAATAACAGTGATAACTCACCTTTTTCTTGTTTCCGACGCTTGCGCTTGTTGCACAACTTGACCGCGCACACAGAAAGGATGATGGCGACGATGAAAAACAAAATGCCCCCCACAAGTCCAGCCGTTATGGCCTTGTGCTTGACGCGAGCAGGCACTGAGAACTTCACTTCTTCGCTACTCTCGTAACTTTTCGCCGAGTAGGCAAGGATGCGGAAGTAGTAAGTCCTGCCCCCTACTAGGTTTTTCACTGAAATCGAATTAATGAATTGGAAAAAATATACTCGAAAGTGTATCTGGTGAGAAAGTTCTATATTTCATTCAGCGAGGAGCTCAAGCCATATTCTTCTTTGAGCAAAACAAGTTTGGCTGGTCGAGTAATTCGTGTTGATACTGCCAAGGGTGGATTGACGACAATTTAGAAGAGCACCGGCCGTGAAAATATCTATAGAAGAGAGACAAGACTCCGACCTTTCTACGATGATCCAACGAAGTGAGCGAGTCTGTGAGCGAAGAATCACCAACAAGACGAATTACCTTTCTCTGAATGAAATCAAGAAGCTTCAATTAATGTTTTGATGTCGATCCCCTCACACGAGAACCATATTCCATGAGAGGCCGTATTTGTGCTCTGTAGATCATTAGAAGCTGACGAGAAGTCGCACCAAATAGAAAGCATCTGGAAAGCACCTTGAGCGCTCGAACTTACATGGTTTTCCCATGAGGCATTGTTACTGATCATTATTTCTAGGATCGAAATACTTGACTTTGTAGTAATGATTACTCCTGATATCTGAATATAAGAAGATAGACCGGCTTTCTTTGAGAAGATACATGCCTGGGTTTTCTCAGCATTAAATTCCACCAAGTCGATGTCACATCATTCTATTATTTTCGCAGAGTCAACACTATTGACGCTAATGCCTCTATTGATTTTTGTTCGTATTCGCACCCTGTATATGAAAGCTTCATATCATATCAAAATTCATTTGAGAATTCCTCTCACGAAACACCCAATGAAAGAAGTCTTTGTTTCAGTCTAGACGAGATATGAGGTTTCAATGTGTAAACTTTTTGATAGAACAAACATCGCCTTCGCGTGGAATCAGTCCGAGGAATGGTTCCATTCATCCAGCGAGGGCGAGCTTGCACGCTGTGAAGGAAATGCGAATTTGCAATATTTGCAAAAAAAAATGACGGGCTTTGGTTCGAATTGGTAGTTGAACGGAAGTCGCGCTAGAAAGAAGATCGAGAGATCTGAGCGAGTGGGAATCGCGCGTTGAGCGCGGGAGGGATTCGTAATCCCTCCCTGAATTATGGGGGCGCATTTCATTACAAGAATCTAATAACGGTCGGAAAAAACAGGAAAATAAATAATGTCAAATTGATTCGTGTGCAAAGTGCCATATCTCGGAAAACCAAGGAATCTATGGAATGGAAACAGCCATGCAAGATAGACAGAAGACTTGGTATGTCAATTTTAATGTGTGTTAACGTAAAAAACCATTTTATTCACTTTTGGGAAGAGACGCCATCATTAATTTTATATCTGTTGTTTGAATCACAAGTTGAGAAATCTTTCTGACTCTCTCTGACATCGAGTAGTTATTTGGAATGGGCCGTAGGGCGGCCTATAATATACATTCAGCCAGTAGGGCAAATTTAGAGGAATTTATAGATATAAGTACATCATATTTTTGTGTTCTGAGTACACATTTTTCTGTTTGTGGAATTTTCGTTTTTCTTATGCATAGAGAAGACCATTGCCGGTCTCAATTCATTTTTCAATATTTTGATTAAACTAAATAGTACGTTAAATGTAATTTTTTTGTTATAAATTGTTTTCAATGCATATTTCTTTTGTTATATATTTTTTTAATCTATTTTGTATGTTTCTATTTTCATTTCGTTGCTAATATATTGCTTTAAGTTATCAGAGGATTTCATATTTCATTCCCTACAAGCCGCCCTATTTTCAGATTTCAGAGTATACGATGGAAGCACAACCACATATAGAGAGACCTATCAGACAAGAAACTCGTCATCAAAGCACACAACTGAGAAAACAAACCATGAGATGGCAGTTTAGAAAGGAGACCCCGATGCCAAACTCGATCAAATGCTTTTGAAATGAAGAGTGCAACAGATAACGTTTCTCCGAATTTTTCTATGGAATACTGCGAAATATGTGAAACAAACGCTAATGAATCAATAAATCACTGGTTGATCGTTGATTGATTATTATTTCAGTACAATGACTACTCACCCAAATATTGTGTGTCTTCAGGCCGTATTTGAGCTTTGTTCAAAGATTTCCAGTCTCCATCCGTTCTGTATTTGATGACGTATTGTTGGATGATTTCGGCTCTTTCGACAGGTGGCATCCACGTGATCAGGAATCCGTTGCTGATCTCCGTTATGGTGAGATTTCTAGGAACACCTGGTTTTGGTCCTGGTGGGAACACGTTTCCGTTGTTAAATTGTAAAATTGAATCTTCTTCTGAACCACTAGGTGGTCTATATACGTGAAATGCAGAAGAAGACTTCAAGGGCCAGTTGTAAATAATCAAGTGACCTGGGGTTCAAGTGAACCGAGTTCAGTTGTCAACAAATGATTCTATTGGCTAATGCTCAGCAACTGAACTCGCTTGAACCACAGTTCACTGAAGTATATACCTGTACAACTGGCCCTTGAATCCCGTTCCACGAAACAAATTAAAATTTAGGCGTGTTATGGTACTATCTAATGTTAGTGAGTGAAACACTGAAACGCAGACTTCCATGATGGTGTCAATTGACATTGGCGTCAATCTGGCATGACAATTTGGAATACTATGAAGCATATGTTTAGAACATATTCTGAAGAAATATGAGCTGGATTTTAGGAGAACAATAAAAATAAGTTTCGTGAAACGTTAATGAGGGTCAATACTTCAAATATTGACGTCTCCGAGATGAGATGAAGTTTTGATACAGATGATTTCAATACTCTTCAAGATAAGATGAAACTCCACTAAAAGTCAATATTGGCACAGAATACTGAATTCTTTTGAAAGAACTGTACCTTTAGGTTTGAAAACAGGTGGAATCAATGCAGATCC